>JAZDUH010000269.1:23147500-23365000 GCA_036419115.1 Scarus forsteni
CCAGACCCGCTTCGCCGCCGGTCCAATTGAAATGGCTACCGCTGTGTGTTACAAGGGGGATGACTGTCGTGTTTGTTACTTTCAGTTGAGCTGAGTTGTTTTTGGTTGTTGTTGCAGCTGATATTTCATGCTAGCTGGCTTATTGCTCTGCCAGAGGGGGCGTGTTGTTAGGAGGCGACACGAGCTGGGGGGCGGGATCTTGGAGCACTGAGGGGAGGGGGGGGCAGGCTCTGTTTTTCAAATCTGTCTTAACAGCCAAACTGGTTTTCAGATCGTAGACCCTAGCTTTAATCTACATTTATTAAACTTCGGTTCATAACAGAAATTCTGTAACTGAAATAAACATGTTTTCAGAGGAAAAAAACTTGTTTACTAAAGAATTGCACAGCATGTGTACCCTTCACGGGGGTTGGGGGGGGCAGGAAACCTGAGGTTTTAGGTCAGGTCTCAGATGACCTCTGGCCCGAGTCAACATGTTGTCATTACAAGGGAAGAACATTTAGAGTTAATTGATCATCAGATTTCTGCTTTAGTTAAATTGATTCCTCTGCAGATTAATATTAACAGGCCCTGAAACTCTCCTCTATGCCATGAATGCCCTGATATCTGATGGGAAATTCAGTCCATGCAGGTTGGTGACAGCAGATGAGACCTTAGGGGGACATTTAAGAGCCAGAAGATCAGATGTAGGATTTAAAAAAAAAAACATTATTTCAGGACTCTGGTGATAAATGAGACCAATGATACACCACTAATGTAATAAATGTAATGTAATTAACACCAGTGATGATGTGTGGGGTTAGAGTCAGACAGAAAAACATACGTTTGGGCTCTGAGACTTTCTTTAGAACAGCCTGCTCACACCGATGACCTGTGAATCCTGAGGAACACCTGGAAAAAAAACACACACAACAACACACGTGACACACCTGGAGAGACGCACAACACACAGGACGCACCTGGAGAGAGACACAACACACAGGACACACCTGGAGAGACACACAACACACAAGACACAAGTGGAGTGACACACATCAAACTGAACACACCTGGAGAGACACACAGGATGCACATGGAGAAACACACAACACACAGGACACACCTGGAGCAACACAACAACACACAGGACACACATCACACAGGACACACCTGGAGAGACACACACCACACAGGACGCAGCTGGAGAGACACACAGGACACACCTGGAGAGACGCACACCACACAGGACGCAGCTGGAGAGACACACAGGGCACACCTGGAGTGACACACAACACACAGGACACATCACACAGGACAAAGCTGGAGAGACACACAACACACAGGACACACAACACACAGGACACACCTGGAAAGACACACAGCACACTTGACAGAGCTGGAATGACACACAACACACAGGACACATCTGGAGTGACACACATCCCACAGGACACATGTGGAGTGACACACATCACACAGGACACACCTGTAGAGACACACAGGATGCACATGGAGAAACACACAACACACAGGACACACCTGGAGCAAAACAACAACACACAGGACACACATCACACAGGACACACCTGGAGAGACACACACCACACAGGACACACAACACACAGGACACACCTGGAAAGACACAGCACACTTGACAGAGCTGGAATAACACACAACACACAGGACACATCTGGAGTGACACACATCTCACAGGACACACGTGGAGTGACACACATCACACAGGACACATCGGGAGAGACACACAGGGCAGACCTGGAGTGACACACAACACACAGGACACACGTGGAGTGACACACAGGACACAGCTGGAGAGACACACAACACACAGGACACACCTGGGAAGACACAGCACACTTGACACAGCTGGAATGACACACAACACACAGGACACATCTGGAGTGACACACATCCCACAGGACACACCTGGAGAGACACACAGGACACACACCTGGAGTGACACGCAACACACAGGACACTGCTGGAGTGACACACATCACACAGAACACACCTGGAGAGACACACAACACACAGGGTACACCTGGAGAGACACACATCAAACAGAACACATCTGGAGAGACACACAACACACTTGACACAGCTGGAATGACACACATCATACAGAACACACCTGGAGAGACACACAGGACACACAACACACAGCTGGAGTGACACACAACAACGCACATAGGTCACCTCATATTAAACATGCACAGGACTTCAGCTGGACTGGCCGATGAGGACACTAGTCCTTGACTCTTAGACCGAGTCCACGTCTTTCTGGTTGTCACAGAGATGCTAACAGAGGTTCCGAGGTTCCTGTGTTCCTTCATGAGGAGGAGGTCTCTAAAACAGGTGCAGGCTAAGATCAGGACAAACCATTTGTGTGAGCTATTGGACCCCTTACCAAAGTAAGAGCGGTGTCCTCAGAGCAAACCCAAACTCGGCCTGTTGCCCTCTGCTTGAGCTGGTCTAAACCACGACTGTTTGGATCTTGAGGTACAGAAGGAAGGGGGAGGGTTCTGGTTTGTGGCCTCTAAATTCTTTTGTAGGGCCCACTTACAACGAAAATGGCTGAAAACTCTGTTTTCGTTGCGTTTGTGTTTCCATTTACATGAGAATGGTGCCCAGAGTGCCTGAATCCAGAAACTTTTGAAATCATGGTCCACAGTGACAAGTTTTGAAAACATTTTGGTTGGTCTCCGTTTAAACAGGAATCCCTGTTGTTAGGGAAAATGGGGATGTGCAGCACATGGGCAGTACTCTTTCAGGTACGGGCTATGCACGCACCTGGAAACAACAACAGCAGCAACATGTGTGCTGCTTACTGTGCTCAGTTTGTAGTTGCTCCTCCAACAAAATGTGGATTTTCTGCATCAATAATCAGCACAGACACATTTGTTACATTCACCAAGGACACCACAAACTTACATTACCAACTACTGGCCTGGTGTGCACACACATACATACTGCATTTTTACTTATTCTTAAGGATGCGTGTGAACAAGCATTGTGATCACACAATCACTCAGCATTTTTGAAAATGCAAAGGAAAAATCATTCTGTCAGGTGACAACGTTTTCATGTGAACGGGCCCTTAGCTTTTTGCAGATAATTGGGCCACAGTTACGTATCAGAGCAGTTTGCTGTATGCACAGCTGATAGTAATAAGGGTCCTATTCTGAGGCCATGTTTGTCCAGGTGGTGGGAGGTGAACTCTGCCTCAGGTCAGGAGTTCAAGGGTCTTTTGTTTTTGTCCATAAAGGTAGAGTGGACTGAAAGGCTGGTAGTCTGTCTGGTGCAACATCAGCTGTACTGTCGGCAGAGTGTTGGATTGTCATAGTCAACAGTGATCTGTGACAGAGGGCGAAGCTTTGATTCATCAGCTGATGTGCATCCAAACCCCCCTGCAGTCATTATCTTGAGGTGACCAGGAGAACGAGATGCTGGACCCAAGTAGTTCAAACCAGTTCCCCATGTAGGGTTAGGGCTCATCTGTGGCTTAGCCTCAGGAAAAGAAAAAGGAGCTCAGACATTGGACCGTAGCGCAACACGGTAAAAAAAAAATTCACAACAAGCACACAGGACCGCTTTGTGTTGCTGAAGCGTTTATCTGATGACTGTAGGCAGAGTCAAGCTAACACCCACCCAGTGTTTGAGCTTAGCTAATTAGCTGTACGTGAGCTCTGTCTGTCTCTTCCTTGTTACTGCACACACAGTTGAAAGAATGGTGTCTATCTGCTTGTCATGGACTCAGGAGTGAGGCAAGACACAAAAACAAAAAAAAAAGTTGGCCTGATCACCTCATGAAGGAGATTCTCTGGGCATCTCAATGAGGAAAAGACAACTGTGCTAAACTCAGAACTTATAAGGAAAATTATGCACCTTTTCTGATCTGGGACTGTATCATGACCTGGAAAACTTTGTTTAGAGGGGGCATGCATGTGGAACAACTTTAAAGATCAACAACCAGAATGAACGACCAACATTTTCAATGATCAAGAATATTCATAACCAACTTCAACAATCAACAAACTCATTTAGCTGCAGGGTGAGGACACAATTTGACAACAATGATAATTAATCCCTCTGCCCACCTTTGCTACATTCTTTTAGGTTTGAGTGAATGAGTTAGGCTATTAAAAGGGTTAGGGTCATTGTCAGTATGAGGAGAGCAAATCAATGTTAGGGTTAGAATGAGAAGAATTTATCAGCAGGCACATGGTTAGGGTTAGTGTCTATATGAACAGAGTATACCAGCAGGTGAAATGTATGGGTTAGTCACATCTGTAAACCAACAGGGTTAGGGTTAGAGTCAGTCCAGCCTTTGCCTGCATCAGCCTTGTGTTAACCGTGTCTGAGTGTCGTACCTGCAGAGGAACTTGGTGCTGCCTGGCATGATCTCAAGGGTGAAGCACTCTCCTCCATTTACACAGTAATTCCTCTGGCTGTTGCTGCAGCGTGTCACATGACTGGAGGTCTTGGCTTTAGTGGTGGTGCTGGTGGTAGCTGCAGAGGACAAAAGGTTTTAAAGGACAAAGGATGTCTTCATTTAAATACTTGAAAAGATATTGATTAAAGTAAAAAGAAAAGACTCCAAGGCTTTCTCTTCAAACAATTAAAATGCTTTAATTTCAAAGGCATGGTCATGTACATGGTCTACATGTCGTTAAGATAAGGTCATTTTAACTGTTTAAAAAGAGAGTCTTGGAGATTTACCTTTTATCACAGTAACTCTGTGAATACCATTCCAAAGAACACTGGGGGCCAACTCTTTTTAAGTCCAGAAAGCACTCCTGTCCCTCCTTCTGCTAGGTTTGATTGATTATTGATGTGATTTCGTATTTTTTTATCCCAAATAAAACAGTTTCCATGTAGGTCTATTAGCTTTGAGGTAGTAAAAAGTTCAGATGACAGACATTCTCTAAAACAATGACACATACTACATTCTCTGGGTCTCTGCCACAGACCTTGTTGACCCATCAACAAAAGCAGTTAAATGATGCTTATTTGCTCATTATGAACAGCAACGTATCAAAATTTTGACGTGGGTTCCTGAGAATAACAGCTCCTCTTGGCTTCAGTGGGGGAGAACTGAGGAATAAAAAGGTTGGGAACCACTTCTGGAAAGTCATAACTCCTCATAATCTTAATCCCTTGGCACCCTTACTTTACTACCTTTGACTAAATCCTTCAGTGCCCAAACCCTTCACAATCAAGACCCTTTAAGAGCCCAAACCATTCAGTCATTAAATGCCCTAATACTTCAGGATATGTGTTTTCAGAGCCCTGACCCTTCATCCTCAACCTCCAGACCCATACCCATTAGAGCCCCAGCCTGTTATTTGTCATAACTTCATTTCTCTGCACACCAAACTCAGATCCGTCCTCATCCATCCCTAATTACCCTATTCCCTTGAACCCCTGGCTCTTTGTATCCCGTAGCCCTCAGAGGTCATACCTTGTATCTCCCACACTTTACTGCAACCCTTTATCCCCCACCCACGGTAAGCTAAACCTTTCGAGACCTAACTGGTCATTTCTCAACCTTCAAGAGCCTTACGGCTCGTTTATACAACATTGTCGCCAGAAAGTTTTTTCCTTTGTAAATCCTTCTATTCTCAAATAAAAAAAAATAAAAAAAAATAATGATAATTAAAGACATATATATATCCTCCTGAGAACCGGAGAAAAAAGTGTCTTACAATTTCTTTTTTTGTGTGATTTTCTATCTATTTGGACCTAAACAAACACCTTACCATTTTGTTTTTTTTAAATATATTTTTATTTTTAATTTTACAGCATGTCCACTGAGGAGGACAACAGGACGATTTTCGTGTGAAAATAGCACTGAATTTAGAAGATGAAAAAAATAAGCAAATTATATCTTTAGAGTGATATGAAGTCATGAACACGTTCAATTTGATTAAAAAAAATAATAATAATGTAAAGTTGATCTAAGAACACAAGTTTTGTAAGAACGCTGCGAATCTAACTCCGAGTATTTGGCTCATGAATGCATACTTGCCCTGATAGACCTCGAAATCCAGAACCATGACCTTTTGAAGTCTTTACTCGTAGAACTAGTAGACATAATTTTAAATGAAGCAGGAGGGATTCTAACCAAATTCAGCACACTGTTTGGGTGTAATATTTTAAAAAGCCAATGGGAAGCCCGAATTTGCTTTTCCCCACCTTCTTATTAGTATATAAGGCTTAATAGTAGTGCTAGTGAACATTTTTAAGTGTACTAGTATTACTAATGACACTTTTGGCATTGGAGTGAATGCTACTGGTGCACTAGTTGGCTAAGGCCCTGTTTACACAACAATGATGTCACCAGAAAAGGAAAGGTTTTCCTTTGCGTTTTCAAAAGCACTCCTCAGTCACATGGAGATGGTGTTAAAATAATGCACATTCACATAGATTTACGAGAATGACTACAAACACAGTAGTGAGAATGCCATGCCAGTAGTTGGGGATGTAGGTTTGTCCTAAAACAGCTGTGTTACAACATGCATCTGTGCACTAAAGCCTTCTGGTGAAGACAAACTTTTCCAAACATCAGTCTTTGGCGAATACAACAAGTGCGTCTCAATTGCTGTAGCAAATCCACATTTTGTTGCAGGCGTGATAACAAACCGAGCACAGTTAGCAGCTCACATGTTGCTCAGCAGCTGTTGTTGTTCCTAGGTGTATGTGTAACCTTTATCTAAAAGAGCCACACTCTGCCTTTGTCCCTAACAATGCTGATTCCTATTTGGACAGAAACGGAAATGAAAAAACTTTTCACTCTGGACCCTGGTCTCAAATGTTTGCAGATTCAGGCACTTGGGGCACCATTTTCTTGTAAATAGAAGGCGCAAACGCAATAAAAACTTTTAATTTTCAGCCATTTTTCATATTGTGTTAAAAACTGAGTACATGTATTCATAATTTGAGTACTAGCAGGGCTTGTTTACATTTGATACCACCAGTATCAAAGTTTTGCTCAAGTGGCTTTCCATACTGTCCCTTTACATCGCCATCTTCACCAGTCACCTGCAGATACTCATTCTCGTCCTTTTCCTCATCTGACAGCTCCAAAATATAAATCTCCCTCTATTACCTGGTGTAGAATCCTCTCTGTTCACTTTCTGCTCCAACAACAATGTGTGGCCATTAAATACATTAAAATGGTCCTGGTGTCCACTACAATTGACATTCATTTAATGACTACTCTATCAAAACAGGAATAATGAAACTGTTTTCAGATTTAAAAAGATTGTTATTAATATGCTAATGAACAAGAATATTTATAATTATCATAGAAAAAATAATAATTAATAAAGAATATATATATATATATATATATATATATATATATCTCCATATATATATATATATACACATATATATATACCGTATATATATATATATATATATATATATATATATATATATATATATATATACATATATACAGTCATGGAAAAAAATATTAGACCACCCTTGTTTTCTTCAATTTCTTGTTCATTCTAATATCTGGTACCACTAAACGTATAATACAATGAACACAACAAAAATGCAGCTGGTCACATAATACTTTATGTCCTATTTGACATTCTTAAGCTTAATTGATTCCCAGGGTATATAAGAGGCCATTTCATGTCACAAGCAGCACTGCACATGCAAAGGCCTAGAGTGGTTTCCTGCTTACATTCAAGCCGTAGCACAACTCAGAAGTTGTCAGCTCTCACATAATGCCTAAAACAAAAGAATTCTGTGAAGCCACAAAGGCAGCCATCTTGGCACTGCTGGAAATTGGCATGAGTGAGAGACAGGTAGCGAAAAACTGAAGATCTCCAAGACAGCCGTTCATTACAACAAAAAAAACAAGCTGAACATGGCACTACCAAATTGCTACCTGGCCGTGGCAGGAAACGTCTTTCTACCCCACTGCACTCATCCGCTCCTGTGTCAGGAATCGTCGTCCAGACCTCCAGGGACCTTAAAAATGAGTGGGCACTGTCGAGAAATGTGACTTGTTCAGCAAGGACAGTTGGAAACCGACTTGTTGAAGCTGGTTTGAAGTCACACAGAGCACGCAAGCCCTTCATCAATGAAAGGCAGAGGAAGGCCCGGTTACTCTTTGCTCGAGACCACAAGGATTGGACTGTTGATGATTGGGCTAAGGTTCTCTTCAGTGATGAATCCAATTTTGAATTGATGCCCACTCCAGCCAACTTACTGGTTAGGAGGAAGCCTGGAGAAGCTTACAACCCAGACTGTCTTGCCCCTACAGTAAAACATGGGGGTGGATCAGTCATGATCTGGGGTTGTTTCAGTCTGAGTGGAACAGGGCAAATGCAATTGTGTGAAGGCCGAATGAACCAGGTCATGTACAGTACTACCCTTGAAAACAGTCTTCTTCCATCAGCTGGAAAACTCTTTCCTGCCTCGACTGACTGGATTTTCCAACAAGACAATGCCCCTTGCCACACGGCAAGGTCAGTTAAAGCCTGGATGGAGAACCACAACATTCGCACCATGCCTTGGCCTGCTCAATCACCAGATCTTAATCCAATTGAAAACCTGTGGAAAATCATCAAACTCAAAATGGAGAACCAAGAGCCCAAAAACAAAGAAAATTTGTTTGAATTTGTCCAACAGGAATGGGCTGCTGTGACAGCAGAACAATGTCAGAAGCTGGTGGAGAGCATGCCAAGACGCATGGCTGCAGTCATCAAAAACAATGGTTATGCAATCAAGTATTAACTCTTGTGTGTATCATGTGTTTAAAGCAAACAGAAAAGAAAACATGGAATGCTTAAAAGTAGTGTTTTTGGCGGTACAATGCCATAGCTATTGATGTAAGAATTTAAGTAATTTTGGTTATTATCAAGAAAACCATGGAAAATGAATAGTTCTTAGTTCTTAAATTAAACTCTCGTGAGCTATTTTTGTTGTTATCATTATAATTGTCCAAACAAATGTACCTTTAGTTGAGCCAGGCATTAAAATTAACAAGAAATTGAAGAAAACAAGGGTGGTCTAATAATTTTTTCCATGACTGTATATACATATATATATATATATATATATAAATATATTTATATATATACATATGTGTGTGTGTGTGTGTAGATATAGACATATATATGTATGTATATATATATATATATATATATATATATATATATATATATATATATATATATATATATATATATATATATATATATATATATATATATATATATATATATATATATATATATATATATATATATATATATATATATATATATATATATATATATATATATATATGTGTGTGTGTGTGTGTAGATATAGATATAGATATATATATACAAGTATATACAAGTATATACCAGTGAAGTTGGCATGTTGTGTAAATCATAAATAAAAACAGAATACAATGATTTGCAAATCCCTCTCAACCTATATTCAATTGAATACATTATTATTTTTTTTTCGAATATTAGCTCATTTGGAATTTGATGCCTGCAACATGTTTCAAAAAAGCTGGCACAAGTGGCAAAAAAGACTGAGAAAGTTGAGGAATGCTCATCAAACACTTATTTGGAACATCCCACAGGTGAACAGGCTAATTGGGAACAGGTGGGTGCCATGATTGGGTATAAAAGCAGCTTCCCTGAAATGCTCAGTCATTCACAAACAAGGATGGGGCGAGGGTCACCACTTTGTGAACAAATGCGTGAGCAAACTGTCCAACAGTTTAAGAACAACATTTCCTCAATGAGCTATTGCAAAGAATTTAGGGATTTCATCATCTACGGTCCGTAATATCATCAAAAGGTTCAGAGAATCTGGAGAAAATTACTGCATGTAAGCGGCAAGGCCGAAAACTGACATCGACTGCCGGTGACCTTCGATCCCTCAGGTGGTACTGCATCAAAAACCGGCATCACTGTGTAAAGGATATCACCACATGGGCTCAGGAACACTTCAGAAAACCACTGTCAGTAACTACAGTTCGTCACTACATCTGTAAGTGCAAGTTAAAACTCTACTATGCAAAGCCAAAGCCATTTATCAACAACACCCAGAAATGCCGCCGGCTTCGCTTGGCTGAGCTCATCTAAGATGGACTGATGCAAAGTGGAAAAGTGTTCTGTGGTCTGACGAGTCCACATTTCAAATTGTTTTTGGAAACTGTGGTCGTCGTGTCCTCCGGACCAAAGAGGAAAAGAACCAGCCGGACTGTTATATATAGGCACAAAGTTCAAAAGCCAGCATCTGTGATGGTATGGGGGTGTATTAGTGCCCAAGGCATGGGTAACATACACATTTGTGAAGGCGCCATTAATGCTGAAAGGTACATACAGGTTTTGGAGCAACATATGTTGCCATCCAAGCAACGTCTTTTTCATGGACGCCCCTGCTTATTTCAGCAAGACAATGCCAAACCACATTCTGCACGTGTTACAACAGCGTGGCTTCGTAGTAAAAGAGTGAGGGTACTAGACTGGCTTCCTGTAGTCCAGACCTGTCCCCCATTGAAAATATGTGGTGCATTATGAAGCGTAACATACAACAACGGAGACCCCAGACTGTTGAACAACTTAAGCTGTACATCAAGCAAGAACGGGAAAGAATTCCACCCGAAAAGCTTCAAAAATTGGTCTCCTCAGTTCCCAAACGTTTACTGAGTGTTATTAAAAGGAAAGGCGATGTAACACAGTGGTAAAAATGCCCCTGTGTTAACATTTTTGCAATGCGTGGCTGCCATTAAATTCTAAGTTGATGATTATCTGCAAAAGAATATAAAGTTTCTCAGTTTGAACATTAAATATCTTGTCTTTGCTGTGTATTCAATTGAATATAAACTGAAAGGGATTTGCAAATCATTGTATTCTGTTTTTATTTACAATTTACACAACGTGCCAACTTCACTGGTTTTGTGTATATATGTATATATATATATATATATATATGTATATATATATATATATATATATATATATATATATATATATATATATATATATATATATATATATACATACATATATACATACATACATACATACATATATACACACACACACACACATATATATATATATACACACATATATACATATATATATATATATATATATATATATATATGTATATATGTGTGTGTGTGTTGTACACTCTTCATCAGCCTTCCCCTTATACCCCAGCTCCGTATCCCACTACTCCACAGTTACCTAATCCTTCACTTGATACTTTATCACCCAACCCTTCAAACCCTTCAATTCCCTAACTTTTTACTGCCCTGACCCTTCAGCCCATGACCTTCCACAACCATAACCTTTCACCCCTTGATCTTTTATCCTAAACAGCCTCAACATGAACCTCCAGCAAATAAACATGATGCTACCCTAACAGCATGAAGTACTCCAGCTAACATATCACTAAGAATATATGAGGGAAAAAACACTTTATTTTTTTATCACACCTTTTGTGGATTTACTTGTTTGAATTGGAAGGAACATGTCGAAAGAGAAGATGAGAAAGTAAAGGCTCAAATGAATTTTGTTCAGTTAAATATTCTGGTATGGATGAAGGAATAAAGAGAATTGAATCTTGCTAAGCCCTTCCCACAAATGGCTACTGTCCAATCCTACGTTAGTAACTATACACAAGAGGCCTGTCAAGCTAACCATTGCTTTGTTTGGTAGGTAAGATACGTTTAGTAAACGATGTATCAATAGCAGGCTACTTCTGTTAAACCTTGAGCCCCTATGTAATATTTAGGAAAAGAAATACAAGTCACAGAGACGAGTTCTGACATGCTGATATCTTTTAGCATTTTGTGAATGGTACAAAAACATTGTTGTTCTTGTATGAGATTGTTTTTAATGTAAGGGGTAATTTGCCTGATCAGTTAGAACAACAGATTTTCCTGTTGGAAATCACAGCTGCTGAAACAGTCATCAAACCAACATGAACTTCATCCTCATTTGTGGTCATAAAAAGTCCTATATTTGCTTTGAAGGAACCCTCTGTTATGTTATTGAACAAGTTATGTTAGCCTGGTCAACCAGTAAGACAGCTCTGGTTTCTCTAACAGCAGTCAGAGCTCTAACCATGCAGATATACGGTTACTTTACAGACACGCCCCCTTTAATTACATACATGTACTAAACCCCAGAGAGGTGACTACATCCCATACATCATGGTGGTCTCAACTCCCAGACAGACTGTATTAGAAGGATGTTTTTCCTGCGGACGGATGGAGGGGGCATCAATTAGCCTCCAGCGACTCTGACCTTGAAATGGAGCACGGGCAGAAACAGGAAGTCTCCATGTACCACAGCCTCGAGTTTCAGTCTGCATCGTTTATTGATTTCACTGTTTCAGATGACTGGAAATGTGCCTGCACACATTTTAGGGACCTTCCACATCCAATAAATTCAGGCAGGCACCACAGAGAGCTCCTTTTATTGCAGCGTGCCAAAATCACTGCAGCACAATGTGATCATGAATATTTAAGAAGGCCGGCTCGATGTTCCTGTAGGTCTCCACTAAAATCTGGTTCTTTTAGTGTCATAATATTTCCTAGGCTTAGTCACGTCCTCTCTGCAGCACTCTGCAAGATAACTCTGCAGGTCCCAACATGTCTGCACTCGGGACGAGCCTACAAAACACTCAGTTTCTGCTCAGACAACACACTAGTGTGAGCAGGTTAAATTTTATGTCTAACCTTTGATTTCCATTAGTTTAAGTACATTTTTCCATATGTACTCTCTAAGGACTTTCGTTTTCCTCTATAATTGACCAAAACACACTATCTTGAATGTTTTACATTGTATACTGACCCCAATGGAATTTCTGGGTCTTACCTTCTCACTCTCCTTTCTATAATTCAGTGACCCCATATGAAGAGAAACTCAAAATTATTAATTTCACTAAGACAAATAAATTTACTCTCCATACCTCATAGTCACAGTTTCTTACATAAGCATTTATCTTGAGGATTTCCTTTTGTTTCATTCTAGACCTGCTACATATGTGTAGGTGTGTGTTGTTGTGTGCTGGTATGTGATGTGTGTGGTGCGTGTTGTATGTGATGTGTTGGTGCGTGTTGTATTTGTTGTACATTGTGTTGGTGTGTTGTATGTAGTAGTTGCTGTATGTTGTATGTGTTGCATATGTTTTATGCTGTATGTTGGCATATGTTGTGTGTTGTGTGTGTTGTGTGCTACTTACAAATGGTTGGGATGGTGTTGTCAGTGATTTGTTTGGTGGTTTTGGCGTTGGGGGTTTGTTTGGTGGTACTCTGGCGTTCATTGTTGTATTTTAGGGTGACAGGTGGATCAGGAAGACCCTTTGGCCCTCGTGTGGATTTTTCTTCCAGGGAAACGTCAGGAAGTCCCGGTGCAAGAGGGGTACGTCCTGGCGTCAGGGGGATACGTCCCGGTGTGACGGCAAGACTGACGGAGGTGGTTGTCAGGGGAGTTGTGGTCGGAGTGGAGGGAGAGGAGGAGGGATGAGGGTGGGACAGTCCAAATGTGGGGTCGGCCGATATGATGATGGGGTCCTGCCCGATGCGTATGGGATCGAGGTGCGTAGGCGGTTCGTACTCAAAGATCTTGTCCACGAAGACCCACTTGAGTCCGGCGGTACACAGTGCGAGGCTGAGCAGGCACGCCACGATGGGCAGGATGCAGATTTTCTCTGAGCGCACACAGTTTCTGATGCGCTCCATCTCTACGCACACGCAGCAGCCCGACAGCGCCATGATGCCCACGGCCCCCACGTGCTCGCCATCCTCAGCGTCTCCCTCTGCGCCTCCCTCTGCAGCCTCCTCCCCACCCTGAGCCTCCGCCACCTCCTCAGGCTCCTCGGTCTCTTCCTGTTTCTCCTCCGGTTTCTCCTCGGGGACTCGTCCACTGTCGACAGCAGAGCCGGTGGGGGAGGCTGCCGCAGGAGGGGGTGGCGGCCCTGCGGAGAAGTCGTCCGTGCCCTCAGTCATCCTGTCCTGCTGGAGGATGAAGAGTTCTAACTGAGAGCATCGCAGAGCCTCTGTCTGCGTCCCGTCAGCTCTGGTGAGGGTTCCATGGTCAGCTTTAGGAGATTAAAATGTGGTTAACACTCTCTGAGCCCTAAAGACCGTCTGCACAGGAGGAGGGCAACTTCCTTATTCATGCTCTGTCCTGGAGAAAACTACATTCAGTCTGCAGATTAAAGCCCAGGAGTTGCTGTGGGCACAACAAAAAGATGAAATATGAGAATCTGAAAACGCAGAAGGTGGTGCAGAGTGACCACCAGCTCCTACTCACCTGCACTGTGATGAAGGACGAGTGGGAAGGACGAGGAGGGCCGGCTGCAGCTGCGGCAGCTGGAGAGATGGAGACGGGACGGCCGAGCACTGCAGATACATGTTGTCTGCTCGAGTCGACTCTCTGAACGCTGAATCATCAGGGAGCGGCAGGTGCCCTTCCTCTGGGCCAGCAGAAACAGATGAGTAAGGAGAACAAGGGAGAAAGACACCGAGGACAAGGGGGGGGGCAACGAGAGAGGAAGACACCGAGGGTGAGGGGGGGGGCGTGGATGAGACGAGAGGACACTAAGGGTGAGAGAGGGGGGTGAGTGAGAAAGTAAGGCACTGAGCAAGGAGGGGGCTGCAGCAGAGGATGGGATACTCCCCTATCTACTCTTACCCCTCCCTCTCTCGCTCTCTCTCTCTCTCTCTCCCTCTCTCCCTCCCTCTCCCCTCCCCCTTCCTCTCTCTTGCCCCCTCCCTCTGGCAGTGACAGTGGGGCGTTCTCTCACTCTCCTCCACTTCCTGTTTCTGATCCCAGCACAAAGCATCCAGTGAGGCAGGTCCCAACTTGATCCAATTAGAGGGCACAGCAGCCAATCAGAGGCAGGCAGACAGCTGTAGCCCCGCCCCTTCAGCACCACTCCCCATTGATGCTACTGATATGAGAGGGAGTGTTTGGTGAGGAGGGGGGGGGTCAGTCATATGATCCTGTTGGGGGCGAGGGGGTCTTGTTAGGTTTGGGAGGGGGGGTTGTTAATCCATTTAAACTCAGGACTTTTTACTGAATCTATGTTCATTTTTGTAATTCATTTAATTTCTTATTCATCCTCTTTTTATTTCTACTTAATTTAAGGTGATTCATCAGAAATTCTGTATCAACTAATAAAGTGTCTGATTCTAGGTTTGCCTGTTTCTCCATGTATTTTGTTTTATTTTTCTATGAGGAGAAATCATTTTAAATGTTAAAGAATATGTCTCTGAATATGAAGAAAAAATACATCATGAAACATTACTAATTTAGCCGCTTCAATAAAAATAATGTCAGCATTTTCTGTTTCATGTTTTCCAAACTCTGATTTTGGTTTCAAATCAAAATAAAGGGGCGCGTATTGATCACCACGGCTACACCTCCCCTCATTGTAGGTCCCCCCCCTCCCGCTACCGTGTGTGGATTAAATGAGATGAACGAGCTGCCCAAAGGTCAAATCAGCAGTGACCCTCTCAGACAGAATTAATACCACTAATGGGCTCTCTGAGTGTCTCAGTGTGGAGCTTGTTAGAATTAGAGACCTTCACATTGATTAACTCCTGGGATATCTTAACCGTTAAAGGAGCCAAACAAAGAAATACAATGAAACAAAATTTTAAAAAACAAAGCAAAACAATACAAAACAAAGTAAGACAAAACTAACAAGTAAAACAATTTATATAAATAATTTTAAAAACAAAACAAAGGAAATTTAATTAATTTGTGTAGTAGATTAATATTTATTGGTCATTGTCTAAAAATATAAAAATTTAAATCAAGACTCAGTTAGTTGACTGGAATAAAGCTATGGGTGTAACCCTTCCTCTCAAGAGCCTGGATAGGGTCAGGCCTCCTGTGACCTCAAAACGGAAAAGCTTCATGGGTAATGGACGATGGTCTTATCAACAGTTACAGATCATGATGAAACAAAATAAGAAAAACAAAGAAAAAGGAATCTTAATAAAAGTGTAACTGCAAGGAGAACCTCTGAGATTGACTATTTAACCTTAATAAAATTGACAAAGTTTAATTACAGAGAGCACCTCTGAGTTTGATTGAGTTTCATAGAAATAAACAAGACCAGAGGGACGTGTATATATCTGTTAGTGAGGTCCATCAGACCAGAGGGACATGTTATTATCCGTTAGTGAGGACCATCAGACCATAGGGACATTTCTATATCTGTTAGTGAGGTCCATCAGACCAGAGGGACATGTTTCTGTTAGTGAGGTCCATCAGACCAGGGGGACATGTTTATATCTGTAAGTGAGGTCCATCAGACCAGAGGGACATGTTTTTATCCGTAAGTGAGGTCCATCAGACCATAGGGACATTTCTATATCTGTTAGTGAGGTACATCAGACCAGAGGGACACGTTTTTTATCCGTTAGTGAGGTCCATCAGACCATAGGGACATTTCTATATCTGTTAGCGAGGTCCATCAGACCAGAGGGACATGTTTTTATCTGTAAGTGAGGTCCATCAGTCCAGAGGGACATGTCTATATCTGTTGGTGAGGTCCATCAGAACAGAGGGACATGTTTTTATCTGTAAGTGAGGTCCATCAGACTAGAGAGACATGTTTCTATCTGTTAGTGAGGTCCATCAGACCAGAGGGACATGTTTCTATCTGTTAGTGAGGTCCATCAGACTAGAGACATGTTTCTATCTGTTAGTGAGGTCCATCAGACCAGAGGGACATGTTTATATCTGTTAGTGAGGTCCATCAGACTAGAGAGACATGTTTATATGTGTAAGTGAGGTCCATCAGACCACAGGGGCATGGTTATATCTGTTAGTGAGGTCCATCAGACCAGGGGGACATGTTTATATCCGTAAGTGAGGTCCATCAGACCGGAGGGACATGTATATATGTGTTAGTGAGGTCCATCAGACCACAGGGACATGTTTCTATCTGTTAGTGAGGTCCATCAGACCAGAGGGAAATGTTTATATCTGTTAGTGAGGTCCATCAGACCATAGGGACATGCTTATATCTGTTAGTGAGGTCCATCAGACCAGGGGGACATGTTAATATCTGTTAGTGAGGTCCATCAGACCAGAGGGACATGTCTATATCTGTTAGTGAGGTCCATCAGACCAGATGGGAAATGTTTATATCTGTTAGTGAGGTCCATCAGACCAGAGGGACATGTATATATATTCTAGTGAAGTCCATCAGACCAGAGGGACATGTTTATATGTGTTAGTGAGGTCCATCAGACCAGAGGGACATGTTTCTATCTGTTAGTGAGGTCCATCAGACCAGAGGGACATTTCTATATCTGTTAGTGAGGTCCATCAGACCAGAGGGACATGTTTCCATCTGTAAGTGAGGTCCATCACACCATAGGGACACGTTTCTATCTGTTAGTGAGGTCCATCAGACCAGAGGGACATGTTTCTGTTAGTGAGGTCCATCAGACCAGGGGGACATGTTTATATCTGTAAGTGAGGTCCATCAGACCAGAGGGACATGTTTTTATCAAGTGAGGTCCATCAGACCAGAGGGACATGTTTATATCTGTTAGTGAGGTCCATCAGACCAGAGGGACATGTTTATATCTGTAAGTGAGGTCCATCACACCATAGGGACACGTTTCTATCTGTTAGTGAGGTCCATCAGACCAGAGGAACACGTTTATATATTCTAGTGAGGTCCATCAGACCAGGGGGATATGTTTTTATCTCTTAGTGAGGTCCATCAGACCAGAGGGACATGTCTATATCTGTTATTGAGGTCCATCAGACCAGAGGGACATGTTTATATCTGTAAGTGAGGTCCATCAGACCAGAGTGAGATGTCTATATCTGTTAGTGAGGTCCATCAGACCACAGGGACATTTCTATATCTGTTAGTGAGGTCCATCAGACCAGGGGAACATGTTTATATATTCTAGTGAGGTCCATCAGACCAGGGGGACATTTCTATATCTGTTTGTGAGGTCCATCAGACCAGAGGGACATGTATATATGTGTTAGTTAGGTCCATCAGACCAGAGGGACATGTTTTTATCCGTAAGTGAGGTCCATCAGACCATAGGGACATTTCTATATCTGTTAGTGAGGTACATCAGACCAGACGGAAACGTTTTTTATCCGTTAGTGAGGTCCATCAGACCATAGGGACATTTCTATATCTGTTAGTGAGGTCCATTAGACCAGAGGGACATGTTTTTATCTGTAAGTGAGGTCCATCAGTTCACAGGGACATGTCTATATCTGTTGGTGAGGTCCATCAGACCAGGGGGACATGTTTTTATCTGTATGTGAGGTCCATCAGACCAGATGGACATTTCTATTTCTGTAAGTGAGGTCCATCAGACCAGAGGGACATGTTTTTATCTGTAAGTGAGGTCAATCAGACCAGAGCGACATGTCTATATCTGTTAGTGAGGTCCATCAGAGCAGAGGGACATGTTTATGTCTGTAAGTGAGGTCCATCAGACCAGAGGGACATGTTTATATCTGTAAGTGAGGTCCATCACACCAAAGGGACATGTTTCTATCTGTTAGTGAGGTCAATCAGACCAGAGGGACATGTTTCTATCTGTTAGTGAGGTTCATCAGACTAGACAGACATGTTTCTATCTGTAAGTGAGGTCCATCAGACCAGAGGGACATGTTTCTATCTGTTAGTGAAGCTCATCAGACTAGAGACATGTTTCTATCTGTTAGTGAGGTCCATCAGACCAGAGGGACATGTTTATATCTGTTAGTGAGGTCCATCAGACTAGAGAGACATGTTTATATCTGTTAGTGAGGTCCATCAGACCAGAGGGACATGTCTTTATCTGTTAGTGAGGCCCATCGGACCAGGGGGACATGTTTTTATCCGTAAGTGAGGTCCATCAGACCAGAGGGACATGTATATATGTGTTAGTGAGGTCCATCAGACCAGAGCGACATGTATATATGTGTTAGTTAGGTCCATCGGACCAGAGGGAAATGTTTATATCTGTTAGTGAGGTCCATCAGACCAGAGCGACATGTATATATGTGTTAGTTAGGTCCATCAGACCACAGGGACATGTTTCTATCCGTTAGTGAGGTGCATCAGACCACAGGGACATGTTTTTATCCGTTAGTGAGGTCCATCAGACTAGAGAGACATGTTTATATGTGTAAGTGAGGTCCCCCAGACCAGAGGGACATGTTTATATCTGTTTGTGAGGTCCATCAGACCAGGGGGACATGTCTATATCCGTAAGTGAGGTCCATCAGACCAGAGGGACATGTATATATGTGTTTGTGAGGTCCATCAGACCACAGGGACATGTTTCTTTCTGTTAGTGAGGTCCATCAGACCAGAGGGAAATGTTTATATCTGTTAGTGTGGTCCATCAGACAAGAGGGACATGTTTATATCTGTTAGTGAGGTCCATCAGACCAGGGGGACATGTTAATATCTGTTAGTGAGGTCCATCAGACCAGAGGGACATGTCTATATCTGTTAGTGAGATCCATCAGACCAGGGGGACATGTTAATATCTGTTAGTGAGGTCCATCAGACCAGAGGGACATGTCTATATCTGTTAGTGAGATCCATCAGACCAGAGGGAAATGTTTATATCTGTTAGTGAGGTCCATCAGACCAGAGGGACATGTTTATATGTGTTAGTGAGGTCCATCAGACCAGAGGGACGTGTTTCTATCTGTTAGTGAGGTCCATCAGACCAGAGGGACATTTCTATATCTGTTAGTGAGGTCCATCAGACCAGAGGGACATGTTTCTATCTGTAAGTGAGGTCCATCACACCATAGGGACACGTTTCTATCTGTTAGTGAGGTCCATCAGACCAGAGGGACATGTTTCTGTTAGTGAGGTCCATCAGACCAGGGGGACATGTTTATATCTGTAAGTGAGGTCCATCAGACCAGAGGGACATGTTTTTATCCGTAAGTGAGGTCCATCAGACCATAGGGACATTTCTATATCCGTAAGTGAGGTCCATCAGACCATAGGGACATTTCTATAACTGTTAGTGAGGTACATCAGACCAGAGGGACACGTTTTTTATCCGTTAGTGAGGTCCATCAGACCATAGGGACATTTCTATATCTGTTAGCGAGGTCCATCAGACCAGAGGGACATGTTTTTATCTGTAAGTGAGGTCCATCAGTCCAGAGGGACATGTCTATATCTGTTGGTGAGGTCCATCAGACCAGAGGGACATGTTTTTATCTGTAAGTGAGGTCCATCAGACTAGAGAGACATGTTTCTATCTGTTAGTGAGGTCCATCAGACCAGAGGGACATGTTTCTATCTGTTAGTGAGGTCCATCAGACTAGAGACATGTTTCTATCTGTTAGTGAGGTCCATCAGACCAGAGGGACATGTTTATATCTGTTAGTGAGGTCCATCAGACTAGAGAGACATGTTTATATGTGTAAGTGAGGTCCATCAGACCACAGGGGCATGGTTATATCTGTTAGTGAGGTCCATCAGACCAGGGGGACATGTTTATATCCGTAAGTGAGGTCCATCAGACCGGAGGGACATGTATATATGTGTTAGTGAGGTCCATCAGACCACAGGGACATGTTTCTATCTGTTAGTGAGGTCCATCAGACCAGAGGGAAATGTTTATATCTGTTAGTGAGGTCCATCAGACCATAGGGACATGCTTATATCTGTTAGTGAGGTCCATCAGACCAGGGGGACATGTTAATATCTGTTAGTGAGGTCCATCAGACCAGAGGGACATGTCTATATCTGTTTGTGAGATCCATCAGACCAAAGGGAAATGTTTATATCTGTTAGTGAGGTCCATCAGACCAGAGGGACATGTATATATATTCTAGTGAAGTCCATCAGACCAGAGGGACATGTATTTATGCGTTAGTGAGGTCCATCAGACCAGAGGGACGTGTTTCTATCTGTAAGTGAGGTCCATCAGACCAGAGGGACATTTCTATATCTGTTAGTGAGGTCCATCAGACCAGAGGGACATGTTTCTATCTGTGAGGTCCATCACACCATAGGGACACGTTTCTATCTGTTAGTGAGGTCCATCAGACCAGAGGGACATGTTTCTGTTAGTGAGGTCCATCAGACCAGGGGGACATGTTTATATCTGTAAGTGAGGTCCATCAGACCAGAGGGACATGTTTTTATCCGTAAGTGAGGTCCATCAGACCATAGGGACATGTTTATATCTGTAAGTGAGGTCCATCAGACCAGAGGGACATGTTTATATCTGTAAGTGAGGTCCATCAGACCAGAGCGACATGTTTCTATCTGTTAGTGAGGTCCATCAGACCAGAGGAACACGTTTATATATTCTAGTGAGGTCCATCAGACCAGGGGGACATGTTTTTATCTCTTAGTGAGGTCCATCAGACCAGAGGGACATGTCTATATCTGTTATTGAGGTCCATCAGACCAGAGGGACATGTTTATATCTGTAAGTGAGGTCCATCAGACCAGAGGGACATGTCTATATCTGTTAGTGAGATCCGTCAGACCAGAGGGAAATGTTTATATCTGTTAGTGAGGTCCATCAGACCAGGGGAACATGTTTATATATTCTAGTGAGGTCCATCAGACCAGGGGGACATTTCTATATCTGTTTGTGAGGTCCATCAGACCAGAGGGACATGTATATATGTGTTAGTTAGGTCCATCAGACCAGAGGGACATGTTTTTATCCGTAAGTGAGGTCCATCAGACCATAGGGACATTTCTATATCTGTTAGTGAGGTACATCAGACCAGACGGAAACGTTTTTTATCCGTTAGTGAGGTCCATCAGACCAGGGGGACATGTTTTTATCTGTTAGTGAGGTTTATCAGACCAGAGTGAGATGTTTTTATCTGTAAGTGAGGCCCATCAGACAAGAGGTCCATGGTCTTTAACTCTTGCACTGGGGTCCACTGACAGTACCATCCACTGAATCACCCACTTTACTGAGCTCCCTTACCACTAATTGTCCTAACAACATGTCAGGTAATTTTCCAGCAACACGGACAACTGGCTATCCTGATTTCTGTGACACTGCCTTGGTCTACTGTTGAGGCCTGTGCTGTGAACAAGGCTCTAACTGGAATTTATTATTAAAAGAGTTATTTGTAAGAGCAAACAGAAGCATTTTTTATGGATTTATAAAGTTTATTTACACTCTGAATAAAGTCCCTTTATGGTTAGTTAAACACATCAAACACTTTCATCCAGAATACATAACAAATAAGAGTTATCAAAATTAAGATTTTTACACAAAGTTAGTCTCAAAAGTTTATAAATTTAATTTATTAGAGTAAAATCAGAGGGGAGGGAAAATTGAAATAGTCAATCTGGCTCTGTCCAGCAGGGGGCAGCAGAAACAAACAGATCATAAAATAAGTATACAAGCAGAAGAACAACGAGCCTCAGTATCATCCCTCTGAGATAAAATCTTCTGGAATCATCTAAATTTATAATAGTAAAATCTTCATAAAAAAAATAAAAATATAAATGGTTAGAGTTTAACTTAAACATACTTGAAAAGTAATACTAAAAAATATATATGTCTTTTGGTTTTACCTGAATATGAACCCTTAAAATCCCCTTAATTTGTGTTTAAATACCTAATCTGTACATCAGTCTGATGCTTTACCTGAATGTGAAACTTTAAAATCCCTTCTTTAATTTAATAAAATTGGTCTGCTGTTTCAAACTGAAATGAACCCGCACACCCTGATTTTCTACATGCCATTTCCTCTGACAGCAAATGACTCAGGTGTCTACATGAAGAACTGAGCGATCAAGTTGGCCACTCCCAGAACGATCAGGAAACTGTGGAAGATGGCCGATGGCCAGCGGAGCGTGCCCTGTCGTTTCAATGAGATCATGTGGACTAAAGCTGGAAACACAAAGACGAGAGCGAGACCACACGTCGCCCCAGAGAACCTGAAGGGAGAAACAGAATTTATATTATAAATATATAAAACATATATAGCATAAACATATGCATAAAAACATAACTAATCCCAGTTCCAATAAAGCTGGACACTCAGTGTTTGTGAACTGAAGACATTAACTGTTGAAGCTTTGAATTCTTTCACAATCTTGCTTGATGTATGCCTTAAGTTGTTCAACAGTACAGAGTATCTGTTGTCATATTTTTTACTTCATAATGCACCACACCTCTTCAAGGGAGACAGATCTGGACTGCAGCAGGTCAGTCTAGAACCTGAACTCTTTCACCCGGCTGCTGTAACACCTGCCAAATGTGTCTTCATTGTTTTGCTGAATAAATGGTGTCTTCACAGATGTGCAGGCTACCCATGCCATGGGCACTGACTATATAAAAATGTATATAACATTTAGAATATAAAATGTTGATTGAGCAAGACCCAGGTGTGTTGGCTTGAAGAACCAGTACAGAAAAAAGTCCCCAATATGACAAATGAAATATTTTAAAAGAAACATTTAAAGGCACTTGTGTAAAATTTGACTTCTAGAATTTATGAATTAACTTTACCCGACACACCAGACAGCGAACAGCCAAAAGACAGTGTTTTGGGACAGTGGAGCCTTTCAAAAGCATATCCAGCAGATGATTGGAGTACTCCAATGTTAACATCGCTGTTTTCAGTGAAACACCTTGGAACAATGATTACAACAACAACAACAGATATGGCCGACTACCGAGCAACATGTGTGCTACTAACTGTGCTCGGTTTATTATCACTACCCCAACAAAATGCGGATTTGTTTCGTCAATACTCTAAGCAGCAGGGACACATTTGTTATATAACAGAACTTTGCCTGGCATGCAAGTGGGTCTGAGTGAACGTGCATTGTTTTCGCATCGTCTGCATGTGAACATGGAGTGCTTTTAAAAATGCAAAGGAAAAGCCTTTCAGTTTATGGTGAAAACGTTGTCATGTAAATGGGGCCTTTGTTTGTTATGAACTCTTTTTTAAAAGGACATAAATTTGGTGATAAATAAGATCATAATCAGTAAAATCCTTGTCAGCTGTAAATGTGTATTTTAACATCATATAATCAATTAAAGAATAAAAGTTGTTTCATACCTGATAATAGATCCAATGTTTGGATAAAACTTTGCCATCAGGACTCCTGATCCAACGATCAAAATGTTCAGACCCAGGACGTGAAAGAAACTGTAGCCATACAGAGACAGTAAGAACCATAAGCCAAAGACATGTAATATATTTATCCATTATAACTGATCATTTTTATATTAAACTATGCAGACAGCCAGAACCACCAGCTAAAGACATTTAAATATATAGTTACCCTTTACTACTGATCATTTTTATATTTCATTATGTAGTTAGAGCCAGAACCATCAGCTGAAACATCTAACTATATTTATCCTAATAACGAGCTCCCCAATGTCTACACCGCTCGAACATCACCATCGGAGAGCTCTAAAGCAGTTGCTTCCTGAACTTTGTCAAGTGTTACCTGGGGTAATGGTTTCCAAAGATCTGGCCCATCATCTGCACTCGGACCAGGTAGCCCAGCAGCGGGTAAACAGTAATCATCTGGAACAGCAGGAAGGTCCTCGCCACAAACACCAGGACATCATCACTGGGGAAGTTATCCAGGAAGTTCTGCAGGAGGTCATATGAACATGGATGTTTAGCTGGAGACATTACGATGGGATAATGTACTAGAGTAAAACAGATCAATAAACTAGAAAAGCACTCGGAGAGCCAGACCTCCGACAGCACCACAGCCCTCTCCCATATTGTGATTTTTACCATAAATATTTGTCCAACCTTTATTTCATGTAAATATTTAGATTCCTTGGCAATGAAAACATACCATTAGCAATTGGTTTTCATAATGATATCTATTTCAGTTCAGTAGTTCAGTTCAGTCGCATTTTTCATCACGGCGGATCCAGACGGTAATCCGGATCAACACCAAAATTGAATCACTTCTTCCTTTTCCCATGCTGAACATTTCTGAAAATTTCATCAAAATCCATTCATAACTTTTTGAGTTATTTTGTTCACAGACAGACAAACAGACTTTCCCGAAAACATAACCTCCTTGGCGGAGGTAGGGTCACCAGTGAACATGGTCACTGTATAAACCATAACACTGGTGGATCTGGGACAGCAGTATCCTGCAGCCTTTATATTACACATGCTGTTTGTAACTGTACCGGTGTAACCATTAGTATGTCCATGTGACAAACACACCTGTAAATGTGTTATAAACATGCTTATTATGTTAGTGTTATAAACGCCTATAATGGGTTAGTATAACACTCCTACATTATAGGTGTGTTACTAACACATGTACAGGCGTGTTTATAACACTAACAGATTAGAGGCAGGTTTACAGGACTTGTACATTAACACGCCTATAACATGTAGGTGTCATAAACAAGCCTTTAAAGTGATTTTAACACAACTTTAAATGTATAACAACCACAACTTAACTTGAAGTGTTATAAACCGTTTGTTAATTATGACAAATACACCAGTAAATGTAGTTGTGTGAAGGCAGGTGAGCACTTACTGGTTCTATGCAGTCTTTGGAGAGAGGGGGGGAGGGGAATGCTGCAAAGATCAACACGCCAACATACAGGTAGGTCACCCCGACCAGGAGGTACGCCACAGAGAGGTCACGCACCTGTGCACAACAACATGATACAATAAATATCACAACACAAAAACAACACATTGGAACAGAACAATACAATGAAATACAACAGCACAACAACAACAAAACCATGGAACACAACAACATGATAGAATACAACATTACAACTGAATGGTGGTGTGACAAAAACACAATGGAAAAGGACAATACATCAACAACAAAAATTGATGGCAAACATAAAACACAATGGAACATGTCAACAACATGACGGAACACAACAACATTTAGAACACAACAATAACAGGGATACAACAGTACCACAAAGGAACAAAACAGCACATCCGCAACAACATGATAGAACACAACAACACAGCAAAACACAACAACAAAATAAAGGCCAACAACATGATTGAACACAAAAACATGATGAAACACAACAACAAAATAAAGGCCAACAACATGACTGAACACAAAAACATGATGAAACACAACTACAGCATGAAACAACAACAACACGGAACACAACAACACAGGTCATATTTTCCAAACATGATAAACTGATGAAGATAAAAATTAAGTATCTCATACTGACATTGTTCTGCTGGTTCCTGTTGTTCTTCATCAGCGTGATGATGCAGTTGTGGATGAAGAAGGCGAGAGTGAGGACGCCAGTCAGCTGAGGGAATAACAGTCTCAGCTCTGAAAGACAGACAGACAGGAAGACAGGAAGAGAGACAAATGGACACACAGACAGAGGCCAGGCAGACAGAAAGACAGGCAGAGAGACAGACAGGCAGATGGATAGATAGGCAGAGGGACAGACAGACAGATGAGAGGAAAGACACAAAGACAGGCAGAGAGAACGACAAGCAGACAGAAAGATGGACAGAGAAAGAGACAGACAGGCAGACAGAAATATGGAAGCGCAGACAGAAATACAGGAAGAGGGACAGACAGACACAATGGACAGACAGAAAGACAGGAAGAGGAACAGATAGAAAGGCAGAGAGACAGACAAGCAGACGGATGGATAGACAGACAGGCAGAGAGATGGACAGGCAGATGAGCAGACAGACAAAAAGACAGGCAGGCAGGTGGACCAACAGACACACGGACAGAGAGACAGAAAGACAGATGGAAGTTACTTCAGACATGTTAACCAAAATCTGTTTCAGCAGTCCCACAGACATCAGGGTATGACGTGATCAGTTATTTTAGGACGGCAGCACTCATCAAACCACTGATACCAAACCATGAACCTACCAGGGACATAGATCTCTGTTGGGTGGAACCAGTGGAACTCCAGATGGAAGCCGAGGCGGACTGCCTTGACAGTGACCAGACTGATCAGGTAAACCACTGAGATTGTACCTAGAGGGAACAACAAGAAGTTAAACTGTTGAAGAGGAAGTAAACATCAGAGCAGGACTTATTAAAAGGCTTCAGTCCAAACAGCTCAACAGACCAATCAGAAAGGTCGGTCAGCCAGTTTGAGATACAGTTCATGTGTCCACATAAGTATTATCAATATGTCTCCACCATCCCATCTCTCATGGAAATAACAGCCTATGCATAATGTCTGTGGCTCTAATGTTTACTGTGGCTTATCAGCCTCTGTAAAGCTACTGCAGATTAAAATTAATGATTATCAGCAATGAGCCTGGAGGCAAGAAGCTCCTCTGACAGCTTCTCTCCATCAATTTGTGAAAAACAAACATTAAAACAAAATAAAATGTATCTAGTTTACCACTTGAGGTGCTCATTGGATTATAAATGTCTTTCCCCCTGCCGATTTAGAAAAAGGACTTCATGCGCTTATCTTCTCAAGGCTAGACTATTGTAACTCTCCTCTCCTGCCTCCATCTGGCCTTGAATGCAGCAGCTAGGCTTTAACTAGTATTAACAGATGACATCACATCAGCCCTGTCCTAGCTTCTCTCCACTTGCTCCCTGTCCACTTTCAAATTGATTTTAACATTTTACTGATCACTTTCAAAGCCCTCACTGGTCTGGCTCCAACCTACATTTCTTAATTATCAATTCCTTATGAGCCAGCCCACAGCCTTAGATCTTCAGGCGGGAGTCTCTTGGCTGTTCCAAACTCAAAGCTGAAGACTAAAAGTGATCAAGCATTTTCTGTCAGAGCTCCTCAACTTTGGAAGCCTCTCAACTGAACCAGTGACATCTTTTAAACCACACCTTAAAACACACTTTGTTACATGATCCTTTTTTACTGACTTATTTTACTGTTTTAATTTCTTCTGTTCTTACCCACCTCACAGATTCTCATCATTTAAAGTGACTGTGAGGAGAATCTATTACCGGCGAAATTAAGACTCTGCTACTCATGAGCATGCGCGGCGACTGTTGTAATGCTGCGCTCCAGTAACCTCGGAACTGGGAGTGACATCATCTCCGACTTATCAGCGTTTCAGTTGAAGTCAGAAAAAAAACATGTCAATCTACCAGGCTAATGTTAGCTGTTGTTAGCATGCCCTGCATTGTTGTTCACAAATATCACATGAAAAATGTGATTATCACTATGGCAGCATTTTTGAAAATATAAGTCTAACAATACTATGTATACAGCTGATCTAGAGCGACACACCCCAGTCAGAAGTGCAAATAAATTGATTATTACAGGAGCTAAATAACTGTTCACACTGGGGGCATCCATCTTTGATTGTCAACTCGGGGGTGGCGAGGTTTCACTGAGTTCCCAGTAGGAAATTCTGACTTCAGGGGAACGTTCCGGTTGCAGTTTCCTACTCTGACTCGGAAATTCCTACTTCTGACAACAACTGGAACGCACCAAAAGATGTGTGCTATCCAAAGCGTGTGTTTGTTGTGTTGTAGCCCGGACCTTCCTCAGAACTCTGCATTGCTTTACAACTTCTTTTTTCAACAACTTACAGGATGCAAAGTGATGAGGTAATGTATCTCTTTCTAGTTATGTAGCGGTAGTTTTTGATGTGTGACTACAAGCAATTTTTGGAAAACTTAGTATCGTAGTTTTGTAGCCGGCTATATATCGCTACTTACAGCGCATGCGCAGTGCTCCGTGGAACAGCAGTAGCAGCCGGAAGAAGGCGACCCTCGGACGTAACCATGTTTATGTAGCCTCGCAACAGCTGCAAGAGCCACGATGGATGAGGAAGTTGAACGAGAGTTTACTGACACAGGAATGATGTTATTCCTTTCACCAAAAAAGTCACTGGTTCACAAAACTTGCTCCTGCTCCTTCTTCCGGGTGCTACTGCTGACGCCGGTAAATCCTTCGGCGGAGCACTGCGCATGCGCAGGTCTGTGTGTATCAAAACGTTATTTTAAAGGGTTGAAAAGAAAACACGTCTTTTAAAATATTTTATTACCATTCCGATTTACTTCACGTGCTAATACGCCATCCCCTGGACCACTGTAAGGAGTATTTTGTCCACTTTCGTCAGTCCGGCTCTGACTCCTATTGACCTCCAGCCATTGAGCTAAGCTAACTACGATGCTAACAGCTGGGAGCCAGCCACTGGACGCAGAGACACAAAAAAGGTATTTTTGAGCTTGTCTCAATTTGTCAATGATAGGGAAAGGGCGTGGGTCCAAAATCGTCGGAGTATTCCTTTAATTGTCTAGTTCCCGAAGTTGAGTATCCAGGCCAGTCCAGCCCTGTCCGACCTGACCGGAGGGCTAAGGAATAGCATTTATAGATAACCTATTTTGATGCTATGAAACTCTAATCTTAAAGTGTGTATTTTGCTCAGGCATATATCTAAAAGTGAGACTTTTTTGTAATTACTTAGAAACTCCTCACAGTCTCTTTAAGTCCTGTTTTTACTATCTTTTTTTGTTTTGATACACTCCCTTTTTTAATTATTTTTCTACCACCTTATTTTATGTATTTATTTATTATTATGATTAATTAATTGTAATTATTATTTCTTTTACCTGTCCTCTATCTGCCCTCTTCTTTTCTTTCTTCCTGATGTGATGGTGTCAACCTTCAACAGTCTTAAATATATCCATGTATCTGTAGTCTGTTGTCTATATACTGTCTTGTGTGTCCTTGTCATTATGCATTAAATGAAATACCTTCTTCACCAATGTTCTTCATCTGTACATTTTAACATGGAGAGCTATACTGATTTGGTTTATTCCTACATTGCATCAGTTGCTACCAGTTTATACTATTTTCTGTCATTTTGCTGCTTTAGTTAACAGGACCCTCCGTGCCTTTTCCCCTGACTCTCGTGGTCTCTGTTGACCTGACTGTTGATTTTATTGTGCCTTTTTCTGCCTTTGTTTTGTCTGTTAAAGCACTTCACAAACTTCTGTTTTTAAAGGTGCTATATAAATAAAGTTATTATTATTATTAAAGATTGGAACTGGGCGATTTTCTCCCCTCAAAAAATCTTCTATTTAAAAAAAAAAAATTGATTCATGATTCACAATTTGATTCGATGCCCCCGCCCATTTAAATTGAAAGAACTACTCACTGTAAATTTATTTCCAAAATATACATTTATTTATACTTAAAATCAACATTTAAAGTGCCTCCAGGTCAAAAAATCAACACAGAAACTACAATGCCTGTGCATTGTAGTTTTATACACTTGTTGGAGTTAACTATGAAGATAACAAAATGCCTGAGGTAATGCTTGTAAAAAAAATAAAAATCTTAATAGAAAACTCAACTCTTGTTGTAAAAAATGTAAAAGTGTACAAAGTAAAGAGAAAAGTGCCTCAAAGTGCGAATGTGAAATGAACAGGTTCAATAAAAAAAAAAATTGTTCAACTCGAGTTTCAGGAAAAATGAATCAATTTGACTTGCCAACTGGATTTTTAAATTTTATCAATTTTTGCCCAGACCTAATTGAAAGACAGAAGACAGCAGAGACATGTTGGGGAACGCGTTGTTCTTAGAGTGGACTCTTAAATCCTGTTCCTGGTTTACAGCCTGATACCTCATTATTATAGTGGTCTAATCAACATGAAATCCAAACAGGGTTAGAGAAGCCGTCTGGGAGGAGTAAGACCAGAGGCCTGTATCACGAAGCGCGGTCAACTTATCCCCGGTAACTCACATCTATCCAGGATTGAGTAACTGCAACAATAGCACGACGCAGATTATCAACATGGTAACTCAATCCAGGATTGTCTTATCAAGAGCCGTGAACGTGCACGTATAAAGGGAGGGCTCAGAGGCAGCCGACCAATTGTGATCATGAGCGGAGAACACGCTGAGAAGTGCCGGCCTGTAATGCAATGACAGAGCTCTATATTTCACATGTGAAGAGCAGCGTCTGATAAAGATAAAATATTAGGTTGAAAAAGCCTGTAGGCTATAATGGAGAAAGGAAGCACTGTAGCAGCTGTCAATCATAGGCAAAATGCGTGGTGGACTGTGAAAATGCGCAAATTACTCATCATTGGCTAAATATGACACCGATCACACTCATGAATCTCATGAAGTAACATACTGTGAAAATGTGTTGCATGTCTGACAATTGTCATCCCTCAGATGTAATCCCTCTGTAGTGAGGAGGTCGTGGGAGCAGAAAAAAAATAAATACAAAAGCATAACTGCGTCTGGTAGGTTGGTCTGTTTCATGTCATATCAGCTGCATTTAAGATTTAAGTCGTCGCCACAATGAAATCATAAAAACATACTGAGCTGATTTTTGACCCAAATTAACAATTCAAAAATCAGCAAGGAAAAAAAAATCCCTCAAACACATGAATAAAGAGCAGGAACGACATGATGGACATGATGGAATAATGTGATGTTTCACATAAGAATTACATCCCTTTTATTTATCAAGCACTTTATGATGCATTTGAATGTATGAAAGGTGCTACAGAAGTGAAGTTTATATAGCAGGCGATGCACAATAACAGTGTGACAGTTAGTGCACCACTCCTGCGGGTCACACAGGGAATAAATGGCTCCAATATATTACACAGGTAAAGATGATTCCGGGCCACGAGAACCGGTACGTCTCATAGCGCGTCGTCAGGTTGATCTAATGGGTCAAATCGGTATTGGGACAGCCTCTCTCATCTTCATGCTCGTCTCAAGAGTTGTGCGCCTCCTTCTACCGGGTTCAGGAGAAGAGGGCAGGGCATTGATTTGGAGAAGCTGATTGGCTAGTGCAAGGGTCATTTCGCAGGATCGGATTCAACCTCCAACTTATCCTGCTCCAGAGCAGGATAGCCATTCAGAATAAGTCACCATGGTGATCTACTCCGATAAAAAAGGAACCGGCTTCGTGCTATCGATAAATCAGGGTTAAAGCAGCACTACGGAAGATTCTCGCTTGACCGGAACGAGAACACAACTACCCATGAGCGCTAGCGCGTGCATACTGCCGTAAAGGTACTGATCTGCCGGTCGCGTGCATTTGTTTTGTAGGCAAATCACAGAAGCCAGGACTTTGCTCAAAAGTATTCTTCTGTCTTCAGCGGCTGTTCGCAGGATGGATAGCGACGAGGTAATGTATTTATTTTGACTAAATGACGATGTTAAAAATCGCTAAGTTCAACTTGGTTTTATTACGGTGAAGTCGCCCCCGCCCCCGTCCTGTTGAAGCGATAAAATGAATAAAATTAAAGACAACCACGAGCTGGTGATATCACACACTTGAAATAGGTCAAAACAAAACTACATACTGGTACGTTCTCACGAATACTGTAAACGGATGGTAAACAATCAACAAGTACTTACAAGTCCAGCAATAACAGGGCCCAGTCGGCATCGGTCGGACGTCCCTCCTCGTCTTTTATTTCACGCCAGAGAGTGTGAAATAAACCGAACCGATGTTTATTCTGGTCCGAGCATTCAGCTTGTTTTTCTCTCGCTTTCTTTGTTTTGTATCCTCAAAATAAACTTTTCTTTTTCTTGCGTTCTTTGCTGCCTCCGCCATGACTACAGCTCCGCGTTTGGCTTTCGCCGACACTTCCATGTTTTAAACAAATCGGGAATCGGGGGAAGTGACGTAGCCTATGCCGTAAAGCAGTCCAAACATGTAGTTTTTAGTGTGGCAGGGTTCCCACCATCCACCCCGAAGTTACATAGCGCTAGTGAAAGCAATACAGACCACTTCAGAACACGACAGAGGTGTCATTCAACTTATTGTAAAGTGGTGGACCATGGCGATGAATATCTAAGGACTATATTGTGTTTGAAAAACGACATAGTGTTGGTTTAACCCTGAAGTTATCTCGATAAGACATTAATCCTGCTTCGTGATATAGGCCTCAGCTCAGAAGTCACAGTGCCTTCACACAAAAGCACCACAACGAGGACCCCCTAAATTAACATCTACAGACATTCAAAGAAATATCTGTCAACTTATCTGCCTGTCTTGGCCAGGACACTCTTGAAAATGAGATTTTTGATCTCAACGAGGTTCTTCTGGTTAAATAAAGGTTAAAAAAAAAAATTTAATAAAAAAAAAAACACGGTGCTTAAAGGTAGAGACACTCACTATCTCCTACTGAGTCCGCATCCCCTGCCTCTCCTTAATATCACACCTCTGTTACTACCCCTGGAGACGGAACAGAGAGGGGATCAACTCCATCCCCCCACTAGCACATTCCCAGTGGGGGCAAACCATCACAGATACCCCTTTTCCACCAAGCTGGTTCCAGGGCTGGTTCGGAGCTAGAGCCAGCTTAGCACCAGTTCTTTGGTTTTCCACAGACCAAGCACCGGTTGCTGGCTCTCAAAACCGGTGCTTGGCAAGCACCAACTCTTTGCTGGGCCAGCAGAAAGAACCAGGTTGTGTCGGGGGCTACGAGCTTACGTCAGGGGGTGGAGGCGGGATTAGCAGAGTAAAAACACGGAAGAGAGCCATTTTAAAAAGACGAGGTTGGAGTAAGCGAAAAACAGATTGAAAAGAATATATTTATATAAAGAATATATAAAGAAAGAATATAGGGACCAGAAGGCCGAGCTGGGCCGTGGTGGCAATGATCGGCCACGTTTTAACAGCCCGCATTACAAAATGCTCGATGCTGTTCTCGGGGACCGACCGGCGTGCAGCGCTACCGGGGCATTGAATGCGGCCACAGCCATGCTGGAGTCTATGCAGGAGGACATAACCCTGGAGCAAACCTCCACAGAGCCTAGTAAGTTTATTGTTTTGTTTATTGTTGTTCGCTAGTTGTCATGGGAAACTGGCGTGACGTATACAGACGTGTACACTGGCGTGCTGACGTAGCTCTCTGGCCGGCACCCGTTTGTGGAAAAGCAAACGGTTCTTAACCGGTTCGCGCTTGAACCAATTTTGAACCGGCTCTAGCACCAGCACGAGCACCAGCCCTGGAACCAGCTTGGTGGAAAAGGGGTAAGAGAGGTAAATATTACGTCCTAAAACCTCAAAAAGATCCTCAACAATAGCTGGAGGTCCAAAAAACCACAAGGGAGTCTCAATGTGTCTCACCTGCACAGGTGGTCTGATTATGTCTCACCTGTGCAGGTGTGAAGTCTTACCTAAGAAGGTGAACCTGGCGAAGAAGGCAGCTGACCTAAGACAGAGCAGGGGCAGCAGCAGGATGATCAGGTACAGGGGGATGGTGTTGGTTTTACTCCACCAGTGCTCAAACTCTCCGTCAGACGTCGTGTTCCCAGAGAAGAAGACCGAGCTGGAGGACCGGTTACTGCTGGGGTCAGTGTTCGGGTACGGACAGACCACTGACAACAAACAAACAAAACAACAACAGTATATCAGTGCATCAGCAATAAATACACAAACAGGCAGCACAATTAACAACAATAAACAAAATAATAAAAAACTAAAATGTATGAACAACACAATAACAAGTTAGCCTCCAAACACAAAACAACAACAAACAACAGTATACTGATGTGATTACAAAAATAAACAAACAAGTAAACAGACAAAAAACAATAACATTAAAATATATGCAACAACAAAAAAATAAATAAGTTCAACAACAAAAAATAAAAATATCAAAATGAAAACAAAACAATGTGAATAGCAATAAAGAATATAAACGCAACAAAAAATAATCAAGCAACCAAAAAACAACAAAAAATGAGCAAAAAACATTAAAATAACATTAAATAACCTACAAACAAACAAACTAACAAACAGTGAACTGGCTACGATGAAACCCCTTATAAAAATCACAAATAATAATTATCTTTTCTTCTGCTCAGGTCACAGTGATTTAGAATAACTCAAAATGATCTACGCCAGTCTACATAATTAATCCCATCCCTTTTTTATTTCATCCTCTATTTACTGTCAATCGAGATAAAGTTCACAAATCAATCCTTGTTACCTCTGTCCGATCCGTTTGTTCCGAACTCAGAGTCTGAAACATTCACACCATGAGCATAATCTGAAAAAAGATCAAAATCAATTTATATCAGAGCAGCATTAAGTTAAATGGTCATTAGCATGTTAAATATTTTAATCATCATTTAAAATTATTAAATGAAAACTTGCTACACATAACTTGTTCAGTGTTAGACTGATATTAAACAGAAAAATTACTCATTTTAAAATGGCTGTCACGTTGACTTACTGTACACGAATTGTCCAGTGTTAAATAAAAACAATGAATTTTTTCATACAGTTCATTACATTTATTTAATCTCCAGTGTTGTAGAAAATTAAACACAATAATTTCTTATTATACAGTTTATTACATAATATTAAAAACTCACTGTTTATAGACAGCCTGTTATTGCAGAACACAACATAATTGAATGTAATTATAATTACTGTCTATGATCTGTATAGTGTGACAGAATATCAAACATCATTATTATTTAATACGATTAAATGTAATTGTTGATAACTTACTGTATATGAACTGTCCGGAGTTGTAGAGGAAGTTGGACATCAGGACCCAGTAGACCACCATGGCTCCGATCAGAGACACCATAGAAAACACCAGACTGGACCACTGACCAAACTTTCCAAAATAATACCTGCAGACATCCGGGAACTCCCACTCCGACGTGTCCACATAAGCTTTGTTAGCAAAGGGAAAAATGTAAATAAATATTAATAAAGCTTTGATAAAGGGGGATTTGGCACACTGAACTCCTCCCTCTCTGTCCTCCCTCCACATCTCTTTGTCCCTTTTTATTTGCTCTGGTTCTTGTTTCGTGTGGATGGCCTCACAATTACTAAATAAAATATTGTAAATATGATGGTGATAGAACAGGATATAAAAAACGTATTATGGTCAGAAAAAACAAATACAATTACATGCATCATAATATATGTGGCAATTAAATATAAAGGTTAAGAAATATATTATTATAATTCAGAAAGGTGACTGAATATAATAACACTCTTCATAGTATTCTAACATAAATATAATTAAATAAAACAATAATAATTATAGCAGTTGAATCCAAAAACATATTCATAAATCATTAATAGTAATTATTTATGAGGGTTATAAAATATAATGCTGTTCATGCAATGTTACCATAAAGATAATTAAATACAATGTCCTGTCTAAAGTAATTAAATATAAGGTTTAAGAAGCAGAATATTTAAATTTATAATATTAAAATCTAAAGATAAATAAATAAAATAGCTATATTTATAGTGATTTATTAGAGGAAAATATATACATATATAAGAATCAAATAAAAAGGTAAATAAATACAACAATATTTGTAGGAATTAAATATAAAGACTGTTTAATATAAAGGTAAATAAAAGCAATATCATAATATGTACCGTAATTAAATGTAAGGATAAATTCACATTATGTGGTATCTATAGTAATAAAATATCAGTGGTAAATAATTGTAATATTATCATCCATAGTGACTGAATATAAAGGTTTTTCATAGGCATAGTTAAGACTCACGTATGTTCTTTGGTGATTTGAGAACAATGTAGCAGCAGTAGAGCATGAGCAGGCCCGTGAAGATGAGGATGAGGATGCCCAGAGTGAAACCAGCCTGAGGTGATGAAGATTTTGATAGAAACTTTGCTTCATTGCTTATGACCTTGGCAATACGTCTTTACTTGACATTAAAACAGAAACACTCTGTGGCATTTATTTAAATAATCATTAAAACTGTGATAAGGCTTAAATATTAATTTTATATTTACCTGCTTGATTCCCCACGGGATGCTGAGGATGGATGTTCCCATCATCGTATTCCAGATCGCAAATCTATAAAGAATGAAAAAAGATAAAATAATAATAATTTATTCTAGAGACAATCCCATGGACGCCCAGATCATAAATCAGTCCTCATCACCTCGTCTTTGCTAAATATAGATTAAATCAATCAATCCCTATGTGTAAAGCTCCATATCTGTCTATTCTGAATATAAATTTGTAAATTAGATTACAGATCACAGATTAATTTACCTAAAAAGAAAACATGTTGAGGATCCCTGGATTATAATCACATATACAGTATGTTACTTACTGCTATGTTGATAAATTCATACATGGTGATGACACCACGGTTATATTCAGATATATTTTAATAACTGGTTTTACATTAATAAATTTCATACATGGTGATGATGCTGGGGTTTTTGGTGCCACCATCGCTGCCCGTCACTTTGAACGCCGTTCCCAGCGGGCTGTAGATGTAGATCTCCTCAGGGGCGGGGACGACATGGTTCGGAGGACTCTGAGAGTGAACAGAATCAAAAATGAGAGCTGAGTTTGTTTTTTCAGTCAAATAAAGTAATGAACTGTGATGTGATTGGTCTTACCAGCAGCCTATCAGAGGACCCTGTCAGTCTGCTGTAATAATGAACTCTGCTGTTCAAAATGGCCGCCTCAGCGGAGACTCTCTCCTGAGGATCATCGTCCACGATGTTTCTGGGCTCCACATGGAACGGCCTGGACACCAGCAGAGTGAAAAGTTATTTATTTATTGAAAACAGGCAACAGCAATATGATCATTAATAATGTCATTAAAACAATAATTATCCAAATTATAAACAACACCACTGACCATAATAATTTTAAATAATTCATCTAAAAGATAAACAATGACATTTATCTTGACTATTGTACAAGATATATCATTGAAAATTAAAAGTAACATTTATCAGAACCATCACTAATATGTGATTATCAAAAAACAACATTAATCATATCAATTTCAAACTATGTAACTATCAAAATGATAAACATTACATTGATCATAACAATCATCAATAATTAATTAGCATAAAAATTATAAAGAATAACATTGACAATAATGATTGCTTAAAATATGTTTTAAAAATATATAATTTATCATAACGATTTTTAATATGTTCTTATCAAAATAAACAATAACATTGATCATAACTTTTGTTAATTATATCTTATCAAAACTAACAATCATTAGATTAGATTAGATTAGATTAGAGCTATTATTAATGATAAACAACAATACTGATCAGGTCAGTTAACCTGTACCTGAACTGTAACAAAGATATTCATCGTGACTTCCTGGCTTGTTCATAAATTTCAGGAAAAGTTAATTAAATATTTTTATGAGGCAATAAATCAACTTTCAACTCGTTAAAGTCTGAACAAACAAAACCATCAAAGACCAAACACTGAGAGCTCATCAGCCTGTGAAATGCCAAAGTGGATTAAATCACACTCAGCTGATGCTAAACACACACTGACACACACACACTGACGCACACGCACACACCGACACACACTAAAGTATATTATATTTAGCTTAGATCCTTAGTCACCTTTTGTTTGTGTATGTTGTTTATTTCCTTTCCTTGAAACCAGCTTGAGATCAATAAATCAATCAATCCTTGTCTCTAAGACACAGACTGACAAACACGAACACACACACACTAACACACACAGACACATGCTAACAGACACACGTGTTCATGTCCACATGTGAGTTCCACGAAGAATGACCCTCAGTTTGTTTATGAGCAGCTTTCACACGCTTACACCTCCACACATGTGAAACATCCCTCAGAGATGTTGGTCCATATCTCCATGACAGCTTCACACAGCTGCTGAATGTCCATGATGAGAATCTCCTGCTTCACCACATCTCAAAGGTGCTCTACTGCACTGAGATCTGGGACTGGGGAGGCCACTGGAGTACAGTGAAGAAACCAGCCTGAGAAGATCTGAGACATGGGACTGCAGGAAGTCTCAATCCCAAGATGGTTCACTGAGGTCATAAAGTGATGGACAAGGTCTTGACTATGCCTAAATGCATTGAGTTGCTGGCTTGTGATTGGCTGATTGACTGTTTGCATTTGTGTTCAGAGTTAAAAAATAAAATCAGCCTCCTGCCATACTGGTTGTGTTTACACTTTCTGAATGAGGACTGCGCATGTGCCGTGCATCCCTGTTTTCCCCGACAACGTCAACTCCTGTTTACATGGAATCATCACTCTGGACCCCGGTTTCAGAAGTGTGCGGATTCAGACACTCTGGGCACCGTTCTCGTGAAAACAGAAGCTGCAAGCGCAAAGAAAACTCCCCATGTGGCTTAAACAGTTTCTGAACCTGAACATCACATCTTCTCTGATCTGGTGTGAATTTCTGATGTGGGATTAAGACGCAGCTCCACTGTGGGGCTTTAGGTTAATGACCTGAGTCGAGGGCTTTATTAATGACAGAGTCATGGATGTAGAATGTGAATCCATCCATCTCTCTGTCTGTAAAATGTGATTAATTTTAAATGTGTCCGATGTTACCGTTTGTTCCTGAAGTCCAGGGAGTCTGTAGATCCTCTGTGAGAGACACTCTCTGCTGTTTGTTCGGAGTTCAGCAGAGGCCGACTGTCGTCCTCCATCTTCTTCACAGGCAGACTAGGACCAGAGCATCACTGGAAACATGACATCAAATATATTTGAGACTAAATATTACTGCATCACAGCTAAACTCCAAACACTGCAGATCAGTGTCAGGTCCAGACTCTAACCAGACTGTACATCAGGGTTGGATTTATACTTGCACAGGTGGTCTTGGGTTCAACTAAAGCTTCGTTAAACGCGACTTGGCAACAGAGATTGCATCAACCATACAACAGCTCATTTGTAACCATTTGCGTCGCTCACTGATGTCACGTCGCCTTAAGGTTCACCGTGATCATATCAGATCATACATCATATCAGCTGACATCCTTTTCACTAATCTACCAACTGTAAGACACAGAAGCTGACGGCCCTGCAGCAGCATCGTCTGGAGCTGCACCTCGAGTTGGGAGTTCTCTGCAGTCCTGTCTTCCTTGACTCCTCCGAGCCATGTTTCTGCTCGTCTCCGCAGGGCTGTTAAACTGGTTGATCAAGGACAGGACCGCGGGCGCCATCAGGTCTATCTTATCTTTGATTTGATGCTAAATGTCATGTGTGTGATCATCACAGATTTTATTTAAGGTTTTGTTCCAAGAAGCTAATCCCATAGCATCTGGGATGGGGAAACAGAAAGTGCTAGCTGCTCCACCCTGCTGTTACGGTAATGAGGCATCATCCGTTCACATGTCTGAATAAATGCCGTACATGCCTGTTAACATGTTAACTGTGTTAGAACACGTCAGCTGACCTATCACAGAGTGACTTCATACAGGTCAACAAACATCCTGTGTGCTCATGTGAACTTTTGCTGAGTCAGGCTTGAATAAAGTCTAAGGGTGTTTTTGCTGAATCAGCAGTGAATCCAGTTGACATGAGCTAAAACTAACCACAGACAGACTTCTGCTTAGTTAAGGCCAAGTCATTCCTTCAGTTAACATCCTCATGTTTTTAACTTCATCTGACCGACCACACCTTACTGTTCCCACAGACAGGTAAGTGTGCTTTCAACATAAACAGAGGGAGGAACTGAACTGTCACATAACTGTCTGTCAACAAAGAAAACATCAACAATAAGCAAACAAAAAAACAAGAAGAACAATAAAACCAATGATCAGATGACAAACAGGTCTGAACATGGGAGAGTCATAAAAAGGAAAATACTAATAGAGGGTTATTTTTAAAATAACATCAATAAAATAATAACAAATACAAAATTGGTAATGATTATCAAATTTTAATATTATAGAGTAATATCAAGAAAATAATAATGATGATCTGACTAATAATGTTGATAGTATTAATAGTATGATCCTTCAATGTTGGCTATTTCTATCACTGTGAAGTAGAATTCACCAAGCATTGGATTATTCACCCACTAATGGGGAACGTGAGCTGGGTTTAGACTGTCGTGAGACAGTTTAGTTTTACCCTACTGATGATGTGTTGATGCAATAGTAATCCTATGTTAAATAAATAATTAATAACAATATTGAATAAAAAAACAACAACCGTAAATATAATCATAATTGAAACAATATTGTGCATAATAGTAATCAGAATAATAATAGTAATAACCATAATATGTAAATAGTTAAAAATAATACAACAATGTTAGTATGCAAAATCATAATTATGATCATTATTATAATAATGATCACGATAATTACACCTTCTAATGTATATTTCTGTGCAAGTTCTTTGATAAGAGCTATGATGAACAGAAAAAAGTGCATGAAAAGAGCTGATATAGACTCATCTATCATGTAGAATAATTTATTTAAGAACTCTGTGATAACTGAAAAAATAAGGAAGTAGATGTTCCTGAATACCAACACCTGAACTAAGAAATATCAGTAAGGTCTGACAATGTGACAGGCTGATTAAGGTTTGACACCTGGTTAACATCATACATGTGGATCTATGACCTGTTTCAGGACTGGTAAAGATTTGACACCTGGTTAACATCATACATGTGGATCTATGACCTGTTTCAGGACTGGTGAAGATTTGACACCTGGTAAACATCATACATGTGGATCTATGACCTGTTTCAGGACTGGTGAAGGTTTGACACCTGGTTAACATCATACATGTGGATCTATGACCTGTTTCAGGACTGGTGAAGATTTGACACCTGGTAAACATCATACATGTGGATCTATGACCTGTTTCAGGACTGGTGAAGGTTTGACACCTGGTTAACATCATACATGTGGATCTATGACCTGTTTCAGGACTGGTGAAGATTTGACACCTGGTTAATTTCATCAATGCAGATCGATATTCGTTTCCGGTTAAGAGCCACTGAGTAGTTAATGCTCTTGAGGTTTGATAAAAGTCCTATCAGTGATCGATAGTGAGTTTCCTGATGCATTCTGATAACGGACTAGTTAATTCATTGTTCGTTAATGAAACCAGAGGCAAACTAACCTTCGTTGACGCTCGCGCTCTCCCGGTCCGTTTTCCGCATCAGCACATTTTAACACCGGCCGGTGACGTCAATGACAGGGTGTCTCGTGCTGGGTCGCTGATGCAGTAATAAACGTCCAGGTGAGCTCGCTGGCTCCAGGTGAGACTTTATGACGGTAAAGTTTCTAAGCTGTTTTCTTCTTCTGTGGTGTTAGAGAGCAAACTGCTGCTGTTGTTTTTCTCTTCTAACTTCCGCCTTCTCTTCTTCTGTGGTGCTAAGCAGGGGTCGATCAGGAGCATCTACGCCCCCAGAGGTTGGAGTGGGCGGGAAGAGATTTTAAAAACACTGAGAAATCGGCTGTCCCGGGGCCATATGCGGCCCTGCCGGTACTCTGAGACGTCAGAGGGTTCAGTCATATAGAACAGAGTCCAGAAAAGACAGGAGGACCAGAGAGAAGAAAGGAATCAGAGAACAGACATGAGGATCACAGAAGACATAAGGACCAGGGACCAGACATAAGGACCAGAGAAGATATGAGGTCCAGAGAAGACATGAGGATCACAGAAAACATGGGGACCAGAGACTAGGCATGGAACCAGAGACTAGATATGAGGACCAGATTAGATAAAAGGTCCAGAAAAGACATGAGGATCACAGAAGGCATGAGGACCAGAGACTAGACATGAGGACCAGAGAAGATATGAGGTCCAGAGACTACACATCAAGATATGATATGAGGTCCAGAGAAGACATGGAGACCAGAGAGAAGACATGACAACCAGAGGGTAAACATGAGGAACTGGGAAGATATAAGGTCCAGAGAATACATGAGGATCACAGAAGACATGAGCACCAGAGACCAGGAATGAGTACCAGAGAAGATATGAGGTCCAGAGAAGTCATGAGGATCACAGAAGACATAAGGACCAGAGACCAGACATGAGGACCAGAGAAGATATGAGGTCCAGAGAAGTCATGAGGTCCAGAGAAGACATGAGGATCACAGAAGGCATTAGGACCAGAGACCAGACATGAGGACCAGAGAAGATATGAGGTCCAGAGAAGTCATGAGGATCACAGAAGACACGAGGACCAGAGACCAGACATGAGGACCAGAGAAGATATGAGGTCCAGAGAAGTCATGAGGATCACAGAAGACATTAGGACCAGAGACCAGACATGAGGACCAGAGAAGATATGAGGTCCAGAGAATACATGAGGATCACAGAAGACATGAGCACCAGAGACCAGACATGAGGACCAGAGAAGATATGAGGTCCAGAGAAGTCATGAGGATCACAGAAGACATGAGGACCAGAGAAGATATGAGGTCCAGAGAAGACATGAGGACCAGAGAAGATATGAGGTCCAGAGAAGTCATGAGGGTCACAGAAGACATTAGGACCAGAGACCAGACATGAGGACCAGAGAAGATATGAGGTCCAGAGAATACATGAGGATCACAGAAGACATGAGCACCAGAGAAGATATGAGGTCCATAGAAGTCATGAGGACCAGAGAAGATATGAGGTCCAGAGAAGTCATGAGGGTCACAGAAGACACGAGGACTAGAGACCAGACGTGAGGACCAGAGAAGATATGAGGTCCAGAGAAGACATGAGGATCACAGAAGACATGAGCAACAGAGACCAGGAATGAGTACCAGAGAAGATATGAGGTCCATAGAAGTCATGAGGATCACAGAAGACATTAGGACCAGAGACCAGACATGAGGACCAGAGAAGATATGAGGTCCAGAGAAGACATTAGGACCAGAGACCAGACATGAGGACCAGAGAAGATAAGAAAAGACATGTTCGCAAAAAAAGAAAACTTTATTTCAGCATGACATGAACTTAATTCAGACATGAGGACATATTGGAAAGTTAAGGACCAGAGACAAGGCATGAGGACCAAAGAGAAACACAAGGGGCAGAGATCAATCAATCAATCAATCAATCAATCAACCAATCAACCAATCAATCAATCAATCAATCAGTCAATCAACCTATCAATCCAGAGTAATTTCTCTCTCTTTCTCTCTCTCTCTCTCTCTCTATATAGAGAGACAGAGAGAGAGAGAGAGAGGGATTGAGAGAGAGAGAGGTGGTTAGCCCCTTAAGACGCACAGAGACGCAGGAGTTTCTTTTCTGGACAACAAATCAGTTCGGACAACAAATCTGTCTTGTTAGTTTTGTCTGGATAACAAACCAAGCATGGTAAGAGGCTCAAACGTTACTCGGCAGACGGCCAAAGCTGTTGTTGTTCCTGGTATGCGCTTGCAACCTTCATGTGAAAGAGTACTGTGCATGCGGTGACATCACCGTTTCCACCCCAAACACTCTGATACGGGTTTACATGGAGCTGCATGGAGAGCGTATCCAAAACTTTCCACTCTGGAGCCCGTTTTCAAAAGTTTCCATTTTAAGACAAAACACAACGCGTTCTCATCTAAACGCAAGGCCAAAACGCAACAAAAACTTATCAGATTTTTGGTGTAGTGTAAACACAGCCTGAGCCTATTGCATCTTAACTATTAACTTCAACTTCAACATTATTATTATCCCAAAGGCTAAGAATCTCCATAAAGTGCATTCAGTCAGTAAAGTGCCATGCAGACGATAAACAAACAGTAATATTGAATATTTGAGGTAAAGCAGATAAAAGACACCCAATAAATAATAAATAAATAGTCACAGATCTCATCCCCAAGGTGCATAAAGTACACACGAGAAAACTGGTCAGGCCAATGAATTAAGATTGTCAATGGCAACTGGAATGAAAGAAGGTCTGGTTCATCCTGTTTGGTTCTAGGAATTCTGTAAGGTTGGCCAGAAGGAAGAGGATCAAATTCAGCAAACAGAGGTTGATCAGGGCAGTTCATAATTTTCTGGGCCCTTCTAATGAAGCATCTAGATATTCCGTGGATTGCAGGATATCTACAGCAGATGTATCATTAACTATGTGTCGTAACTATGTACTATGAACTGGCTCCTAACTGAAAGCTTTACCAAAGAGGAATGTTTTAGGTTTAACCTTAAAAGTAGAGAATGCGTCTGCCTCCTAAAGCATGGTCAGTAAATGGTTCCAGAGAAGAGGAGTCTTATAACTGAAGGCTCTACCTCCCATACTACTTCTAGAGACTGATGGTACCACAAGCAGGCCAGCATTTTGGGAGCGTAATGTTCTAGGTTTTATGGCACTACAAGCTCTTTAAGATAACTTGGTGCCAGTTTACTGAGAGCTTTAAAAGTGAGAAGAAGAATCTGATCCTGATCAAACAGAACCTCAAGATTCATAATAGTTGCGCTTGATGCCAACCTAATGCCATCAAGGGCAGTTCAATCATTAGAAAAGTTTCTCTAAGGTGTCGGGTCCAGCACAATGACCTCTGTCTTGTCTAAGTGAAGAAGAAGGAAATTGATGGCCATCCAGGACCTAATGTCCATTAGACACGTTTCCAGTTTAGATAAGTGATCTGTCTCAGCAGGCTTCATTGACGCGTACAGTTGAGTATCATCAGCGGAACAATGAAAATTAAAAGAATTTTCCTTATGATTTCACCAATGGGAAACGTATATATGGAAAAGAGAATTAGAACTTGAGGAACTCCTGAACTGACTTTGGTGTACACAGAGGACTTACTGTTTGCATGTACAAATTGATATCTATCAGATAAATAGGACTTAAACCAGCTGTAGGCAGTCCGTATGATCCAGAGTAACTCCTCTCATCTGTCTGAAGAACATTATGATCTATGGTGTCAAAGGCTGCACAGAGATCTAGCAAGACAAGTACGAAGAGAAGTCTCTCATCTGAAGCTGAGAGTAATTAATTTGATACTTTAACTAGAAAAGTCTCTGTGAAGCTGTGAGCTCTAAATCCTTATTGAAAGTCCTCAAACAGGCCGTTGCTTTTAAAGAAGTCACATAGTTGACTTGCAACAACTTTCTTAAGGATCTTTGCAGTAAATGGAAGGTTTGATACAGGCCTGTAGTTGGCTAATGTGCCTGAATCGAGGGTAGATTTTGCAAGAACAGATTTGATTCCCGCTACTCTTAAAGGACTATGGCATGTAGCCTGTTGAGAAAGATAAACTACGTAAAAGGCCTCCTTGAACAGCTTAGTTGGGATCTGGTCCAAAAGTCAGGTTGATAGTTTGGATGAGACAACAGAATTAAACTCCTAAAGGCCAATTGTAGAAAAACAGTCTAAGTCAGGTTCATCTACATTTAATGGTAAAGCATGTCCAAGTGAAGGCAGAGTGTTGCTAATTTTGAGAATCTCATGATGAAAAAAGCTCATAATGCCCTCACAGCTGAGTGTTAACTGGATTTTTTGTGCCTGACAGAGACATGGCAGCAACCTAATGACTTTTCCCAGCTAAATCAAAGTATACCACCTGGGTTTGTTTACATCTGTCAGCCCCGCCTCACCAGGCGGGGCGGCGGTCTCGCGATAATTCACCGCGAGAAGTGAAAGGTCCTGCCTGTCTCTGTCCCAACCTTCACACCATTTGAATCACTTGTTCTGCAAGTATCTGGTCCAATACCCACCATAGTTGCCACCGTCTACCACCCACCTAAACCCAACAAAGATTTCATTAATGAATTTTCCTCCCTCCTTGCCCACCTGTCCACACTCTCTCCCAATGCAACTGTGCTTGGTGATTTTAATATACACATGGACAACTCAAATCACTCTCTCACTGTGGAATTTACCTCATGCCCGGACAGTTTTGGTTTTAAGCAGCATATACATTTCCCCACCCATTCTAAAGGTCATATACTTGATCTGGTATGCTGCTCTGGCCCCTCCCTTTTAACTGCTCCTCATCTGATCTTCCCATCTCTGACCATATTTTCATTTCATTCAATCTGAATTTAACTGTCTCCACAGTAAAACCATCACGCACAATATCCTTCCGTAACATCAAGCACATTGGTCCTTCAGCTCTCTTCTCAGCCTTTGACACTCTCCCCAGCATCACCTACCCCTCCACTACAACTGAACTGGTCTCTTACTACAATGACAACCTCCATAAAATGCTGAACTCTCTTGCTCCCACAAAAACCCAGACTGTTTCTTTCACCCATTCTGCTCCCTGGTTCACCCCTCACCTTTGTCTTCTCAAAGCAAAAGGACGACAGCTGGAACATCTTTACAATAAAACTGGTCTTACCATCCACAAGGAAATGTATTATCATCACACTCTTCGTTACAAGGACTCACTCATCTCAGCCAAATCCCAGTACTATGCATGTCTCATCAGTGCCAACAATAGTAACTCTCTGTCTCTGTTTTCACTGATTCACAATTCCCTGTGCCCACTGGACTCTTTTCCCTCACATCTTTACTCTGATGAGCTCTGTAATTCCCTCATGGACTTTTTCAACTTCAAAATTGACAATATTCACCAGCAATTAACCTGCCAACCCTCCTGCAGTACTTTGCCTCCTGCTCCCCTGGCTCCCCCCTCCCAGCCACTTGCTTGCTTCGTCCTTCCCTCTGTTGCTGACATCTCTGAACTCATTTCCAAATCCAAACCCTCCACCTGTCAGCTTGACCCCCTTCCCACACCCCTGATTAAGACCTGTCTCCCTTTCCTGTCACCTCTGATCACCGACATTATCCACTCCTCCCTCATTTCTGGCACAGTCCCTTCATCCCTCAAAACTGCTGAAGTAACTCCTATTCCAAAGAAACCTGGCCTAGATCCAAATGACTTTAATAACCTTCGTCCAATTTCTAACTTGCCATTTCTTTCAAAAATTCTGGAAAAAACTGTTGCATCTCAGCTTCACTCCCACCTCTCCAATAACAACCTTTATGAACAGTTTCAATCTGGTTTCCGTTCCCATCATAGCACTGAAACAGCCCTTCTAAAAATAACCAACGACCTCCTGATAACAGCTGATGCCGGACTTTTATCCATCCTCATCCTCCTCGATCTGAGGGTAGTTTTCGACACCATCTCCCATTCCATCCTCCTCCATAGACTGGCATCCGTTAGTTTATCAGGCACTCTCCTCAACTGGTTTTCTTCTTATCTCTCCGGTCGCACTCAGTTCATCCAGCTAAAAACATTCAAATCTCTGCCTTCCCCCCTCACCTCTGGTGTTCCCCAGGGCTCTGTTCTCGGTCCCATCCTTTTCATAATCTATCTCCTCCCCCTTGGCCACATTCTCCGTAAATACAAGGTTAATTTCCACTGCTATACGGACAACACCCAGCTCTATGTTGCCACCAAACCCACCTCCACCCTCCCTCCCTCCTCCCTCTGTGACTGTCTACAGGAAGTCAAATCATGGTTCACCTCCAACTTTCTGAAACTCAATAGTGACAAAACTGAGGTTCTCCTCATCGGATCCAAATCCACTCTCTCAAAAACTAACAGTTTTACGCTCACCATTGGCAACTCATCTGTCTCCCCCTCCCCACAGGTCAAGAGTCTGGGTGTCGGCCTTGACGGCACTCTGTCATTCCACTCTCACATCAATAACGTTACCCGGTCTGCATACTTTCATCTCCGCAACATCAACCGCCTCCGCTCCTCCCTCACCCCCAGCAGCACTGCCATCCTGGTCCACTCACTTATTACCTCCCGTCTGGACTTTTGCAACTCTCTTCTATCTGGTCTCCCCCTCAAGTCCCTCCATAAACTTCAACTTTTACAGAATGCTGCTGCCCGAATTATCACCAGGACTCCCTCTTTCCACCACATCACCCCTGTTCTGCGACAGCTGCACTGGCTACCAATCATCCACCGCATCAGTTATAAAATCCTGCTCCTCACCTTCAAAGCCCTCCATAACCTCGCCCCGCCGTACCTCAGTGATCTCCTCCTCATCAACAGACCCAGCTGCACTCTCAGATCTTCATCCTCCCTCAGCCTCAACATTCCCCCAGCCCGCTTGTCCACCATGGGATCCAGAGCCTTCAGTCGCTCTGCTCCCCGTCTCTGGAACTCCCTCCCACCGGACATCCGTGATATTGACTCATTGTCTGTTTTCAAGTCCCGCCTCAAAACCCATCTATTCCGCCTGGCCTACTCAACCTGACTATCCCCCATCCATCTTATCTTTTAAATCATTTTTCCTTTTAAACTTTTATCCATTTTCTTGTTTTAACTTTTGTTGAAATACTTTTAAACTATGTTTTGTACGGCGTCCTTGGGTGTCTTGAAAGGCATCTTGAAATAAAATGGATTATTATTATTTTTATAGTTATTGGAATCACAGGCTCAATAGAGTTCTGACTCTGTGTCAGCCTGGCTACAACACTGCAAAGGTACCTGAGATTGTTTCTATTTTCCTCAATTAGTGAGGTGTAGTAGGCTGCTCGAGCGTGCAACGAGGATGCTTGAGGGCTCTGTCACAGTGAGCTTCTCCCTCTCCCTCTCTCTAACACTCTCTCTATCCTCTCTCTAGAATCTAGATACATCACCAAAAGTATTCCCGCCCTCATCCAAATCATTGGACTCAGGTGTTTCAGTCACTTCCATGGTAACAGGTGTATAAAATAAAGCACCTTGACATCCAGCCTGCTGTAACACTTGTTTGAGCTCTCAGGAGCTCAGTGAAATCCAGTGGGGTACAGTGATAAGAGGCCTCCTGATCAATAAGTCCAGTCATGACATTTCCTCATTAATAATATTTCTCAGTCAACTGTTAGTGGTGCTATAACCAAGTGGAAGTGACTGTAAATGACAGAAACTCAGCCACGATGTGGTTGGCCACATAAAATCACAGAGCAGGTCAGTGGATACTTGGTGGCAGAACAGTATCCGTTACCACTTACTGATGACCTCTTCTCAGGTTAGGCAGGTGGACAGAAGTTCAGTAAAATAGACCTATGTCATACATTTCTCCAGATGCATGTCAATCTAGAGTCACAAGAACTGCTGACCATAGTGACACACAAAGGTCTGTTTAGGGTACAAGAGGCTCCCTTTTGGGATAACCTCAGCTCCAGCACTGTTCCAAAGAGCCATGGACCAGATTCTAAGTGGACTACCTGGCATCCAGTGTAACTTAGATGACATACTAATCACAGGACCTGATGAACAGTTGCTCTTGAAGAATCTTGACGCTACACTACAAAGACTTGAGGAATATGGTCTTAGAGTGCAGAAGAACAAGTGTGAGTTCTTAAAGCAGTTGAGTGCCTGGCAGAGGTGTGGACTCGAGTTATGTGACTTAGACTCGAGTCAGACTCGAGTCACAATTTTGATGTCTTTGGATTCAACTTGACAATATCATCAAAGACTTGCAACTCGACTTGGACTTTGACATCTATGACTCAGGACTTGACTCTGACTTTAGTCTGATGACTTGAAAATACTTGAAATTTTCAGTAAGATTGTTCAATAAAATGTGTTCCCATCCCAAGTATTTGACTAAGTGGCTGATTATTGTCATTTCCAGCAAGACAATATTTTTCAGTTCAGTTCAGTTCAGTTTCAGTTTATTCAGTCATGACAACACCAAATATTGGCCACAATATTGACATTTGACACAAAATGACAAAACTAAGATTCATGAGTTAAATAATGACTGAAAAGGCATAGGCAGATGCAAATTGCTTATAAAGGCCTATCCTATATTGCCAACGCTTTTTAGGCTACCATCCTCCAAAAAAAGCAAAAAAGCAACAACGCAGATACTGAATCGCTCTTATTAGCTTCAAAAATAGTTTTACAAACCATTTTCTTAAAAACAAAGAAAGAATGACAAGTTTTTAAATTTCTGCTGGCATCATTCCAGAATTTAACTCCAATAATGGAGACACATCTCCTTTTCATACCTTTTTTAGCTTTTTGTACAGTAAATTTGCAAACGTCTCTGAGATTATATGGACTGTCTTGAATTACAAAAAACCTCTGTATTGAGTCAGGGAGCATTTTTGATTTTGCTTTGAACATAATTTGCATTATTTTATAATAAAACAGATCAGAAAATTTCATAACATGAGAATTACGAAAAAGTGGCTCTGTATGTGCATAATAGTCAGCTTTATTGATAATACGTATAGCTCGTTTCTGCAGTTTTATTATTGAATTTATGGTGGTTTTAAAGGTGGATCCCCACAATTCCACACAGTAAGATATATAGGGAACAATCAATGAGTAGTAAATCAAATGCAAGGCCTTGGAATTCAATACATTTCTGGATTTAAACAGGATTCCAAGTGATTTTGAGATTTTCCCTTTAATGTATTCAATGTGTTGTTTCCATGTTAGCTTTTCACCAATGACAACTCCAAGGAATTTAGTCTCAGAAACTCTTTCAATGTCAACATTACAGATTTTTAATTTAACATTACAATCACGATCATTTTGATTACCAAAAGCCATAAATTTTGTTTTCTTAATATTTAAAGATAATTTATTGACATCAAACCAAGTCTTGAGATTTTCCAGCTCCATTTCTACACAGCACAAAAGCTCCTTCAGATTCTTACCAGAGCAAAACAAACTGGTATCATCTGCAAATATTACATATCTAAAAAAAATCTGTTACATTGCAGATGTCAATGATGTAAAGAATAAACAGCATTGGACCAATCACTGATCCTTGTGGCACACCACATGTGATCTTTCTAAGTGCTGACATAGTATCATTGATTTGTACACACTGGTGCCTATTACATAAATAACTTTCCAACCAAGAATAAGCAGCCCCTCGTATTCCATACATCTCTAATTTCTTCAATAACTGTCTGTGATCTATGGTGTCAAAAGCCTTTTGCAGATCAATATACAGACCAATAGAACACTCACCATTTTCATTTGCGTTAGCTACTTCTTCTACCATTTGCATTACTGCCAAAGCAGTAGTTCTGCTTTCTCTGAATCCATATTGATTTTCATTTAATAATTTATTTTTATGTATGAACAATTTTAATTGCTTTACAAACAATTTTTACAACAATATTTTTCCCACAGGACCTGCCCCATTGACTGCATCTGTTAACATCCAATCAGGGTTTAGAAGAATAAACAAATAGGGGGTGGATTACACAGTTATTTCCTTGAGCGCAAGACAGCAGGAGTGCGGGAACAACCCAGAGATGCAGAACCATACAACCGAGGATAATTTCATTTGCATTCCCAAACTACAATGTCATAAACAAAAAACGAATTGCCATTTGCAAACCTACAGTATGAAAATAACAGACAGAGAGGCGACGATGTCGAACTTTGTTTAGCACCTGAAGCAGCACAAAGAAAGGTAAGTTGCTCTGGTACCTGTGGTGAGATCCTTATGGGTAACTTTAGCTTAGCATCCATTAATGCAAGAAAGGTATCGCTTGTAAACTTGCCGTTGCTAAAAACTGAGACTGACGTTAGCTGAAAATAATTGTAAAGTTGAGGCCCAGGGTGACCAAGTGTTCCGTTTTCCCATGACATGTCCTGTTTTCATGTCCTGACTGTCCTGGTTGTTTTTTATAAAGTGACGAAACTGTCCTGGTTTTTACTATTTTTTAATTTGGTCAACGATGCTTATGACTTGGAAGGACTTGAAAGCTTTAAGCCTATGACTTCAGACTTGACTTGTCCTGTCTTTACTTGAGACTCGACTTGGACTAGCACGTCTTTACTTAAGACTTGACTCAAGACATGGGGTTGAAAGACTTGAGACTTACTTGAGACTTGCAAAACAGTAACTTTCTCCCACCTCTGGTGCCTGGAGCATGTTATCAACAGCAATGGACTTCATAAGGAACCTCGAAAGAGAAGGCTATCGTGGCGGCTCCATCCTTGAAAAATGTGAAAATGTGTTTGGCGTGTGATGCTCACCTTATAGTTTCAGAGCGGTGGTGTCCCACATCATGCCATCAGGTGATGAAAACCCCATTGCCTTTGCATCCAGAATGCTGAGCAAAGCAAAAAGCAGTTATGCACAGATTAAACTTGAAGCACTGTCAATTGTATTTGGAGTGAAGAAGTTCCACCACTATCTTTCAGCAGGAAATTCACTCTGTTGACGATCATTGACCTCTTACCTCAATCTTTGGACATCATACTGGCATCCCTTCACTGGCAGCAAGTCGCATGCAGCGATAGGCATTGTTGCTGTTCGCCCACCAGTATGACATCAAGTACAGACAGTCTAAGCAACATGCCAATGCTGATGGGCTCTCAAGGTTTCCATTGCCAGTCGAACACACAGGACCACAACAAGATGAAGTCCTCTACTTCAATGAGGTGTCTGAAACTCCTGTGACCTCGGCACAGGTGAAAACACACACAAGCACGGATCCAGTCATGTCTGAAGTTATGGACATTGTAACTCATGGTAGGAGGGTAGAAATGACACAGAGTCTCAAACCTTACCTGACAAGAAGAAATGAACTATCAGTTTAGTCTGGATGTTTATTATGGGGTTACACCGTTCCAACGAGTAAAGATACTCGTTGGACCAAAAGCTGAGCCTGGAGACAAAAACAGTTATAACAGATTTTATTTTTCAGCTCAAAACAATGAAAAGGCAAGGGGAATTCAGTGCATGTGGAGGTTTTTTAGTGAAAAAGGTAAGTATTGACAAAAGTGGCATGGTGGAAGCTCCAGGAGAACACTGAGCAGAGAGGGAGAAAAAAACATAGGTATGTATCCAAGGCAGTTCCCTAAGGCATGAAAAACACACTTTAATCAAAAATAATCCCTTAAAGGGAGAGATAAGGCTGAGAGCCCAAACTTCTGAGAAGAGATACAGCCTAAAAACTACTCAAGTGAGGCAATCTACCAGCGATGAGAAAGTGACTCCTGGCAGCTTGTATTAGAGAGCTTGATTAGGTGATATCCTGCAGGTGCATGGTGGAGGAGCTGAGGTGAGGGAGGAAACCACACCCACAGCTGGCAGAGAAGCAGGAAGGGAGGGGGGAGAGAACCTGACAACAGGGATGAATCCTCACATCCTGACAAGATCCTACCCAGAACTCCCCAAAAAACAGAAGGACTGATGTGCCTGCTGGATGCACTTACCTCAAAAGGGACCAACGACCCCCTAATAGACTTTCATTTTAGCACAGGGACTACCCTCGACATTTGGACAGAATAATCCCCAGGATTTGTCCGGGAGTTGAGGTAGTCTACCCTTTCTTCCTAGTTCAGAAAAGGTTCTATGTTACAGATGAAACATTGTTCAGTGTTGGTTTTCACTTAAGTTATGATGATAGAATGGACTTTGACACATACATGTGTTTACACTTTTTCCCGAGAACCTTAATAGTAAAGGAGGAGGGATGTTATGTATTGTATTGAATATCTTCTCCAGACTGCATTTTTCAGCTCCTTCCACAAATTTTTCAGTAGTATTTAGATTAGGGCTCATGGAGAGCCACTTCAGAATGGCCCAATGTTTTTTTCTGAGCCATTCTTGGGTGATCTCAGATGTGTGTTTTGGGTCATTATCCTGTTGAAAGACCCATTACCTGCAAGTCACACCAAGTTTTATGACACTGGGCAGCACATTTTGCACCAGAATGGCTTGATAGTCTTGAGATTTCATTTTACCCTGCACAGATTCAAAACAAGCTGTGCTAGATGCGGCAAAGCAGCCCCAGAACATAACTGAGCCTCCTTCATGTTTCACAGTGCTCTTTCCTTTGTATGCTTCATTTTGTGTCTGTGAGCATGGAGCTGATATGACTTACCAAAAAGCTCCAGTTTTTTTCTCATCTGTCCAAATAACATTCTCCCATAAGCTTCGTGGCTTGTCAATATGCATTTTGGAAATTCCAGTCTCACTTTTTTATGATTTGCAGTGATGTCCTCCTTTAAGTCCATTTTGGCTCAAACAGTGACAGATTGTGTGATTTAATACTGATGTACCTTGACCTTGGAGTTCACTCCTAATCTCTTTGGAAATTGTTCTGGGCTGTTCGGTTTTTCCACTTGCAGTCAATGTCAATGTCAATGTCAACTTTATTATATAGCACATTTAAATACCCAATGGCCTACCAAAGTGCTCTACAGTAGTAGAGGCACACACAGTAAATAACAGTAAGACCATAAGAACCAATATGATTAATAAAAACCTATAAAAGCAATAAGAACAAAAACAATATAGCATAAATATGTTTACTAACCAGTAAAACCAATAAAATCCCAATAAATGTGACTATACTCTGACAAAGGCCAAGATGAACAAATGCGTCTTTAGCTGTGTTTTAAAAGTAGAGAGGCCAGCAGCAGTCTGCACATTTGAAGGTATGATGTTTAACAGCGTGGGAGCAGCAACTGAAAAGGCTCGGTCTCCTCTAGTTTTAAAACCCGATCCAGGACCATCCAACTTTCTGACCGAAGTGCTCTGGAGGGCTGATGAACCTTTATAAGGTCAGACAGGTAAACTGGGGCCAGCTCATTCAGCTGAAAAAGGCTGGACTTAACAATAGATCTAATCTGTTTGTCCAGTTTAAAAGCGCCATCAATGATTACCCCAAGATTCCTGGCATGGGATCAAATGCATGGTGCTAGTGGACCAAAGGAGCTAGCAAGGAGCAGGACCAGATCAGGGCAACCAAACAGCACAACTTCAGTTTGATTTTCAATTAATTTCAAGAAGTTAAAAGCCATGGCTTTATGTCATTCATGCAGTTCAGCATGCACTGAAGAGCATCTTTGGTAGCGACATTCAATGGCAGATACACTTGTACATTGTCGCGAAAGCAGTGAAAGGGTATTCCACATTTTCTAAAGATTGACCCCAAAGGCTGCATATAAAAGGAAAACAGTAGAGGGCCCAGGACTGATCCCTGAGCCCAGTCATGTCCAGGGAGGTTGTCTAGAGTCCTGTGGAACTTAAACTCTTGAATATGTGCAACTATAGTCACAGGAACATCAAGCTGCTTGGAGATGGTTTTACAGCCTTTATCTTTAACATGTTTGTCTATAATTTCCTTGCAAATCTACTGAGAAAACTCTCTCCTTCACTCTTTGTGGTCCATGTCTAGTGTGGTAAACACCACAATACCAAACAGCACAGTGGCTTCTTTTCCCCCTTTAAAGAGGCAGAATGACTGATTACGAGCTTGGAGACACCTGGGTCACTAATTACAGGACACACCATAGTTTGACATTTCCTGATGGTCATATCATTTTCAGTCTTTTGTGGGGGTGCCATTATTATTGTCCTGGCCAGTTTCATTATTTTGATTCTGTTGAACTACACTTCAAAAGCAATGTCTGATATTCATGAGTGTAGTTTCGTAAAATGCTTATTTTTGCTTTCATCAGTTTCAGGTTATTACAGTGGCTTAGTTTTTCTGTCTTTAACAGAATGGTACAAATATATACTTTTGTGTATCTATATCTATCTATCTATCTATCTATCTATCTATCTATCTATCTATCTATCTATACATATATATATATATATATATATATATATATATATATATATATATATATATATATATATATACATATACATATACATATATATATACATATACATACATATATATATATATATACATTAGATAGATATCAATGAGGTTGTCTAATCAATTCACTTTGCACAGTACTGCACCAACTGATAAAAAAAACAAACACAGATAAAGACAAACATCTACAGCTTGCTGTAACTAAATATGGATAACATGAAGCAGTAAATATGTGATATAAATAAGGACATAGGCGTGTTGTTGTTTTAGTAAACCATTTAATGTTGAACAGAAGAAGAAAAATGATCCTTAAAGATGAACGTTTTTCTTTTTCATCAACAATCAAACTTCAAAATTTTTCTGCTACATGAACTCATCAAACACAGAAACATCTGAGAATTTAATATAAAATACTTCAGAGGATTGTCGAGTATTTTTTAGAGCCCAGAACATGACTGGAAATGATTCTATATCCTTTTTATGAATAAACTGATATTTACAGTCAGCCTTTATTTAATATAGAATTACCTTTAAACGTTAATATTCATAAATCTGACTGTACACGCTGTTCGGCCTCAGGGTCACCCAGGATTTTATTCTGAAGGGCTGTTTGAGGACCTCTTTGGAAGCAGCAGCAACGTCTCAGTATCTTCTTCTTTTTCTTCACATCCTGTTTGCATGCATTCAGCTGCGTCCATAAAGCACCAAAGATTATTTAACATAGCACCATTTTTTACAGTGGAGCCACCGTGAGCATGCATACACTCTAAAACGTTACGATCCACGTCTACTGCGAGCCGACGACACGTCAGACACGTTACATCATGAGACTATACACAGAGAGGAATGGACACCCCCACGCCATGGGACTGCAGGTAACACACCACGGGATTGGGAGACACATCCAATACAGGGCAAGGCCTACTGGGGACATGCCCAATACAGGGTAAGCTTCTGCAGAACACGCCTTCCAACGGACACCCCTATAGTGGGACATCCCGAGTGAAGGACATGCTTCTGTTGGACAAGTTTCTGCAGGATATGCCAACAGAAAGACACCTTACACAGGACATGGCTACAGTAGGACACACCTACTGCAAGAAATACCCACTGTGGGGCATGCTTACTGAATAACATGTCTGAAGTAGGACACACCTATTGCAGGACATGCTTTTGCATTATATGCATACAGCAGGACATGACTACAGTAGGACTCATCTTCTTCAGGACATGCCTAAGTAGGACACATCTACCGCAGGACACCCTTTTGCAAAACATGCCTACAGTTGAACATGAGTAGGACACACCGACTGTAAGACATGCGTACTGCAGGACAAACCTACTGCACGACATCTGAAGTAGTCCAAATTTCTGCAGGAAATGTCTACTGCAGGACATGCCAACAGAAGGACACAACTACTGCAGGACATGCCAAAGAAGGACACACCTACTGTAGGACACACCTACTGAAGAACATGCTTCAGCAGGACATGCTTCTGCTGGACATCCTTCTTCAGGACACATCTGCTGTGGTATATGTCCTCTGCATGACACGGTCCTGTGTCCTATAGAAAGCATATTCGTTGAAGACATGCACGCTAAAGGACACGTTCACTGCAGGACACGCCCCTAGAAGTATTTGCCCACTACACAAATACCCGTAGTGAGTTGTACCCACTTAAAGCTACACCCACTTCAAGAACCAAGCTTTATTTTATACCCAACAATTAGACACGTCCTAAACAACCGTGTCTCCTGCAGGACACGTCCACAGTAGGACACGTCTGCTGCCTTATGTAGGTCTTTAAATCACACTATCTACGCGCAATCTACATTTTTGATGAACTAAGCCCATTCTCTTCCTCAGGGAGCACACACACACACAACACACACACACACACCCACCCACCCACCCACCACACACACACACACAGTAACACAGAGTCCAGGTGAGTCCAGGTGAAGTCACGGAGCAGCAGGACGTGTCTATGAGCTGGATCAAGAGGATTAGTCTATCACACAGAGCGTTAAGGCGTCAGTGATGTTTGTTCAACAGTCCAAAGGAATAGTCACACCTGCCAGCTCCTTCAACACGCCACATCATATTTACCTCAACAACACAGGTATGATCATACAAACATATTAATCATATTAACATGTATTGATCATATAAACATGTATTAATCGTTTACTGGCACAGATCAGTCCATCCATCAGACATCATCATTATTTACCTTACACTGATCGTCTAAACATATGTGGTCTTATTAACATGTACAAATCATTTAAACATGATTAAATCACATAAACATGAATAATTATAAATACACTCATAAAAGCATTTTCATCGGCTGCTCCTCCATCGAGTAGCATCATCACTGACCTCACATGAATCTTTAAACATGATCAAAATAACGAGTGTTTGGAGCAAATGGATGCTCTATATTGTGCAAACAATTTCTGTAATCCTTTCAAAATTTTGCACCAAAAATAATAAAACAACGTTGGATTAAAAAAAATAACATATGTGATTATATTAACATGTATAAATCACATCAGGGTCAAGATTATAAAGTTCATCATCCTACAACTTTGTAACCAGTTTACAACATCATCACCTTATTATTAACATGTGTGAACATATTTGATCACATAAGCATGTATAAACCATACAAACATGTATGATTATATTAACATGTATGAAGCGTATTAACATGTATAAATCATTGAACAGCATGGATGAGAACATCAAACCTACAGCAGCTGGTCCATCAGGTCACATCCTATACTACATGAGAAATTTGAACATGTATGATCATAATAACATATATTAATCATATCAACATGTATCAAGCAAACAACTGTCTTCACCTTCTAAACTTAGATTGTCTACAGGACTCCAAATTATGATGGCGGGCATCTGTGAAACACCTACAAGATCTATGATGGAGTATCATTATCATGACGTGGTATCGGCTCCACCTAAATCTTTATTTTTGTCTTCCTGTCACTTAAGGACAACTGGGATTTCTTCCTATCTTTTCTATAGAGCTCTAGGTGAGGCTTAAAGTGGAAAGACCCTGCTGACCTCTGATTGGTCGGAGGATCACTACTCTGTAATGTGGTGGCCTCTGTAATAGTAAAGATGTTCTGTGGTGGCCTACATATCAGGATAGATGTCCTGTCTGTATTACGGAAGGTGCAATCGGTCATGTTGTTGCCTCTGTATTACGGAAGGTGCTCTCTGACATGTGGTGGTCTGGGTATTAGGAATTGTGCCCTCTGTCATGCGGTGGCCTCTGTCATGTGGTGGTCTCTGTATTATGAAAAGTGGCCTCTGTCATGTGGTGGTCTGTGTATTAGGAAAGTTGGCCTATGTATTATGAAAAGTGGCCTCTGTATTACGAAATGTGGCCTCTGTCATGTGGTGGCCTCTGTATTAGGAAGGGTGGCCTCTGCAATACGGAAGGTGGCATCTGTCATGTGGTGGCCTTTGTATTACGGAAGGTGGCCTCTGTCATGTGGCGGCCTCTGTATTACGGAAGGTGGCATCTGTCATGTAGTGGCTTCTGTATTGGGAAGGTGGCCTCTGTCATGTGGTGGCCACATGACAGAGGCGTAGGGGTGTGTGCTTTCCATCTGCACACAGGGCATGTGACGTGTCAGTGCAGTATTGTTCGAGTAGTAGTGCCTGTAGTTAGTGCATGCTGCCTCTGCTTGCTACTTTCTGCTTTCAGCTACCACCACCAGCTATCCCCCTGTTTTTCCGGGGGTGAAAAGAGGAGCCGAGTGTGTAAGCCTCCTCAGCTGGTACACAGCCTCTCCATTGTCAAGACACACGCCTGCTCGTGGCCACACATGGAAACTGGTACCCTGCGGTTCCAGGCTAAGTTGTGCGGGATCTTGGAGCAGCAGTGGGCCCCAGAGATGCGGCAGGTAGGCCCACCTGTGTGTGGACATACCCTACTGCCCATCAGCCACTGTCCCGGTTGTGGGTAAACAGCCCAAGCTATGGGTTAATAGTGAAGACCTCAATGGTGGACCAGGTGGAGGATGATGGCTGACCTAACGGGGGGCATCACAACGGCTGGGAAGGTGGACGATGGCTGCAGCAGATAGGGTCACCAGTCGTCTTGGTCACCATGCCACTGGACCCTGACCCCGATCTGTCAAGGACCGTGTGGTGACTGTCTGTGCATCAGTCTCCCCACGCTAAACAAAGTCACGCACAGGCGTCTTTTTCAGGGGACCCACTTTAACGTCCTGGGCCAAAAGTCCTGTGGCGACCAGTAAGTGGCGACGGGGGCAGAATCGTTAAATCTGGAAGCCCCTAGTCACAAGCTGGCACATCAGGCGGTGGATGTTGGATGATCGTTGGACTCTTGGACCGAGGCAGAAAGATCCCTTCGGTAGCCGCATCCACGACTGAGCAGCCCTCTTTAGGATCCACTCTGCTCAACCCGGACACGGAAGGGGCTAGAAAAGGTGCCCTAAACATAGCCTGCCTCAAAACTCCCGACTGGATTACCGCGTCCAGAGGGATCACCATTCTGCGGTCAGAAACACAGACACATGAATTTTGGAGCCTGGAATGTGCGCACACTGATGGACGTTGCAACCAGTGACAGGCCGGAGAGGAGAACCACTGTCATTGCTAGGGAACTGAGAAGATGCCAGATTGACATCTCTGCTCTCTCAGAAACCCGAGCAGAGGAAGGTTATCTAAAGGTGGAGAAGGGTGGCTACACTTTCTTCTGGAAAGGAAAGGCCATAGATGAGCCCAGGATCCATGGGGTTGGATTTGCCATCAAGAACCAGCTCATCAGTCAGCTCTCTGAACTCCCTGTGGGAATCAGTGAGCGCCTGATGACCCTCTGTCTGGTGCTAGCCAACAACCAGACAGCAACAGTTCTGAGTGCTTATGCACCAACCCTATGTTCCGATGAGGCATTGTCCAAAATCCCCAAGGAGGACAAGATAATTCTCCTGGGGGATTTCAATGCCAGAGTGGGTCGAGACCACCACCTCTGGAAGGGCACCATCGGAAAGGAGGGCATCAGAAACACCAACTCTAACTGAGTTTTGCTCCTCAGCAAATGTGCTCAGTATGATCTAATCATCACCAACACCATCTTTTGCCAGAAGAACAAACTCAAGGCTTCGTGGAGACACCCCCACTCCAGACAATGGCATCTTATTGACTATGTCATTGTCGGTGCCAGGCATCAGCATGATGTGAACATCACAAAGGCCATGATCGATTCAGACAATTGCTGGACAGATCACCGCCTTATACAATCCATGATGTCCATCAGACTCAAGAGGAAGAGAAGACTGCAAAAGAAGCAAAGCCAGCAGAGAAACAACAGCAAAGAACACTGGAGCCTGCTAAAATCTTCCATCCTTGATGCATGCAGTGCCACCCTTGGGAGAAGTCCAGAAAACATCAGGACTGGTTTGATGAGAACGACGCAGAGATAGAACAGCTCATCTCCAAAAAAAGGGAAGCTTTCCGCGTCTGGCAAAACAACATAACCTGCATAGCCAAGAGACAGGCTCACTCGAGAGCCAAGGCTGACGTCCACAGCTGGGTGAGGCAGATTAAAAACTCCTGGTGGACAGAAAGGGCACTGGAAATCCAGAGACTGACTCTGGAGACACTAGAGGCTTTTTCAGTGCTACTAAGGCTGTCTGCGACCCAAGCCATCGCGGCCAGACTCCCTTGCGCTCTAAGGATGGGCAGGAGCTGTTGAAGGACAAGTCCATAAACAACCGTTGGAGAGAGCACTTCCAGGAGCTCCTCAACAGTAGCTGCACAACTCAGCCAGATTTCCTCAGTCACATCCCTCAAGAGTCCCATCAGGGAAGACATGGGAGAACCCCCCACCTTGATGGTTAGCCTCTGTATTATGAAAAGTGGCCTCTGTATTACGAAAGGTGGCCTCTGTATTAGGAAGGGTGGCCTCTGTCATGTGGTGGCCTCTCGATAATGAAAGGTGGCCTCTGTAATACGGAAGGTGTCCTCTACCATGTGGTGGCCTCTGTCATGTGGTAGCCTCTGTATTAGGAAGGGCGCCCTCTGTCATGTGGTGGTTTCTGTATTTGGAAAGATATTACGCAGTGGCCTCCATCCTGTGGTCGCCTCTGTGTTAGGATGGATTTAAAGTGGTTGCCTCTGCCAAGTGGACCCTGCATTAGTATAGGGTCATCTGGGGGCATCTGAATTAGGATAGATGTTTTGTATTGGCCTGTGTCCTGTTGCGGTCTCTGTACCACAACAGATGTCCAGCGGTGGCCTCTGTATAAGGATGGGTGGTATGTGGTGGCCGCAGTAGTCTGTTCTGTGCCTGATTTGGGCTGACAGCTAATAGCTAAGACTAAATTGAGTTTTTACTCCAGAATATGATATTTCATCAATGATCTGATGTAACAGTTTGGTGCCTGAGTTTGGACCGTCTGCTGGAGTTCCTGTCCTGATATCTACTCATTAACCAAATCATCTGCAGTTGAGTAGTTCAGGGTTTGTGCGTGTTTCCATCCACAGCTGTTATTTGAGTATCAGGGTCAGGAAGTTGAGCAGTAGGCGATGCTTATTATCATTGGATAAACAGTAAATACCTATAGAGGACTGGGCACAGTGATGGATTATGGGAGTTCAGGGCAGAGGAGAGGATGAACCAATCAGGAGGGTTTTACTGAGCAGATGAACATTCGGAGGACCTTTCTTTGACCTGATGGTTGCAATGGGGACCTTCTAATGCTCCGACACCAGGATACATCTTCCTGATGTGGAGCAGACGTCCATATAATGTAGACACAGTGAATTAGTCGTTATGTCGACACATGGCCATGTGGGGGCGCTGTTTATCCTGAAGCAAGCTTCAGGCACATATCTAGCCAGGGGCTCCTTTAATGCATATCAATACCCAACCTCTCTCTCCTCAATCCTGACTCCTTCCAGTCCTTCAAAAAAAAGGGTACACAAACCACAAAGGTAAGCTTAACAGATCTGGGTGCTCTAAAGGCCCAGGGAACAGTACTCAATTTTAAAACAACATAAAACTAAAATTGTTCATTCCAGAAGCATTCTAGAACATTTTTGAGAAAAAAAACATCCCTAAGTCTAGATGATCTTTTTCTACTACAGCTCATTTTACAATTAAGATGATTAATCAAGACTGTATGGACATTGTTGCTATTACTGTGACTTACAGATGCCAGTCAGGGAAAATGGTGCCACAGAATGAGGGCTTTCACGCAGACAAGGCTCTGTGCCAGTTCCTGTTCCCAGCCCTAATGTTGAACTGGCCAGCGTGTTCAGACCAAAAAAAAAATTGGTCTGGGACTTGAAAAGTTGGTTCGCAGGTGGAACAGAAAGAGTTGATTCCAGCTAGCACACCTTGTTGGGCATGTCATATTCTGTGTTGAAAAATTGAGCAGGATGAGAAGGACGTAGAGGAACACACACACACGTTTTACATACTAGATGCCTTCTACATGTATCTTCTATGAGTCCTCATCATCAACAGTCATTGTGTTAGATTGCTGGATGAAAACAAAAACCTGAAGAACAGCAACAAACGCTTTTAAAATATCAATGCAACCCACCATTTGCTGGTCAGTTGTTCACTTCTGCCTGAGTAACACGGAATAACGCCTTCCCACTTTCATTCCACTTAAACTGGTATAAACGCTGGCTGGTGCTAGACAGCCCCAAGGTTCTGAGAATCCAAAACAGAACCAAGAACCAGAACCACGCTGTGTGAAAGCCCTCACTGTACTTCCCTGCATGTTGGAGCCACCGGGATACCAGACATGTTGGGAATCCTGGGCTCCATAGTGGCATAATAAAATTGGATCAGCTCGACTTTTTGTGCCATGACTGAGAGCTTCTTATAACTAAGACCACAGGTGTAGGTGGTCAGGTAGGTGGATTCTTTAGCAGCAGTAAAGCAGTTCTGTTGCCTTTAATGGTATGGGTCTTGGGTGTTTTATCTATGACATCATAGTAGATTATTTAAAGCCTGTCCACTTTACCCTCAAAAAAAACTGCAGATATTTTAAAATGCTGCAGAAATCTGTGCAGACTTTTAGATGTTTAATAATATATGTTTATGATCATATATAACTTTGCAAGAAAGACTTTGTATATCAGTGTTCCCAAGGCCTTTGAGACACTTATTTTATTGGCTGTTTACACTAAAAAAAAAACGTTTTGACTGTATCCCACACCTTTCACAGCTTTACCAGCATGAATATTGTTTGTACAGTGTTTTAATTTGTTTTAAATTTTCAGAATTTATTTTCAGGCTTCAACATTCAAACAATGAAGAAAAGACATTTAACCCTGACACTGAGATACTCACATGTCCACTTATTCTGCCATTATATCAACAGATCATTTAATGCTTTTATTGTTGAAACTTGTATTTAAGTGTTTTATTTTTACACTCTTAATTCTCTGAATAAATGTGACAAACCCTCTGTTGTCACATAAAGATCTGAAATAAGGCCAGCTTTATGAACAACAAAACAAAAGTTTCCTCATTTACAGAAAAATCCTTTTCACAAATATTAATAAACATTAATGAAACAGACTGAAGGCATTTACACACCAGGGAAAATGTGAATGGCCCTTTTTTATGTTTATATGCTCTGGAACTTTCTTAAAAATCACAGCAATATGGACTCAACACGGAGTTTGTCTGACCTTGAGCTCATTATATAACATAAACTGGAGAACTTCGGGAGCTGAAAGTGTCCCTCAGCTGCTTCAGGACCAACTGTCCACCACAGCAGAAGCTCCATGGTCACCTTGCAGCTCCAACACCATCTTCAACCAGACGTCATCTTTACATCCACCATCACTGACATCTGGAGGATTTTGGGCTGCTGAGACACAAACACCATCAGGAGGTCCACCATGATGGAGGTCTGGACTGAAATGGATGAGCCATCATTTAGAGCTCCCATGATCAGATGTGGACCGTAGTCCAGAAAAATAAAAGCCATTTCGCTCATTTAGTCCCTGGTGTGTAACTGAGTGGCCATAAACTTTGAAAAATATAACCATGTTTAGACTATTCGCAGGAAAAAAATAATGTCTGGTGTCCAAAGGCATTAACATCATAAAACCAGACAAAACACTTTTTTAATCTCTGTGGATGATGTTGCTGTTTTAGGCTGATTAATATTTTTACACTTAACCATTTACATGTTTTTGATTCTTTTCATTTTTATGCTCATCATTCTGTGAGCCTCTGTATCACATACAGATCTAAAAGGAATCAGCTTCATGAACAGAAAAATACTATCTCAAAAAGATCATAAAAACAGAAAAAAAAAAACATTTTCAATGTTCATTTCAGTCTTTGTGAGGTATGTGTCTCTATTTAAGTCTTTAATATTTTTAACTTCTATAATTTGTGTTATAGATAACTATGGATTACTGATGAAGGTGATTTTAATGATCACATAGTTTAAACTCCAAAGGGGATAATCCGCCTGGTTAATAAAACAATAATAAAATTAATTATATATTTTTTTCAAATGTTATCTACTAAAAGAATCTGACTGATCAGAAACTGATCATCATTGATTTTTTTTCAGAGTAGATGATGTTGGATCAGGATCAATGACTCAGGTCTCTGATTATATCAGCTGTCATTAAATCTCTGAATTAAAAAATGGATCCAGGCTCAACCATCAGACCACATGGCCATGATGTGTTTAAAAGGCGGTTTGATTAAATGATTTTGCGGTGTTGTGTGACATCACGATGCAACACATCCACCTGTTTACACGAGTCCTGCTGTGAAGGATGCTAGTGAATTCTGACTGGTTTAAATGCTATCACCTGGGCTATTAATTAACCCTCATAAATAAGCCCCTGTGATTGGAGAACCTTCTCCCTGTGATATTCAAATGTCCTAACCATTGCATGCCCAAGCATTTAGAACTTTTAGTGCAGCCCTGCTGATCAAAGTCTGTAAAAGTATGTTATGACTGAATATGAAAGCCTTAAGCAACCCTCTTATCGTACAATACTACCGCCTGTAGGATGTCCCAGAAAACTACAAAGACACATCGACTGATAAACAACTAAACAAGTAGACAGAACAATCATAATTATGATCAGTATTAATATCAGCCAATTACTGTAAAAGATTGTTGTGTCAGTCTCAGCAAGAACCAGTGATGAGGACTTCCCTATGATGATAATGCCATCAGTAATCAGGACATCCCTATAAAGATGTATCGAGGGTTCTGGAAATCATAAAGCTCTATTTTTTTAAGTAAGTAAAATTAACTTTGAAAAGGGGTAACCTTCAAATTTGAAAATTGCAGCTTTATTCCAGTTTATTCTTGAAAAAATCCCTTGGAAAGTTTACAACTTTGAAATCCATGAATTTTGCAACCCTAATCAGGACATCCCTATGAAGATAATGCCTTCAGTGATATGGGAATTCCTACGCATATGTCTTAAGACATCCCTATGAAGGAAATGTTTTATTCAGACATCCCTATTAAGAAAATGTCTTATCAGCACATCCTAATAAAGGTCATGTCCATGCTGCCTTTCAGTTTGAACTGCAGGGAGAAGGCCATGAAACATTTAGGAACAATCGGATTGTTTAATACGACTGTTTGAGCAAACAGACCTTTATGCTCTCATCCCAACAAAAAGAATCAATGAACTAAAGAAAATAAAATCATAAAAATGGTTGAATCTTATCATTTTCTGAAAGGTGCCACAAACACATTGTCTGAATTCTGTTTTCTTCTTTTTGTGTCAAACGATCAGATCGTCATCCTCATCTCTGTGCTTCATTAAAATTAAAACACAATAAAAATCTTCGTTCAACACAACTCTGATCAGAATATATCTGATTTCAAACTGGATTACATAAGATTATATTTGATATAATCTGATTAGAGCAGCCTATAGATGATTGTCACATGACTATGGAGGCTCCCTCTGATTGGACGATCAGAGAGCAGGTTAATTTAAAGTGCTTTAAAATTAATATTTGGAGTAAAATCTGATTAATTATTTAATCTAATCTGGATTAAATATTTAAATTTAATTTATTTATCATAAAAAGTGCTTTGATTTGATTAATAAAATCTAAAGACCATAGAAACACTTAGACAATGCACACCACAGCGCTGAGATTTACTAGCACCTTAACACATCACACACACTTCAAATCAGCTCTGACCTTTCAAAATAAAACACACAACAGCTGTGACCTTTCAAAACAAAACGAACGGTTTAAGTTACATCTATAAACCCAGAGCAGACTTGATTTTTTTTGTCTAAAACTATGCAAACTTTGAAACACAAAGAGACTCTGAGACAGACCACGAATTGATCAGTAATAAATTATCAGTGAATCACTGATGAACTAACTCTCACTTCCTGCCAATCAACACGCAGATTCAAGTTCACCTCTGTCTTTAAGGTTTGTTCAGAGTGTCTGACCTTATTCTTCCGCACTGATATTGTGCTGAATATCAATACTGACAAAAATTAAGTATTATTATCACGGATCAGCCTCGCTTGCCTGCAATCTTTCTCTCTCTGTCTTTTCTTTTCAATTTTCAGCTCACTAAATTTGATAAAAACATCTTAAGTTATGATGGATGAGGTCATCAGTTTGTTCATGATCAATAATCAATAAAGTTTATATCAGTTCGTTAAGGATGGGGCGGGTTGTTAGGAGAGGGGAAGGACCTGTCAGCATAGACAGGTGAGTTCTTGGCAGGTTTCCAGCCCTTATCATCAGGTGGTTGGGGGCGGGGTCACAGTACCTGTGGGGGCGGGGCATGGCCGGTCAGTCATCGTGCTCTTCGCTGTCACTCCGCCTTTCCTTGCTGCAGGTGATGATGCGCCTCATCTCCTCCTCATAGCGAATGAAGTTTTCACCAAAGCGCGCCCACGCCTTGAGCGGGACGGTGATGGTGTTCCTGTACGGCTGACGCACCTCACTGATCTTCAGGAATACGCCATACCTGTTCGAGCCCACATCAAAGTAGAAGCGCTTGTTGTCGACCCGGAAGGAGGCCGCCTCAGGCAGCTCTGGCCCGTCATCATGGTTACGGTAGGCGGCACGGTCATCGTCGCCGTAGTCTTCGATGAGCTGCGACAGGGCGTCCCTGAACTCGATGAGCCCCTGCGCTGGTAGCACGATAGTCTGCTCGATGCCCGGCCCGTAGTACCCCATGGCACCTGGGTTCTTGCTGACCGTCTGACGAATTCGCAGGAAGCGTCCCCGCTGGTTTTCCTTCAGGTCCAAGAAGTACTTCCTGTTATCTCGTTCAATATACTCGCTCTTCAGTACGCGGTGCGCGTGCTCCTCAGACCCCGCAGATCCGGTGGGTGACAGCCCCCCCCGCGCCTCCTGCGCCCTCCTGCGGGACTCGTGCGCGCGGCCCTGGCCATCGGCCCCGTGCTCCTCAGGGCCAGCGCCCCCCCGCAGCCCGATGCGGGCGTAGTGATCAATGAAGTCCCCGAGCAGCGCGCGCAGAGCGGGAGCGGCAGACATGCTGAGCGTCAGCTTACTCTTCCGGATGTTGTCATGGCGGCCGCGGCCCACCCACACCTCTGCGATCTTTAGGAAGCGTCCGCGTGCGGACTGCTTCACGTCCAGGTAGAAACGCTTCTTCTGGATGTCTACGCGCTTCGAGGCCAGCTCCTGGATGTCGGAGGCTGCATGCGGTGCCGCGTTACCGGGCGGCGCATACTGCGGAGCGGCAAAGGAGTCTGATGCAACCTTCGTCCCTCTTCGCTCCATGATCCGCTCTCTGCAGCACCCATCAGCCATCACGGTTCCCCCCGCACACACCGTACACCCCCCCTCGCTCCGCGCTCCCCCCTCAATCCGCGCGCCCCCCCTCCATCCTCCCGCAGCCTCGGATGACCTGAAAACGGCAGCGCTTGTGGAGCAGCAGCGGGTACACGGTCTGTGTCCTTAAGAAAGGTCAGCTGCTGCGGGCCGATGGTGTGTGCGCGCGCTGACACACGGACAGAGCTCACCTGCAGCCTCCGCACAGCCCGCAAAGCCCGCACACAGCAGACCTGAGCGAGGAGGAGGCGAAAGAGACCACATGAACCCGATGAACCCAGCAGCCCCCCCTCCCCGTCCTGAGAAAACCTCTTTTAAAGAGACACGCACCGACATGGAGCGGGAACTGCAGGGGGCGCTGCTTCCACTTTACTGGGGATGCACAATGGGGAGAAAACATCCTTTATATTACAAACATACATACATAGAGTACAGCCCATGATAAAGAGGATGGACAGAGAAATGGTAAATCTATCCCATAATATAATACATGGAAAAGGAGAATCCATCCCATAATATAATAGATAGAAAAGGAGAATCCATCCCATAATATAATAAATGGAAAAGGAGAATGTATCCAATAATATAATACATAGAAAAGAAGAACCCATCCCATAATATAATACATGGAAAAGGAGAATGTATCCAATAATATAATACATAGAAAAGGAGAATCCATCCCATAATATAATACATAGAACAGGAGAATCCATCCATAATATAATAAATGGAAAAGGAGAATGTATCCAATAATATAATACATAGAAAAGGAGAATCCATCCCATAATATAATACATAGAACAGGAGAATCCATCCATAATATAATAAATGGAAATGGACAATCTGTCCCGTAATATAATACATAGAAGAGGAGAACCCATCCCATAATATAATACATGGAAAAGGAGAATGTATCCAATAATATAATACATAGAAAAGGAGAATCCATCCCATAATATAATACATAGAACAGGAGAATCCATCCATAATATAATAAATGGAAATGGACAATCTGTCCCGTAATATAATACATAGAAGAGGAGAATCCATCCCATAATATGATATATAGAAAAGGAGAACCCATCCATAATATAATACATAGAACAGGAGAATCCATCCATAATATAATAGATAGAAAAGGAGAATCCATCCCATAATATAATAGATAGAAAAGGAGAATCCATCCCATAATATAATACATGGAAAAGGAGAATGTATCCAATAATATAATACATAGAAAAGGAGAATCCATCCCATAATATAATACATAGAACAGGAGAATCCATCCATAATATGATAGATAGAACAGGAGAATCCATCCCATAATATAATAAATGGAAAAGGAGAATGTATCCAATAATATAATACATAGAAAAGAAGAACCCATCCCATAATATAATACATGGAAAAGGAGAATGTATCCAATAATATAATACATAGAACAGGAGAATCCATCCATAATATAATAAATGGAAATGGACAATCTGTCCCGTAATATAATACATAGAAGAGGAGAATCCATCCCATAATATGATATATAGAAAAGGAGAACCCATCCATAATATAATACATAGAACAGGAGAATCCATCCATAATGTAATAAATGGAAATGGAGAATCCATCCCATAATATAATACATAGAAAAGAAGAACCCATCCCATAATATAATACATGGAAAAGGAGAATGTATCCAATAATATAATACATAGAAAAGGAGAATCCATCCCATAATATAATACATAGAACAGGAGAATCCATCCATAATATAATAAATGGAAATGGACAATCTGTCCCGTAATATAATACATAGAAGAGGAGAATCCATCCCATAATATGATATATAGAAAAGGAGAACCCATCCATAATATAATACATAGAACAGGAGAATCCATCCATAATATAATAAATGGAAATGGAGAATCCATCCCATAATATAATACATAGAAAAGGAGAATACAATCTCTGCTGCAGTGATGCATGAGTCAGGTTATCATGAAAGTGAAGAAATAATCCAAACTCTGACATGTTCCAGACCCAGATGGTGGCCCTAATGTGGGAGGTAGTCAAAAGAAAGCAAATACGGTGAACTCAAGGCAATCTAGCGAAAGCTACCTTTCATACAAATTCACTGTCACCAGGGTGCGCCAACACCGACTCCGTTGTTGTTGGTGTGAGTCAAAAAGCTGCCCAACAGTGGTCCTAAGTAAGTGTAATGCCAAGTTCAATCCATGGTCCCTCAGGAACGGCCAAAACTTCAACAGCGTTAAATTCAACTTAATATAATCATTTTTAGGGCTGTGGGAATGAAAGAGCACGGGACAACTGCTGCTGTGCCTCGTGATGCCTTTAATGACCTTTTTTTAGGAGAACGTCACTTTGAACGAGTCTGACACCTTTGTTTCAACTCAGTGATGGACATAACACTAAAATCAAATCAAGGACCATATAGCGAAAATTAAAGTTACTGAGACAAAAATAAATCTCATCTCATACTTTCCCCTCTTCAAATGAAATGTCCTCATTTCAAAAGTAATGTAAAATAAATCTCATCCAACAGTAAACTAAGAGTCAGACTTGAGAATTGAATAGCAGTCAGGAACAATCTGACAATGCACTTGTCTAATTCAAAAATGCACAGGGATCAAAACATGGCACAAAATGCAAACAAGAATTTTAGACATCCTTTTTCCATATATCACTTACATGAGGATTTTGCACAGAAATTTAACCTTAAAGGTATGGCATACCCGCCAAAACAAGAATAATAATCATCCAACAAGAACTGTATCATCATCTTTTAACCACAACATTTCTGTTCCTTTTTGTTGTTTTTTTTTTTGTAATTTTGTTGATGTGCTTGATCCTCTCAGTAATACCTGTCCCATATCTCACACCAAAAAACGGTGTGGTCTCCTAACAATCTGTCTGGCATGAGTGGTTGGTAGGTCACCGGCAATCTGCTTTAGGTGAACAGGGGAGACCCGACCAGAAGGCCTTCGAAGCAGCGGAACAGAAGGGCAGGCAGAGGCAGAAGACTGTCCAGTATCAGTGCTAGAGTGCAAGGGGAGTGAACCAGACAAAGATGTATACCTGGGGGTCGGGTCCATAGCCAAATGGGGAACTGACCAATTCCTTGGTGCTGAAGTTTCATCCCAAGCAGACCGAAAAGGCTTTAATCGGTCATAGTGAACGACTTTGAATCCCGCTTGAGGGTATCTCAGGTCTAGAAGAGTGTATATGAGTCATTCATTGTCTGATGAGACAACCTTGTAGGGTTCAATCCAGTTTGGCTCAAGTTTCTGTCTCTGTGTGGCAGGATCGTCCAACCATACTCAATCTCCAACATGATATGGTTTGAATTTCACCTGTCTGTTGAAGTAGTGTTCATGTTTGATCCTCTGTTCCTCATGATGAGAGCGTACGGACTGAAAGACTGTGTCCAGTCTTCCCACAAGTTCTGATCCATAATCCTGCACGGTCTCAAAAGGCGTAGAGAGGTCCACATTTGCTGGAACATGAGGTTCTCTGCCATGTGCAAGAAAATAAGGTGAATATCCAGTGCTGGAACGCTGGGTTGAGTTGAAAGAAAGTACAACAGCTGGCAAGCTGCTGTCCCATTCACCTCCATTTTCATGAACTATATATTAGCCAACTGCTCTTTAGGAGTCCTGTTAAATCTTTCCACCATTCCATTTCCATGGGCATGGTATGGTGAAGTTTCTTTTTCATGCGAAGTCTCTGACAGATCATTTGTACTATGACTGATTCATACTGTCTGCCCTGATCCGAAAACAATTCTTCAGGAACTACATTTTCATAAATGTATCTCTCACAAAGCAGCTTTGCCACAGTGGTTCCCTTCTGATCAGACATAGGGTAGGCATTAACATACTTCGTAAAATGGTCTTGCACTACAAATACATATCTATGACCTTGGGAAGTAAGTGGGAGCTCAGTAATGTCCGTGCGTACAAACTGAAAAGGCTTCTCTGCTTGTATGGATTGAAGGGGAGCTCTGTGCTTTGGCACTGGCTTCCTAAAAGCTTCACATGTATGACACGTCTCACAAAACTTTTCAATATCAAACCTCATGCTTGGTCAGTAGCACATAATTAAGGCTTTCTTAAAGGTGTAGTCAGCAATCTTCTAATCTTCTAATCTAATGCAGTATTTGTCAAAATCTCCGTATTTCTCCTCTCCATCCACAAGATGTCACCACTGACAGCATGTTGAAAAAAAGTCTGGTTCAATACACAGCCTTGGCTCAGAATTTCAGCAGGTAAATACTGTGGCTCGGGCTGAGTAACCAAAACAGAGTACGCCCCCCCACATCCAGGGGGGCGATCTTACTCATGCAAAGATTGGACAGAAGGGGGAGGGGGAGTCGTAGGAGTGTAGCGTGTGCAGTTGGTGTAAGGGAGAGATACAATAGGTGCAGTAGCAATGGCTGAAAAAGGGAAAATGGGTGAAAAGGGAAAAAGAAGGGCTTTGACCATGAAAGAGCGAAGACCCGGGTCAATATTGGTGTTGCTTTCCAATGGTGGAGGGAACTCCGCCAATTGAAAGACCTGAAAACTGACGCGGATGTCGCCGTCTTTCTGCTGGATAGGTAAGCAACAGTAGCTTTGCGTGCATCACCCTGTCGGGGTTTATTTCTCTATAGTGACCGGCTCGCTCTACATTATCCTGCTTATTACATGGCTACTCACTAAAGAAATCAAAGGTTTGACATCAAATGCTTATCTAAATATGATTTTATTGATTTACAAAAGTTTTCATTGCATCCGCTTGAAAAAATAGTCCGTTCCTTTCTACGGTTGAAACAGTAACGGAAAGCAACGGTAACTCCGAAGCGAAGATTAGCTTATTAAACTGAACGTTTCCATTGATTGTGACGTGGGACAAGGTGAATGGGACGTCCATAATTCCTCCCTGCTGTGGCCCTATAGCTGACATACCTAGAATCAGTTTTTCACCGTTACAACTGCTCTCAATATTATCTCATCACTAACACTTTAAGAGAGGCACTCACCCAATCTGCTGCTGCTGCCAGAATTAGAGGACAGGATCTTGCTCCACTTTTAAAAAAAAACGATTTCTTGCCGCAGGTATAAACGTCTTTCTGCGGATTGATACGACATGACGTGATTCACCCGAGTCGATCAGAAGCGTCCTTAACAACGGTCTGCTATTCATAGCAACGGTCTGCTATCCAGAAATAACAGACCGTAGAATGTTGTAATTGACCAATCAGGATCTAGCATTTGACAATGCCGTGTAATAAATAACAGTAACAGCCGTCGGACATTCATCTTATTGTCTAATCTGCCAAAATGTACTGTTATTGTGATGTTATCAATTATGGCAGTCGAGTTGTCTGACAAGTCAGGGTTACCTTAGCTACGTTGGTCAGCTACGCAGTTTCTACAGCCGTTTCCATGACGATGCACGTCCATCAGCTTTCGGGGGGCGGGTCTAAATTTGTTAAACAACCTCTCCACTCGTTTTCTCCCACATTGCTGACTACACCTTTAAGTGTGCGGTCAGCACTGTAATGACCAGAGCAGGGATTGCCATAAAGAATGTTCAAAGTATCTGAAATAAGTGAAGTGGGAATGAGCACTTGGTACACAAGTGGTTGACCTGGAGCGGTATATGCTTTTCTAAGTAATATATCATTGCACAGTACAAGTTTAGAAAACTGCCACCAGAGTTTTCTCAGCACTTTCCCTTTAAGATATCTGAGGTAAGGTCTTGAAGTTGTTTGGCTCGAATGTCATTATTTTCATCAGAAAATGAGTTTTGCAACAACACCATTAACGTGTCATCAGCTGGTATAACAGCAGTGTCTTTTTCAGAAGAACAAACCTGAGCTGACATGTTCTCACCAGAAGGAGTAGGCTGTACTGAAAGGCTGACTGACTCGGAACCTGGAGAAGGAATGTCCAGTGGGGCAGTTGAAGAGTTGTATCAGGTGCAGAAACAGCATCTTCAGAGTCCTGTTTCAGGAGGGGAATCCTTGACATAGCATCAGCATTTATGTGTTTTTTTGCCATCTTTATGTACAATTGCCATGGATAAGGATCCAACTCCAGAGCCCAACGACCTCGTCGTCCTGTAGGGTCCTGTGTGACATCCATCTCACTCAAACTTAAGAGTGGACGATGATCCGTGATGATGGTAAGGGATTACAACTCAAATAATGTCTAAAATGTCTGACAGACCACACAATGGCCCACAGTTCTTTGTCGTATGTCGACCACTTTCTCTCAGTGTGGGTCAAAACATGACTGGCATATGCTATAACCCGTTCTGTACCATTTTGAACCTGAGAGGGCACTGAACCAACTGCAAAGTTGGATGCATCTGTACTGAGAATAAATGGCTGATGAAATTTTGGAAATACCATTATCAGAGGAGATGTAAGTGCATATTTTAATGTCTGAAATGCAGTCAAGCACTCTGCTGTCCATTCAAATGTCACATTTTTCTGTATGAGTCTGTGAAGAGCATGGGCGTGGTAGTGGGGGGAAAAGTGGACCTAACTACCCAGGGCCCGAGTAGGGAGAGGGGCCCATGAAAATCCTGATTTTTTATTTTTATTTTTTCCAAATGAATGGGGCCCTCCAATTAATTGGTGTCATGCTTTATTTCATATATTGATAACATCAGCTGAGAGAATGAACTTTATGTCACAGTCCTCCCAACATATTGGACATTTTGGAGGCCCCCTCTTGGAGGCGCAAAATGGTTTAGTCCGCCCGACAGCGACTGGCGACAAGTGTAACGTCAGTGAACCCACATTGAATTGGCATCATGCTGCCTAAAAAGCAGAAATCGGGCTATTGCAAGAAGAAAGAGAGAGAAGAAAAACAAAGAAGGCAGAATGAGGGGAGGCAGCTGTTGACTGCTTTCTTTCCCAAAGGTGAACCGAGTTTGCTTGTTATGCAAAGTCCAATTAAAGTTAACGTAGTCCACTCCAGACAGCTGCTGCTGATGTCTATATGCTCACATCAAGTCTTTAGCTTAGCTAGTTGGCAACCAGGCTGCTTGCGGCTGTAGTATAAAGACAGTTATGGGCCAGCTAACGTTAGTTGTCAACATGAACCAGTTTCAGAAACAAACAGTGGCGCAGCAGCAGGAGCAGCAGTGGCCAGTCCTGGCGGCTCTTCCGAAGATGAGGCTGAGATAGTAGATGAGCAAAGACAGGGTGAGATCGTTGTTCAAGTTTTCAAGGGCGAGCTCCCCCCTCCGACTACCCCTTACGGTGGTATGATGGTTCGCGCGCGAGAGAGAGAGAGAGAGAGAGGGAGAGAGAGAGAGAGCGAGTGAGCTGCTGACTGGTAGATCACTGCCTAAATGCGAGTTGTTTACCTTAAGTTTAAAGTAGGTCATCCTTTTGGTTCAGTGCTATAGCCTATACTAACATAGCTGAAAGTGAAACTCCGTGCTGAGACTTCATAAATGATCCACCTAGCAATATTTCTGCTGCATGTATCAACATGTAAATAGCCTACCAATATCACTGTAGGCTCAAGTGCACACTAGTAATATATTAATTGAGCAATAAAGCAATTTATTATTTTTGTCTGGTAAAAAGCCTTAGCATTGCAATGCTTAAAAGCTATTGTCAATGCTCAATAAATTCATGATGTTACCGAAGCCAATGAATGAATAATCATGTTAAATAACTGTGATCTCAATATCAATCAAAAAAAATTGTGATTATGATTTTTGCCATAGATAGATAGATAGGGAGAGAGAGAGAGAGAGAGAGAGAATAAGAATAAATGTTTTTAAATCAAAATTTGCACAAGTGTCATGGATCAAAACAGTAGTACACAAACCAGTAGCCTAACATGTAGCCTAATGTTTTAGGTATTTGAGCACAAGTAGGCCAAATACATCAATTCGGGTGGCGAATGAAAGAAACTCATCAATATAATCTGATCTGATTGTAGCTTCAAACCGTATTTATGCTTTTTTATTTTAAATAAGTACCCCTTTTTTTCCCTTTTTTTTTTTTTTTTTTGCTCATGCGCATCGTGCACTGGCATGGATAGGGGCCCACTGACATTGAGAGTATACAGGGCCCAGAATTTGGGCTTCAGTAGGTGATTTTGGCTGAGGCCACTCACGAATCTTGTTGCTGTTCACAGGGTCGAATGCTAGACAGTCCCTTGAAACAATGTGCCCCATATATTTAACAGCTGATTTGCAAAACTCGCATTTCTTTGGGTTTAGTTTCAGTTCTGCCTCTCTGAATCTAGTGAGAATGTCTTTCAAGTTTGTCAAATGATCTTCAAAGTCATGTCCCATACAGATGATGTCATCAAAATAAATGACACATGTTGTCCAATGAAGACCTCTTAAAACAAGCTCTATAAGTCTTTGAAAAGTAGGTGGAGAGTTTTTCAGTCCCATTGGCATCACCTTAAATTAGTAGAGACCGTCGCCTGTCGTAAACGCTGTTTTTGGTCTGCCAGAGGGATCCATTTCCACTTGCCAGAATCCGCTTGACATGTCCATGGTTGAGAAAAACTGAGATCCAGACAGTTCATCCAGACTGTAATCAACTCTGGGGAGAGGATGAGCATCAGTGATGTTGACAGAGTTCAATTTCCTGAAAATCACACAGAACCTGTAAGTGCCATACTTCTTTCTTACCATCACAACTGGACTGGCCCAAGGGCATATGCTGTCCTCAATCAAATCTTGAGCTTTAAAGGAATACTACACCCAAACAACGATTTGGCCTCATTTTCTACTCACCCTCATGCTGAACAACACTGTGGAGTAGTTTTGGAACATCTAGGATGCAGCCAGAGATCTGGGGGTATCCTCGCTGTCCACTGATATTGATATCATGACTTCGGTCAGAGCCCGAACAAACAGTGTCCTTAAAAGTCCACAAAAAGTCCACAAAAAGTCCACAAAAAGTCGGCAATATTCCTCCATACTGCTCGTGCGCTGTAATCCAAGTGTCCTGAGCGGGTAACGTCCACCATTTACTCGAAACGACATCATTTAGCACATGTTTATAGCCTAAACAGTACTACTTCGCATTTCTATGATACTCTTACGGGTGCCTACGGGAGCCGCGGATGACCAAACAAAGGAATGCGCACTCTGCAATAACTAGGAGCGTAGAACAAGAAATCTCACATTCTGCTGTGAGCAAAGGAGCCATGGATAGACACAAGAGGGGTCAGCAGAATGTGGGATTTCTTGGGTTCTTGTTTCTTTTTCTACGCTCCAGTCACTTCAAAACGTCTGCACCATTTTGAGAAGTCTTCTTTCCCATCTCCCATGAAAACATGTGAAAAATCCCCTTTCCATAATTGTGGCACCACCTGCGAAGGGCCTGGTGAAAACGGCAGTTCATTCCACAAGTTCTGACTGGTCATGTTGTAATAACAGTCCACAACCTCGCAGATGAAGCACGATCTTCAATACAGTCTTGAGAGTTGAGAAAGGTGATAAGTTTACCTTAGTCTTTGAGTTACAGTCTTAGCTTTGGTGAGCTAGGTGCAGGTCTTTCAGGTCCCGTTATCCAAAGTTAATGTGCAAGTACACCAGCAACAGTGAGGAAAATCCACGAGGAGAGCAGGAAAAAATCCTCTACATTTGTAGTCTTCATGCTCGCTATAAATGTCTTGTCGTCCTCACTTTGATGCAAGAAGGACATAAAGTCTATTCATAAACGAGTCCCAAGCAGAAGAATTAACTGGCGTTGGCTTCACATGCAGAGGAGGGAAAAAAAACGCTGTTTCGCAGCACGTGTAGCTAGCTTGCTGATCCCGGCAAAACTCTCAGCCAACTCTCTGCAGTCCACAAACCCGCTGCCGCCAGTGTAAAGCTGATTTCAATCCATGGTCCCTCAAGAATGGCCAAAACTTCAACAGCGTTAAATTCATCTTAATATAATCATTTTTAGGGCTGTGGGAATGAAAGGGCATGGGACAACTGCTGCTGTGCTTCGTGATGCCTTTAATGACCTTTTTTCAGCGTAGGAGAACATCACTTTGAAGGAGTCTGACACCTTTGTTTCAACTCAATGATAGACCTAACTCTAAAATCAAATAAGAACAATATAGCGTAAATTAAAGTTACTGAGACAAAAATAAATCACATCTTACATAAGCTTCAATGCCATTTCCAGAAGAAATGTCCATCCCTACATAACAAGTACGCGGACTATTTTGTTTGCCTGAATGAAAATAGCTATGGAAGTATATGTGTGCCTCCTGAATTAGAATTTCTAAAGCTGACATTTTTAGCATAAAAAACAGACTTTGAATTTCTGGCACGCATTTTTATTTCTGCACTTATTTTTTTTCTCAGTGATAAAATACATTCTGTTTAAAACTGGATCCCTCAAAATATTCTGTTTTTAAAAATTCAATTAAAAATGGAACATCAATAAACTTGGTGTAAAAAAAAATCAACATAGAAAAATTTTGCTGCAAAAAATTCAACATGGTAAAATTCAGTGTAAAAATTAAAACAGAGCCAACATCTGGGTAACCAAGAAGACCGTTAAATGTCTCGCCAAACAAGTTTTGCTCCCTTATGGTGGCGCTTAAGTAAGTGTGTTTCCGAACTGCCTTACCACCCGAACATGAGTACAGCAAATAACAGATACCCAACATAAATGGCAGTTCACTGGTGCTTGTGCCCGGTTTCATGAAAGCTGGGGCTATAAAATTAGGACTGTGATGGCTGATGATCAGAAGAGAAAGAGGAAGAAAAACCAAGAAGAAGCTGGACCAGAGTGCAGATTGGGCGGGTTTTGATGCATTAATGAGAACTTTGGTTATCAACAGGCTGAAGTCAGACTGGGCTGTTCTACTGCTGTCAGAGGGTGATTTAAGAAGCCTTTTAACTGTTTATTTCAATTGAGATGCTGAGGTTGTATTTTACGGTTTTACTTTTGAAAAAAAACTCAGTTTCAAAAAACCAAACATTAGCTATACAACTGCTGTTACCTGTGTGTTAGTAACAGATTAGTTTTGGCTTATTATTATATTATTATAAATATCATATCCGTGATGCAGACTGTTGAACTCTTCAGAACAATCAGATGGTCTGAAGTTAGCTCATGTCCCCTGCAGCTGATAATATAGTTAACTCACAGCCTCTGTGTTTGTGATGATTGTATATTCTGTCCAGTTTACTGCAGCACTTACTTCAATTTTTATCTCAGATACCAGCACAGGTGATCAGCATCAACTCCTGACAGAAGACAATACTACAGGAGTTAGACAACAGCAGGTATGTTTTCTGAAATGTCTGCAGGCCTGAAAGTTGCAGGTAATGTTTCACCTTTTACTGTTATTAGTTAGCCTTTGAGTGCTTGTTCTATTGAAACAGTTATAAGAAAACCCCCCGTGTTATTACTCTTTGTAATTTGGTCAACTGCAGTTTGTTTATGCGGTTCGTAAATACATTGAAGATGCAATAATAATTTTAATGGATGAAGCCTTGGCCTGGATGAGAGGTCGTCAGGTGGTGCCCAACCTTCTTTGGGTGTTTCGACCCTTAACCACAACACTCTCCAGTTGGCGGGTCAGCAGTAATTGGCCAAATCACTGCCCCTCTCATCCAGGCTTCCAGCTATTGTTCTCTCTTTTATGCCAGAGCCAACAGGAGGCTCTCTCTGCCACTTCTCCCAGCCTACGAACGGCTGTTTTCCTCAAGGGGCCTCTCAATCCGACCTTCGACAACAGATTCCACACGGACTGGGCTGGGAATCCTCGACACCCCACTTCCACTGTCATCAGCCATACTGTCCACCCTTTGTCCCGGCAATCCTGGACAAGTTGTTGGTACTTGGTCTTCTTTCTCTCTGCCGCTTCCTCGCAGCCCTCTTCCCACGGGACCGTTAGTTCCACCAGGGTGATTTTCTTTCCCTCTGGAGACCACATAATTACGTCAGGTCTCAGAGTGGTGGTCAGTACCGCTTCTGGGAAGTGTAGCTTCCTCCCCAGGTCGACCTCCATCTCCCATCCCTGGGCCGACTGCAGGAGGTTTTGCTTGGCTTGGCCTTGGCGACTGGTCTATGTCCTTCCTTTACGAAGGCAATGGTGCTCAGCGGTGGTCTTGTCTTGGCTGGCTGCTTCTTTCTCCGCTCTTGCTCCAGGATGTCTGCGAGCAGTGCCAACACCTTGTCGTGGCGCCACCTATATCTCCCCTGGGCTAATGCCACCTTGCACCCGGAAAGGATGTGTGCCATAGTTCCTTTACCGCCACACAACCTGCACAGTGGGTCCTCTCTCATTCCCCACTTATGCAAGTTGACTGGGGTTGGTAGGGTGTCATACACTGCTCGGAGCAGAAACGAGATACGAAACAGCTCCAGCCTCCACAGTTCACTCCATGTGATGGTCCTCTTAGGAAGGTTCCACCTTGTCCAGGCCCCTTGAGTTGCGAGCTCGACGGATTTAGCTCTTCGGTGTTCTTCCTCAAGGTTTCTGACTTTGTCCTGGATCATGGACCTCTTCTCCTTTGGGGTGGACTTCGACCACTGCTGGAAATGCGATGTTCCTGAGCCCTGTCTTCCAGTGCATGGATTTCCGACGGTATCTTTGGTCCTGAGAGAAGCTTCAGCCTGGTAAACTGCCGTGCTGGCGGCCCACTTCCTACCCGATCTTGTTCTTATTCCTGCTTCCCTGACGAGTTGGTCTTGGGGGCCCTCTATGTCAGGGAAAGTCTGCATTTGGCGACCTTAAACTCCTCCACAACTGAGGACAGGGGGAGCGGTAGCTGACCTGATCTTATGTAGAGCCCCACAGATGTAAAGCTTGGGGGTATTCCCAGCCACCTACGAAGGTGCTTGTTGAACTTCCTCTCCATCGCTTCAACTGCTGTTAAAGGCACTTCGTACACGGTGAGCAGCCACATGAGTCTTTGAAGCAGGCCATGTTGGTAAATCCAGCACTTATATTTTCCAGGCAGGCCAGACTTGTCAATCTTCTTCAACCATTCTTCAACTTGTTTTTCAGTGCTGGAGATGCTGTTTTTATCTGACAGGGAGTCATCATACCACTTTACAAGGCATTTAATAGGGTTCCCCTGGATGTTTGGGATCATTTCCCCTTGGACGAGGAGCTTGAACCGTTCAGTTGTTTTGCCCTTTTGGATCACCAAGCTCCTTGATTTCTTGGGCTTAAAGATCATCTTTGCCCAGGTGGCCATACGCTCCAGTTCCGCCAGGACCCATCTTGCCTGCACGTGAGTTAGTGTTATCACGGTAAGGTCATCCATGAATGCCCTGATCGCTGGCGGTTGGCCTCCTGCTGCAGTCTTCGGTCCTCTTGACTTTATAATCGCTGCAGAGATGATCAAGTTCATTCCCATGACGAACAAAATGGGGGAGATGGTACACACTGTTACTATCCCTTTCTCCACTGGCTGCCACTTTGTTGTAAACATGGCTGACTGAAAGCGTAGCTTGATGTCTCCCAAGTAACTTGTAATCATTCCCTAGATTTTATGTGGGATGTGGTAATGCTCCATAGCAACTTGGATCAGGTTATGGGGGATTGACCCATATGCATTAGCAAAATCAAGCCAGACAACTGTGAGATTGCCTTTCTTCTCCTTCGCTTCTTGGATAAGTTGGCTGAGGACCCCTGTGTGCTCCAAGCACCCAGAGAAACCTTCGATACCGCCCTTCTGGATTGAGGTGTCAACATATCCGTTCCGGGTCATGTAGTTGCTCATTCTTTTGGCCAACATGGAAAAGAAGATCTTCCCCTCCACACTGAGTAAGGAAATGGTTCAGAACTGGTTGATCTGTGAGGATCCCTGTTCCTTTGGGACAAAGCACCCCTCTGCCCTTCTCCAGCTTGTTGGGATGGTTCCTTTGGACCAGATTACCCGCATAAGCTTCCACAGCCTTCGGAGAAGCTTGGGGCATTTCTTGTATACTTTGTAGGGTATACCGCTGGGACCTGGGGCAGAAGAAGATCTAGCGTGCTTGACGACCTCTTGAACCTCTCTCCATGATGGAAAATCTGTGCTGAGGGGGGAAGTTGGTGGAGTGAAGGTGCCGAGCCCGTGATTTTCTGGTAGGGCCTCGTTTCTTGAAGGGTCACTGAATAACTCTGCCACAAACTCCTCCACTTCCTCCTTGGAACTTATTAGAGTCCCAGATCTCGCCTCTCCCAGGAGTGATTTGGAGAAGCGGTAGGGGTCTTTTATGAACTGGGCTCTTGCAGCTTCTTGCCTTTTCCGCCTTTGTCTGAGTCCTTCAGCTCTTCTTGCTCTGATGAGCTGCTCGCGGAAGCTGGCTGTTAGTTCTTTTATTCCTTCCTTCTCTTCCGTGCTTGCCAGTTTGAACTGCTTTCTCAGGGTTTTAATCTCCTTCCTAAGTTGTTTGATCTTCCTTTCTTTTCTGTTCTCCTTCTTTTCTGGTCTGGCCTTGTTCTCTCTCCTTGGCACTGTCCCAAACCGTTCTTTTGCCAAGTTGTAGGTGATGGCTGTCAGTGAATCCACCTTTCTTTCTGCAGATCCTGCTTGAACCGCTTCAAGCACCATGTCCAGATCTTCATCAAGCATGGACCATTCCTTGGTCTCACTCATCTTAGGCCACTTGATTCTTTCCTTTGTTGGCGGAAATAGTCTCAAATAGTGAACAAAGTATATTAGTTCTGGTATCTTTTATATATATATATATATGTCATATTTATAGGAACAAAATACCCCTCAATACTCTTGTTTGGGTGAGATGTATTATTAATTTTACTCTTATGTAGTGACATAACAAACAGCTTTACTCATTATAATATACAAACATGCGCAAAATTGTTGGTACCCTTCTGTTAAAGAAATAAAAACCAGTATTGGTCTCTGAAATAACTTGAAACGTACAAAAGCAATAATAAAAAAAAATAACTGAAAATTAACTAATTAAAAATAGACATTGCTTTGAATTGTGGTTTAACAGAATCATTTAAAAAAAAAAAATGAATCTGGCCTGATCAAAAATGGTGGTGCCTCAAGAAAAGATTGAAAATTATTTAGGGACATGTTAAACTCAGCTGTGTCCTGTAATCAGTCAGTCCACCTGTTTAAAGGGTGAAAAGTTGTCACTGTGCTGTTTAGTAGCATGGTGTGTGCCACACTGAACAACCAGAAGACTGATTCAACTCCAAACTGGCCCCCAGCACATTTTTGTTTTACACTACACCAAGTCATGTCACAGTCAGCAGTAAGAAAACACAAAAACATTATCATAGTAAAGTTACAAAAACAAACATGGAAAGTTAGTTAGTACTCATAACCTGATGTTGATCGGGGTATAGGTAGTTTCTCTACCATTCTCCGCATAGCTGTCAAGTCTCCCGTTTTGGCCATGAAAATACAATATTTTACATATTTTATCCTCTTTCCTGACAGCCTCCCGTATTAGTATTCTCCTGTAAATCTCCCAATAATAAAACATCCCTCTGCCTCTCTAAACTGAACTCTGTCACTAGCCTGAATGGGGTCGGTAATGCTCCAAAATGATGGATGCCAACCGCCGCGAAACCGAAGACAAAGAAAAAGCCCCGTGGGAACGTCCACCTTTAGTAGCCTGGGTGGCAGCTGTCGTGAGGTTAGAGCCAACAGCAGAACAAACCAAGAAAAACTAAGTGTTTATTTTAGATTTCTTGCACATCTGTCTTAAAATGTGAAGGCTACTGGAGCTTGGTTGGGGTTGTGGGACGGCACGTAGCGGGCTTCCCTTATTTTCAAAGCCAAAACTTGATAGGTAAGCATTCTCCAGCAGACTTGGATCCCTCTCAGCTCGGCTACACGCACTGAATCAGGGTCTGTGCAAGGCGGCAAAATGTACGAGCAGGAGGCGGGCAGAATGGCGAGGGGATTTGATTGGTTTAAAATGTGTGCTACAAAGATGTGATTGGTTGGTGTTTTTCCAGGTTTATTCCAGCTGTAGATAGCAGATATTTTTCGCTATATTTTAATAACACATAATGAATTAATTGCCATCGAGTCATAAAGATCATTTTAACCAGTATTTCAAAAAGTATATCAGATTACCAACCCTGGCTTTTACAAGCCACAACTTCTGGGAGAATGTCCTTTTGACAGATAAGACAAAACTGAAGTTTTTGAACTGACCAATCACATCAGCTTGTTGTTTACAGACACAAAAATGAAGCATACAAAGAAAAGAACACTGTACCTACTGTTAAACATAGAGGAGGCTGCTTTACAGCATCTGTCACAGGGTGTCTTGAATCTGTGCAGGGTACAATGAAATCTCAAGACTATCATGGGATTCTGGAGCGAAATGTGCTGCCCAGTGTCAGAAAGCTTGGTCTTAGTCGCAGTTCATGGGTCTTCCAACAGAATAATGACCCAAAACACACAGCTTAAAACACAGAAATATACATATTTCATACGTTGTATACAGAAAGAGTCCTCATAATACCTCGTACTTTGACTACATTTTATTTCAATCATACAGAGCTACTTTTTTCTTATTTTCATATTTTCTCTCATTAGCTGAGGCAGACTGTAACAACTACAAACAAAACAGATGTGAAAGGCCAACCTGTATTTAAAACTGCAGTGGTATTACTTACAGTCTTATACTCTGTTATCTGTCTTTTAATATATTTTGCACAAGTTCATCATATAATAGTAAGAAGCTTTATTTTGCACAGTAAATAACACTATGGGCTTGATCCACAAAGATCCCAAATATCAAGTGCTAACTTGTGTGTGCAAACAAAAAATTGCATATGAAATTATTGGGCGTGTTGTGGGTGATCTACTATGACAGTTGTGTGGACCACCCCCTTAAAATGAGGATTCTGTGTGTGCTATCAGCTATCATGGAGAGTTTGGGTTAGAAGAAAAAAGTTTGAAGTCATGGAGTTGTAAGCAAATAAACACACTTCTTTTGACAGAAAAGGTTGTTACTTTTCCCTTATACCATACTTTTTATCCACCTTTGTTAATTTTCTTTTTCAGATTCCAATTAAACATAATCTAAATGACGTCTACGTATTCATGCAGCTTTATAATCAATAACCTTTCATGTGAGAGGCAGTCCTACAGTTACTGTGTACTTGCCTTTTTACGCACTGACAGCTCCTAAACTCACTCTAAGTGCGTGTAGAGTATGATGCCCTCAGCTCTGAGTGATAAACGGAGTGATTTTCCTTTGAACACTGTGCCTGTTTTGCACTTACCTTTCAAACGTGCTAAATTTAGATGGAAAAACACAGCCCAAAATCACACATACTGTTTACTGTAAACTTTTTAACTACAGCACTAAACTATCTTGAACATGTAAGTTTACAATAGCGGTTATACCTCAAAGCAAATGTGTGTAGTGAAAAACATGTATTCTGATAAATTAAATGTAAGCAGAATGACTTGACCTTACTCTGTACTTAGATCAATAAATATTTAGTATTAGTACTTTGTGGCAGAAGGAAGTACAAGTATGGTAGAGTACAAGTATAAGTTTTAGCATTAAAGTTTAAGTGTAAGTCTTAGTATTAATGAAACTAGTCTTTGACTTTTCTTTATGCTTTTCAGTATAAGTCAAGTATGCTTCACTATGCTATTCTTAATTGTGTAAAATATAGTATATGAAAAGTAAACTTCAAGTATACAGCTTTGGTTTTAGTATAAAATAAGTATTAAAGGATAAGTTCGGTTTCTGCAGCTTTCACATTGTTTATAGAGTGAAGTAGAACAATATACTCACCCAGAAGGCTTTCCTGATCCAAACAGTGCTTCGGGAGATATTTAGATCCAAAATTAAGCGGCGGACATCCGTATAATGGTAGCACACAGGGCATACAGCGCCGCTCCTAAAACTGCATTAATCGTCCGAAAACTCATTAGTTTCCCCAATATTCCATCATGGTCCGTTCGGGCTACTCCTCCACAACAGTCTGTGTCACTCCATACATGTCTTTGTGACTGTGCTGACCTCTGAGCTGAAAACTTTGTTTACGTTTGCCTCCGCACATGCGCAGTAAGGCTCATTGTTTCAGCGGAAGACAGTTGGCTACATGACTTTCTTCTTCCAGTTTTGTGCAAAATGGACGAATATCTTTCGGATGAAGAAGTTGTGGAGGAGAACTTAGAATATGATGGGTGTCCTTACAGTTTCCAGAGAGTACTGCGCAGGCGCGGAGGCATACATTCTTCTTCTTCAGTTCAGAGGTCGGCACAGTTACAAAAACATGTCTGGGGCGACACAGACTGTAATGGAGGAGTAGCCTGAGTGGACTATGATGAAATATTGGGGAAACTAATGAGTTTTTGGACGATTAATGCAGTTTTAGGAGCGGTGCTATATGTGCTACCATTATACGGATGTCTCGAGCGGATGAAATAAGGCTTAATTCTAGAGGGATTGCACTACTTTCAAAGTGTATAGTACATTAATCACTCAATCTGACATCAACTGTATCAAGAAAAAGGAAAAGATAAAATATATTTATACGTATTTTTGTCTTACGCCATTATGTGTGAACCTTCAAAAGGTTATTAATATTTCCAAAAATACTGGTTCAAATCACTTGTGGATTGGTGAGACTGTCTTCAGAATGTTAAAGCTTTTCCCAGCGCCAGCATCAATCGTTTTTATGTTAACTGATTGTATCTTGATGAACATATAGGAGGAGCGCTCGATTTTGGATCTAAATGTCTCCCTAAGCACTGTTTGGATCAGGAAAGCCTTCTGGGTGAGCATATTGATCTACTTCATTCTATAAACAATGTGAAAGCTGTAGAAACCGAACTTTTCCTTTAAGTATTTTTTACTTGGGGTGAATCCCAACTCTCCCCCTTAGCTTTTCCCCTTTGTCTTACCCCTTCCCCTTAGCCCTCTGTTTTGAGGGCCAAGGGGAAGGAGTGAAAACACACTGCTAAGGAGTATTGAGACACCACTTCACTAGACATGAACGCTCAAAACCAAGGGGTAGGGGGTAAGACAAGGGCTAAAGGGTACACTTGGGACGGACCCTTGAACTACTTTTTGCAAGGGGTCGCTCTGATCTCTCCTTTTTCTCATTTTTAGCAGCTTGTACCAGGAGCATAAAGTCATCCTACTGCTGTCATGTGTCAGAGGGTCCTAAAATAAGCGTAGAAAGTTTGTAGCACGTGAAGTTTTCCCTATCAGTGTGTAACAAAACAGAGAAAACAAAGGGAGAAAATGGTCAGGTTTGAATTTATAAGAACATGGGAAGAGGCGTGGTTGAGGTGTCATCCTGCTCCTGAAACATTACTGTAAAGCACCACCTAAACCAGAGGGCAGATTACGCAAAGCTGTGTAACAAAATGAAAACCTGCCTACAAGCAAAGATAAAATAAATGTATTCTGTTCGAAGGTGAAGCTCTGGCAACAGCCAATGGACCGTACCAACCTCGACATGTTCCCACTCACCAAGACATGGGCCGACGTCGACACTGCTGCTCTGTGTGAGATAATAGGTAAACATTTGAAGACTCTCAAGGAGAAGCTTTTGTTTCATTTCTCTAAGTCTTCACAGAATCCCTTAACTGGATTGACCAGCCCCTGAAATGATTTCTGTACCCTGTGAGATACAGACAGTGGCAGGTTGTGGGGAGAGAGGCATTAAGTATCTGCACTTCATACTGTGGAGAAAAACCTAAAGAGGGCTGGATCAAGTGCCAGGTCATGTGACTTCATGCCAGAATTCAAACCTAAATTGATACATTTCTATCAAAGTCCAATAGGAATAGTCACTCTCAGATATAATTGTGTTTTGAGGACTATACATTCTAGAAAGTCAATCATATAAAGCAATATAAAGAAATATTAATTACTCTTTGTTTCACTATTAAATGCGTATTACTGATTCACCGGAAGTTTACATGAGTGGCAACATCTGCAGTTTTGCACTCCAGCAAAGTCCCACCGATGGTACCTGGCCACATTTTGGCAATTGGTTGACTGAACTGTTAATAATGTCAGACCTTGTCAGAAGTGCAACCCAGATGGACTAGTGAAATATTTCTGAGGCAGATATATGGAAATGTCCGTCTGACATGTCAGGTTAGTGAGATTTGGGAGTTCAAACGTCTGATGGTTTGGGGGACAAAGTTGTTATAGAACCTGTAGGTCCTGCACTGAATGCTGCCAAACCTCACAGAGGCCAGAAGGGTAAACAGTCCATGATGGGGGGAGAGGAGTCACTGCAGATCTTCATGGCCAGAGACAGACAGCAGTTCTGTGCAATGTTCTGGATGGAGGGAAGAGAAGTCCCTATGATCCTCTCCTGTCCTCACCACTCTCCTCAAGTCCGTCCCGTCAGAGGCACTGCAGCCTCCACACCACACAGAGATGAAGCTGCTCAGGATGCTCTCTTTGGTGTTCCTGTAGAATGTGGTGATGATGCAAGGGGCCATCCTATGGCCACCCCCGTGCCTATGTTACAGTTAGAACAGGAGTAAGATGTTTTGTGTAGATACTGTATGTTAGGTCATCTGTGATCATGTTAGTTGCTCATTGCTGATACACTTGTTTCATAGTCTTGTTGCCAACACTCAGTACATACTGTATGTGAATCATCATCAACTGCTCAAGTTTTTCCAACCTTTTTCAAAAAGTTGTTTGCAAAACTTTAGTGTGTTTTAAGGAAACATGGAATATCTTTACTCTAAAGGGACAATGTATCCCCAGGGATACAGAGTGCAAAATTAAAATGAATTTTATATTTAAATAAAATAATAATTAAAGTGTGTTGTTATAGCCTAGATACAGTTGCAGGAAAAAGTATGTGAACCCTTTGGGATTACTTGGATTTCTGCTTAAATTGGTCGTAAAATATGTCCTGATCTTCATCTAGGTCACATCACTAGACAAACACAGTCTGCTTAAACTAATACCGCACAAAAAATGTAAATTTTCATGTTTTTATTTGACACAATATGTAAACAGTCACAGTGCAGGGTGGAAAAAGTATGTTAACCCCTAGGCTAATTACTTCTCCAAGAGATAATTGGAGCCAGGAGTCAGCCAACCTGGGGTCCAGTCAATGTGATTAGATAGGATGTTTGGTTAAAGCTGCCGTGCCCTATAAAAAACACACACCAATTGTGATCTTGCTGTTCTCAAGAAGCATATCCCTGATGTGAACCATGCCTCGCACAGAAGAGCTCTCAGAAGATCTACGATCAAGAATTGTTGACATGCATGAGGCTGGAAAAGGTTACAAAAGTATCTCTAAAAGCCCTGATGTCCATGTGTCCACCAAAAGATAGACTCTCTACAAATGGAGAAAGTTCAGCACTGTGGCTACTCTGCCAAGGTGTGATCGTCCTGTAAAGATGGCTGTGAGAGCACAGTGCAGAATGCTCAATGAGGTGAAGAAGCATCCTAGAGTGTCAGCGGAAGACTTACAGAAATCCCTGGTACATGCTAACATTATTGTTGACAGATCTACAATACGTAACACATTACACAAGAATGGAGCTCATGGGAGGACACCACGGAGGAAGCCCTTGCTGTCCAATAAAAACATTGCTGCATGTTTGAAGTTTGCAAAAGAGCACCTGGGTGTTTCACAGCACTACTGCCAAAATATTCTGTGGACAGATGAAACCAAATTTGAGTTGTTTGGAAGGAACACACAATGCTCTGTGTGGAGAAAAAAAGGCACAGCACACCAACATCAAGACTTCATCCCTACTGTGAAATATGGTGGAGGGAGCATTATGGTTTGGGGCTGCTTTGCTGTCGAAGGGCCTGGACGGATTGCTGTCATTGATGGAAAAATGAATTCCCAAGCTTATCAAGACATTTTGCAGAAAAACTTAAGACCATCTGTCCGCCAACAGAAGCTCAACAGAGGATGGGTGATGCAACAGGACAACGACCCAAAGTATAGAAATAAATGGAATGGCTTCAACAGAAAAAAATACAGCTTCTTGAGTGGCCCAGTCAGAGTCCTGACCCCAAAGCGATTGAGATGCTGTGGCATGACCTCAAAAGAGTGATTCACACCAGACATCCCAGGAATATTGCTGAACTTACAGTTTTGTACAGAAGAATGGTCCAAAATTCCTCCTGACCGTTGTGCAGGTCTGATCTACAACTACAGAAAACGTTTGGTTGAGGTTATTGCTGCCAAAGGAGGGTCAACCATTTATTAAATCCAAAGGTTCACATACTTTTTCCACCCTGCATTGTGACTGTTTACATATTGTGTCAAATAAAAAACATGAAAACTTAAAAGAATTTGTGCTGTACTAGTTTAAGCAGACTGTGATTGTCTAGTGATGTGACTTAGATGAAGATCAGAACATAATTTATAACCAATTTAAGCAGAAACCCAAGTAATCCCAAAGGGTTCACATACTTTTTCCTGCAACTGTACATTAGAAAATAGCAATTGACAAAAGGTTAAGGGTCATAGCACTGCATCAGTTGTTGGGAAGGACTATACAGGAGCAGGAGGGACTATCTGAACTGTGACAAGTTTGTGGTTAAAGCTTTGCTGACCCACCTGTGAACAGTTTTTGACTGACTGCTGCAAAGAAGTTCCCCATTCTGTCAAACAAAGGTATTTTAACATTATTCCCATTTTCCACAATATATATTTGAGCTGAGCTTTTTAACGTGACTGCTGTAAAAAATAAAAAACAGGGAGAGACTGAGAGCTTTGTGCATGTCTGTCTTCACTTTCTGCAGGGATATCAGCTTTGTGCTCATCTAAACAGATCCAGGTTTCAGACTGAGTGACTTATTACATAAATTAATGGACTTTATTGTCATAGTTAGGCTACTGAGAAATCAAATCATAATGTTATTGTTTGCCAGTGTGCCTTGGGATTTTACAAATGTATAAAAGGTTCAAAGCACTGACATAGAACAGGAGAATCCATCCCATAATAGAGTGTTCGAGTTGGATCCCGGCTGGACCCGAGGAGCCTTCCCCTTCATATTCTGGACCCTCGGCAGGAAAAGTAAGAGCAGGGACAGGGGCAGAGATTGGATGTGGGCGTGCATTCCCTAAGTGAAAGGGTAGTAAATGGTTTAGATGAGAGAATGAATGTGATCCGATGTAAATTAGAGAGTGAAGGGGTGTGAATGAGTGCAAATGAGAGAGTGAATGAGAGAGTGGTTTGGTTGGATAGTGAGGGTGAGTCCAAGAGTGAGTGTTAAAGTGTATGAGAGTATGGTTTGGTGTGAATGAGTGAGTGAATTAGAGTGAATGAGAGTGTGGTCTGGTGTGAATGAGCATGCGAATTAGAGAGTGATTGTTAGTGTGGTTTGGTGTGAATGAGAGGGTGAGTAAGATTGAATGAGAGCGTGGTTTGGTGTGAATTAGAGAGTGAAATAGAGAGTGAATGAGAGTGAATAAGAACCTAGTTTGAAGTGAATAAGAGGGTGTAATTAGAGAGTGAATGTGAAAGTGATTGATAGAGCGGTTTGATGTTCATGAGAGGATGAGTTAGAGTGAATAAGAGTGTGGTTTGGTGTGATGGAGAGGCTGAATTAAATTTAAATTAGGGCGGCACGGTGGCGCAGATGGTAGAGCACAGCAAGAAGGTTCCTGGTTTGATTCTGGGTTGGGAGGGCCTTTCTGTTTGAAGTTTGCACGTTCTTCCAGTGCATGTGTGGGTTCTCTCCGGGCACTCCGGCTTCCTCCCACAGACCAAAAACATGCTCATTAGGTTAATTGGTGACTCTAAATTGCCCTTAGGTGTGAGTGTGAGCGTGAATGGTTGTCTGTCTCTCTGTGTTGCCCTGCGATCGACTGGCGACTGGTTCAGGGTGTACCCCGCCTGTCGCCCAATGATAGCTGGGATAGGCTCCAGCAGCCTCCCGCAACCCTGAAGGGGATAGCCGGGTATAGAAAATGAATGAATGGGAGGGTGAATTAGACAATGAATGTTAAGTTAATGATAGTGTGGTTTGGTCAAGGCCTAATTGGGGCCCTAAACATAATTTTATTTTAAACCTAGCCCAACAAACTGTCACCAACTGGTCAGTTATTATCCAACACTTTTCAACAGAGATGAATGTATATGCAGTTAACTAGACATTTAAATAAAATGATAATCAGGGTCGTAGGGAAATTGTATCTAGACAGAATTATCCTCTCTTCAGTCTCATGATTGCAGGCGAGCAGATGGGGTGTTTATTCCATAAAGTTTTTTTTTAATTTTTCATTTCCACATAATACATGCCCACCTTCCAGTGGTGTAGGTTTATCCTAGCGCAGGGGTGGGCAACTATCAATACCAAAAGGGCCACATTAATTTTTCTTAAGTACCCAAGGGCCACACTGTTACATATTGTTGGCACTGTCAACAAAAAAAATACAAAGATAAAGCTTAACCAAGGATTATATCAACACTTAAATATTCAAACCCAAACACAATTAAAAATTAAAAATGATCAAAATGAACATGACACATATTTTAAGCTAATTTAAGCTTCTTTTTAATGCAGTAAAAGAACAAATGTTAACCAGTTATTGAAACTCAAATATATTGCCATTACCATTGTTTTCAAATATGTTTTTTACCAATACTATTAATTGTGTTTTAATGTCTCATAAGATACTTTTAGAGACACATTCATAGCTAAGTAGGAACTTAAATGACTTGTAAAAACAAAGCACGTACCAGCGATCTACGGTTAATAAAAATATTTAATCACTTATCCAGATTTATGCATTATATGGTACTGGTTGCTCATGATGTATCATATTTAGCAACTGTTGTTTTGTTTTTTCATTTTACAGTTTTTGTTTTTTTGTGGAAATGACTGGTGGGCCGCATTGAGCGAGGTGAAGGGCCACATATGGCCCCAGGGCTGCCAGTTGCCCACCCCTGTCCTAGTGGGTATACTCTGACATACTCTGATGGATGTTTGTCTGCTTATGGGCCTCCACCCACAGGTTGAGAACTGCTGCATGAGTAGATTGTATTTGGAGCTTGATCCTTCAAAGATTGTTTTTATTTCATGGACAATACATGTTGCAGGATACCTCAGAGTGAATTTATCATTTAGAAAACAGTGAGTGAAAGGGTCAGAGGGTCAGAGCTGGACTGATGACAAATGTTGGTTCGATTAATCAAAAGGATGACTCAGCATTTTTAATTCTTTGTGTTCACTCTAACTGTGAACATGAGCTATCAAGACACTGTTTGAATGATAAAAAAACACACAAAGTGACTGATGATCCCTCACTGTCCCTGCGATGCGTGCCTATCTGCATCTTTTCGCTCACCAACACACAGAGGAGCGAGCGCCAAAAGACGCAGAGCGATTCGGGGGGCATTTAGAGCAAATGTTCATTTGTTCATTTGTATATTGGCTGCACTCCAAAATGACATTACTGACAGACAACAATGGTAACAACCACACTTCAAATGGAAAATATCAGGCCTGTACTCCACTAAGCAGATTGTGGCTGCATCGGACAGCAGAGAATTCATCTTCTTGTGCAAAATGGGGCCCCCCATGGACCGCGGGGCCCTACACACAGTGCGTGTATTGTGTATAGGGAGGGGCGGTGCTGGGTTTGGTGTGAATGAGAGGTTGAATTAGAGGGTGAATGTGAGCTTGAGGGGATGAGAATGAGCCTGAACTAGAGGGCTAATGTAAGGGGCCATTTTCACAAGGCCTAGAATGGTCAAATCTGTTAAGTTTTCCTTGCGTTTACATGGGAACTCTATACCGAGTGACCAAATCCAGAAACTTTTGAAACCAGTGTCCAGAGTGGAGACTTTTCAATACGCTCTCCATGCAGCGCTGTGTAAACTCATATCAGACCGTTTCAGGGTGAAATGCTAAGTCACCGCATGTGCAGTATTCTTCACACAAAGGCTGTGTGCACATACCAGGAACAACAGCAGCTTCGGCCATCTACTGAGTGACATGTGTTCTCAGTTTGTTATCCAGACAAAACTATCCAGATGGATTTGTTGTTCAGAAAAAAAACCCTGCGTCTTTGTGCTTCCACTCGCCATTGTTGTTTGTGAAAAGTTCTTCTTCTTAGTACGTGTGATGTAGCAGCAATTCCTCTCTGCAAACCTACATCACCATCTACTGAACCGGCATGCATACGACAGCGGTTTCATTCGTTTCAGCGTCTCCATCTGAACGCAGATAGACTTTAACTATGGAAAGAAAAAATCTTTTTGTTTTAAGTCACAGAGTCTCCGTGTAAACATAGCCTAAGACTGAAGGAGTGTTAATTGGTAAGTAAATGAGAGTGTAAAGAAGTGTGAACAAGTCTGAATGAGAGAGTGAATGTGAGCATGAAGGGGTGTATATGAGTATGAATAAAATTTAGAATTTCAGAACAAACATGAGAGTGAAGGGGTGTGAGTGAGTGACGAGAGAGTAGATGAGAGTGTAAAGGGGCGTGAATGAGTGTGTATTAGAGAGTTAAATTATAGAGTGAATGTGAGAGTAACTGGGTGTGAATAAGTGTGCATGTGAGAGTGAAGGGGTGTTGATAAAAAGGAAATTAAAGGAAGAATGACAGAGGGAAGGGGCTTAAATGACTGACTTGGATGGTGAATGTGAGCTTGAATTACTGTGAATTAGAGAGTGATTTAGAAAGTGAATATGAGGGTAAAGGGCTGTGAATGAGGATTAATGTGAGACTGAATGTGAACATGAACGCAGTGTGAAGTTTCCTCCTTGTCCAGCTCTCTAGTGCCCTCTATAGAGTGAGTGTAACTGCACTGTCCTAAAGCAGAGCACCTCAGACTAACGTGCATTTGTTGACATACAAAGAGAGGGGAGAGAGTTGACAGGACGTCCCGAGAGACAAATGAACTGTGTGGACTGACAAGGTACAGTATTGTCACATTTCTTTGTGAATATTAAATTTTTCAAATATCAGCTGTCAGTTGTTAGCTCAGCATTTGCATGTGTGTTCTGTAACTTTGACCATAGCTCTTAGGCTGTGCCGAAAGGAGGGACTAGTTTATTACAGGCTGGTGGAGATAACTTTGTGTTACAAACTTTCAAAGGTAAGTTGTCAGAGACATGACTGCATTAAGATTACTTTATGCTCTCGATAAAGCTGCTAAATATTAGACAAAGGAGACAAAGCATCATAGTTTCGGATAATCTGTAGAGAAGCACATCACAAATAAACTCAATCAGCTGTAAAAACTTACAACACCCGGAACAGCGAAAGCAGCTGGTAATTGTATGACATATGTCACAACATTGCGTCTGTAGGAGCCAAACATGTAAGTTTGGGGATTCCTTCGAGTGTAGATGTGTTTTGGTGTGATTAGTGGATGGGGTGTGCTTTTGCTGGGATTTGGAGTGGGTTGTGCACAGGGAGGACATTTTCTGTTGACCACATGTTTTAAGGTAAAAACTGACATTATCGTATTTTGACAAGTAATGTTATTTAATGTTAAGAGCTGTATGTATATGCAGCATTATGTCAAACTGAGTTTTTGGTGGCAGCCTATAAGGAGTGTGCATCATCATTTTGACCCCTGTGTTTAGCCTGCAGCTGCTTTGATTTTAGAAGGGTCGACCGCCATAATTTGTGTAATTTTCTGTCTTTACTTCTATGTAAATGTTAGATACAGGACTCAGCCTCCACTTCAGACTCTCCGGAAGTTAAGCAGGCAGGGTCCAAACATAAAGACTTATAAATCTGAAGAGATGTTTTATCTGTTAGAGACCCCACACATAAAGATAAAATAAAACAGGCATTGATCGTCCTGTGTATGGTGTGGTCCGATTATCTCAGCACAGCACACCACACACAAAATGATTCTGTCCCACCACTGATCTAGAGTCTCGTCCTTCAAGACAGAAATTTGGTGTGAACAAACATGATCTAACAAAAACGAAGAAGAAGAAACATAGCAGCAATCATAAACTTTGTCTTTGGCAACAATGGGATATACAACACACAACATGGAAGAGAACATACGAGAAGAGGGAATGATGGGGGTCTTGAACTTTTTTGACAGAAAACTGGGAACTAAATAAAAGACTGTAAAAAAAAAACTGAACACATGAGCTAGTCCTCCATTTCTGAGGTCCACCCAACTTTATGTTCTTCAGGTCGGCCATGCTTGTTTTTATTTAGACCAGCTAGTTGTTCCTCAGTCAGCTCGCTTCTTGATTGGCTACAGTCACGTCACAATTCACAGAGTCATGACTCGGGAGGTTTTTGGTTGTGAATACTAAACAATTTATTTATTTACAAATGTCGCCCTTAACCTGATTATTGGGACCAATTCACTCTTTACGCTCCTCGGACCACAGGATAATCATATAGGATAATCTTACAAAACAGAAAATAATGTGGCACTTGCCGTCCTTGGTCGGGAAGGGGGAAAGTTGGGACAAACAGCCTGTCAGAGAGATTCAACTGACCAGAGGAGACTTTTTGTTTGGGTCAAATGCTATGGTGAAAAATAAAACTGTCAAAAATCTCCCTTTAATTTACTGTGATATACAGAGAAAATACCAAAGTGGAAATGAGAGAACTAGTTTCAGGTTTCGACATGACATGGGAGACAGCATGAGTGAGGCACAAACAGCGAAAAAAATCAATCCCCTAGGGATTAATTATTTCTGATTCTGATCTAGACTGTTATGTGGACTGTAATCTGGACTGCACTAACATAGATTCCCATAACACAAAAGTGGATTATGGACTGTAGTCTGGGATTTTATAACACAAAACTGGGTTATAGACTTTAATCTAGACTGTTACATGGACTGTAATTTGGACTGTAACACTTCAACTGGATTTTGAAGAGAAATCTGGATTGCCATAACACAAAAGTGAATTTTGGACTGTTATCTGGGATTTTATAATAAAAAAATGAATTATTGACTGTAAACTGGACAATAATAATGGCACACAGATCTGGATCATGGACTGTAATCTGGACTGTTTCATCCATAGTAATTAGAAAAACTAGTCATAAAGCAGACAAAGATTATACATTTAAAATTCTATTGTTTTGCTTTGATGACACTTTTCTGAGCAACTGCAGAGCTGCTCATATCTGTGCTAGGACTCAGTTATGCTGTGCATTTTGTTTTAATTAAACATATTTACAGTTGAGATATACAATCAGTTTTTCCACCATCATCTTTATCAGAATAAGTCATCATTGTCAATTTTTTCACAATCTTCATTATAATCCTTTAATCATTGTCCCTCTGGTGTTGAGTCCCTGTGTCAAAGTCCTTTTCGTGGTTCTACAGCTTTTGTTTTTAATGAAATGATATTTTTTTTATTTTACAGACAGAAACAAAGCTGCTGCAGCTGCTGATGAGCAAACTGAGATGTTCTCCATCAAACATGATTTTATTATTTTACATATAAAAGAGTGTTAGTGTGAACATTCATGTGCAGACTAACATGAACAGACAGTAAAAACATGTAACAGCCTCAATAAGCCAGCAGAGGGTGCTGCCCTCACACTCACTCCTGTATACAGCAGCAGATTCAGAGTCGACCTCAAAGTACACCTGGATAGGTAAAGGTGCAGTCTGAGGTCTAATGTCAGCAAGAGGCATCAATGAACATCCAAAATGACCCCAAATAACCCTCTCACCCCCACCCCATCTGACCTATGACTGCAACATCATGCGGCCTGAAGCCAACCAGTTAAAGGCACAGGACAGCCCCCAACCCCTCCTCAATGGTCTACAACTGCCTGACTGTGGCATTTTAGCTCCACCCCCTTTTACTGCGGCCTGTACCCACCCAACTGTGGCATGTAGCTGGAGGGGAGAGTGTCTGATTGGTCATCTGCAGGCGTGTTGTTTTCTGAGTCCTCCTGTAGGGGGCAGAAGTCTAGAGGCAGAAGCTCCTCCCCCTGAAGGTGGTGGGTGACCTCAGTCCCCATAGGCCGGCCAAAGCGCTGCGACTGCCTGCTGCCGTCTTGTGACGTGGTGTCGGGGTTTTCCTCTGAATCCAGAAGAGGCTGCGTGGACTCAGAGCGCAAGAACACAGTGGGAGGGGCCTGGGCTGGGGTTTGACCTTTGTACCCGTTGGAGGCGACCACAGATGAGTACTGCACGGTGCTGGCAGTGGTGTCTGCCATGTCTCCTCCCTCGTCACTGTCGGAGACGCTCTGGCGTGGAGATGACATACAGGATGAGCCTCCAATGCCGCTGCTGTGCTCCTCGGACAGGAATTTGTCCTTCTTTAGAGAGAGCCCCGCCTTCTCTTCATCAAACAGACTCCGGCCATCACACACATCCACGTCCAGAACGCTGATCCCAGACACACCACTCTCCCTGGGAGGCTCCACCTAAAGAGGCGGGCCGTGTTAGCAATGAGGTCAACATGACAGTGTTTAATGGTTATACTGGTTTAACCCTGTAAGGCCCAAGACCATAGATTATAGCCAGAAAATTCTAATTTTATGGAGCTGAAATGTTTGTTTTACTTTCTGCTAAAATCCATAAAAATCAAAATGTCCATAAAATTTAACATATAGATTTTTCGTATCTAATTTGATACATTAGGTATTTTTGGCAACTGATAATCCAATTGAGGACATTTTTATCATTTATCTGATTGTATTCAGATGTTTTTTTGTAATTTGTTGATCATATTGAGTAGATAGAGGTATTATAAAAGTTTGTATCAAATATGATACAATTGGCTTTATAGGGTTAATACTGTATGTCATATACACTCCTGCTTACTGCTTATACTGGTTCAATATGTCATATACATTCTGTTTACTGGTTATACTGGTTTAATACTGTATGTCATATACACTCCTGTTTACTGGTTCTACTGGTTCCATGTGTCATATACATTCTGTTTACTGGTTATACTGGTTCAATATGTCATACACACTCCTGTTTACTGGTTGTACTGGTTTAATACTGTATGTCATATACACTCCTGTTTACTGGTTATACTGGTTTCATGTGTCATATACCCTCCTGTTTTCTGGTTTTACTGGCCAACTGGTGAACAGGTAAAATGATTTTGATTTTAATTTTACCTTCCTAGGATAATCTGGAGCCCAGTTCCCTATGGTGCTCTCTCCGGGGTCGGGGATCTGAGGCCAGAAGTTTTCTTTTACCCTGCACAGGAATAAAAAAAGGTAAAGGTGAGGGACCTGTGGGCGGGGCTAAAGAATGTGTGTTTGTGTATGTGACACTTACAGGTCTCTTTTGTAGAAGCAGAGCAAGACAGTCATCAGGAAGACAAACAGTAACCCCAAACTGACCCCGACTACGATGCCCTCTATCTCTCCGGGAGCTGAAGGTATAAAAGAAACAACAATCAGAACAATGAGAAGCATTATTGACAATGATCAATTTACTGATCCTCATCCATTTGAGTCACGGTTACCATATTTTGATGTGGAGAAGGTGTACTTGGTGCCAGAACGAAAGCCTGCAGTGGTGGAGACGTTGATCCAGACATCATAGGGGGTGGCAGGTAAAAGAGAGTAGAGTGTGTAGTTGGTGGTGCCAGGCGGGAGCGGGACCACTGGTCAATAGGTAAGACAAAAGACATTAGAGACAGGAAGGACATTAATAACAGCAAAAAGATTGTGATTAAGGGTCTAAAAGAGGTCTTTCTGGTTTCTCTCTTTGAAAAGTCTAACATGAAGGACCTCCTGGTTTCTCTCTTGAAGGTATCTAAAGGAGGTCCTCCTGGTTTCTCTCTTTAAGGTATCTTACATGAAGGACCTCCTGGTTTCTCTCTGTAAAGGGTCCAACATTAAGGACCTCCTGGTTTCTCTCTCTTTAAAGGGTCTAATGGAGGTCCTTCTGGTTTCTCTCTTAAAGGTGTCTAACATTAAGGACCTCCTGGTTTCTCTCTCTTTAAAGGGTCTCATGGAGGTCCTTCTGGTTTCTCTCTTAAAGGTGTCTAACATTAAGGACTTCCGTGTTTCTCTCTTTAAAGGGTCTAATTGAGGTCGTTCTGGTTTCTCTCTTGAAGGTATCTAACATGGAGGTCCTCCTGGTTTCTCTCTTTAAAGGATCCAACATTAAGGACCTCCTGGTTTCTCTCTCTTTAAATGGTCTAATGGATGTCCTTCTGTTTTCTCTCTTGAAGGTATCTAACATGAAGGACCTCCTGGTTTCTCTCTTTAAAGGGTCCAACATTAAGGTCCTCCTGGTTTCTCTCTTTTAAGGGTCCAACATTAAGGTCCTCCTGGTTTCTCTCTTTAAATGGTCTACTGGAGGTCCTTCTGGTTTCTCTGTTATAGGTGTCTAACATTAAGGACCTCCTGGTTTTTCTCTTTAAAGGGTCCAACATTAAGGACCTCCTGGTTTCTCTCTCTTAAAGGGTCCAGCATTAGGGACCTCCTGGTTTCTCTCTTAAAGGGTCCAACATTAAGATCCTCCTGGTTTCTCTCTCTTTAAAGGAACACTACACCCAAACAACGATTTGGCCTAATTTTCTACTCACTCTCATGCTGAACAACACTGTGGAGTAGTTTTGGAACATCTAGGATGCAGCCGGAGATCTGGGGGTATACTCTCTGTCCACTGACATTGATATCATGACTTAGATAGGAGCCCGAACGAAAAGTGTCCTTAAAAGTCCACAAAAAGTCAGCAATATTCCTCCATACTGTTCGTGCGCTGTAATCCAAGTGTCCTGAGCGGGTAACGTCCACCGTTTAATCGAAACGACATCATTTAGCACATGTTTATAGCCTAAACAGTACTACTTGGCATTTCTATGATACACTTACTGGTGCCTACGGGAGCCATGGCTGACCAAACCAAAGGAACACGCACTCTGCAATAACTAGGAGCGTAGAACAAGAAACAAGAACACAAGAAATCCCACATTCTGCTGACCCCTCTTGTGTCTGTCCACGGCTCTGTCGCTCACAGCAGAATGTGGGATGTATGGAGGAATTGGGACGTGGACACCCCAGATCTCCAGCTGCATCCTAGATGTTACAAAACTACTCTACAGTGTATATCTTACATGAAGGCCAAATCGTTCTTTGGGTGTAGTATTCCTTTAAATGGTCTAATGGAGGTCCTTCTGGTTTCTCTCTTAAAGGTGTCTAACATTAAGGACCTCCGTGTTTCTCTCTTTAAAGGGTGTAATGGAGGTCCTTCTGGTTTCTCTCTTGAAGGCGTCTAACATGGAGGTCCTCCTGGTTTCTCTCTTTAAAGGGTCCAACATTAAGGACCTCCTGGTTTCTCTCTTTAAATGGTCTAGAGGAGGTCCTCCTTGTTTCTCTCTTTAAGGTATCTTACATGAAGGACCTCCTGGTTTCTCTCTCTTTAAAGGGTCTAATGGAGGTCGTTCTGGTTTCTCTCTTAAAGGTGTCTAACATTAAGGACCTCCGTGTTTCTCTCTTTAAAGGGTCTAATGGAGGTCCTTCTGGTTTCTCTCTTGAAGGCGTCTAACATTGAGGTCCTCCTGGTTTCTCTCTTTAAAGGGTCCAACATTAAGGACCTCCTGGTTTCTCTCTTTAAATGGTCTAGGGGAGGTCTTCCTTGCGTCTCTCTTAAAGGTTTCTTACATGAAGGACCTCCTGGTTTCTCTCTCTTTAAAGGGTCTAATGGAGGTCCTTCTGGTTTCTCTCTTAAAGGTGTCTAACATTAAGGACCTCCGTGTTTCTCTCTTTAAAGGGTCTAATGGAGGTCCTTCTGGTTTCTCTCTTGAAGGTGTCTAACATGGAGGTCCTCCTGGTTTCTCTCTTTAAAGGGTCCAACATTAAGGACCTCCTGGTTTCTCTCTTTAAATGGTCTAGAGGAGGTCCTCCTTGTTTCTCTCTTTAAGATATCTTACATGAAGGACCTCCTGGTTTCTCTCTTTAAAGGGTCCAACATTAAGGACCTCCTGGTTTCTCTCTCTTTAAAGGGTCTAATGGCGGTCCTTCTGGTTTCTCTCTTAAAGGTGTCTAACATTAAGGACCTCCGTGTTTCTCTCTTTAAAGGGTCTAATGGAGGTCCTTCTGGTTTCTCTCTTGAAGGTATCTAACATGGAGGTCCTCCTGGTTTCTCTCTTTAAATGGTCTAGAGGAGGTCCTCCTTGTTTCTCTCTTTAAGGTATCTTACATGAAGGACCTCCTGGTTTCTCTCTGTAAAGGGTCCAACATTAAGGACCTCCTGGTTTCTCTCTCTTTAAAGGGTCTAATGGAGGTCCTTCTGGTTTCTCTCTTAAAGATGTCTAACATTAAGGACCTCCGTGTTTCTCTCTTTAAAGGGTCTAATGGAGGTCCTTCTGGTTTCTCTCTTGAAGGTATCTAACATGGAGGTCCTCCTGGTTTCTCTCTTTAAAGGGTCCAACATTAAGGACCTCCTGGTTTCTCTCTCTTTAAAGGGTCTAATGGCGGTCCTTCTGGTTTCTCTCTTAAAGATGTCTAACATTAAGGACTTCCGTGTTTCTCTCTTTAAAGGGTCTAATGGAGGTCCTTCTGGTTTCTCTCTTGAAGGTATCTAACATGGAGGTCCTCCTGGTTTCTCTCTTTAAAGGGTCCAACATTAAGGACCTCCTGGTTTCTCTCTTTAAATGGTCTAGAGGAGGTCCTCCTTGTTTCTCTCTTTAAGGTATCTTACATGAAGGACGTCCTGGTTTCTCTCTGTAAAGGGTCCAACATTAAGGACCTCCTGGTTTCTCTCTCTTTAAAGGGTCTAATGGAGGTCGTTCTGGTTTCTCTCTTTAAAGGGTCCAACATTAAGGACTTCCTGGTTTCTCTCTCTTTAAAGGGTCTAATGGAGGTCCTTCTGGTTTCTCTCTTAAAGGTGTCTAACATTAAGGACCTCCTGGTTTCTCTCTCTTTAAAGGGTCTAATGGAGGTCCTTCTGGTTTCTCTCTTAAAGGTGTCTAACATTAAGGACCTCCTGGTTTCTCTCACTTTAAAGGGTCTAATGGAGGTCCTTCTGGTTTCTCTCTTGAAGGTATCTAACATGGAGGTCCTCCTGGTTTCTCTCTCTGGAGAGTCTAATGGAAAGTCCTCCTGGTTAAACACTGAACCTGAAGCTGCCTAACTAAACACCTGTGAACATTTACCTTCGATGTGACTCCCCGTCTGGTAGTAGAGGGTGTAGTTGATGAATCCCCTACGTTCTTTAACTGGAACTTCAGCCCAGGACAGGTCAACCTTTTTATAGAAAATAAAACCAGGAGGGTTGATGTCGGGAGCCGCCAACGGAGCTAAGAAAACACAAGATCAAAATATTCTGATGTTATAATTGTGTTTATCAATAACTTGAATTATCCCTACTGTCCATGTTTTCATTGACCCCTGAGGAGCTTCACACAAAACATTAGTATTTTTACAATTACCAAACAATAATAATGGAAAAGGGTTTTTGTAGGCTGCGTATACAGACCACCAGATACAGACATAATGAGCTTCAATGATAGCTGACATCAAACACTGGAACTGATAAACAAAGAAACATGCTACATTCTCGTTAGGAGTGAAAATAACTCCCCAACTGAAGATTTTCTAAATTATCTAAATGCAAAGAACTTCTTTTCAACCATATGCAAACCAACTAGACTTAAAAATAACAACCTTTGATTGATAATTTTATGTTAAATTATATCCAGAGCGTGTGCCCATGAGGCCTGGCAAGGGCACAGCCAGAAAAGGCAACATGGGACCCTCCTCCCATAGGCTCATGATCCATGAAAGGGGCCTAAGAGGTCGGGTGCAGTGTGAGCTGGGGTGGCAGTCGAAGGCAGGGACCTTGATGTATTGATTCCTGGCTGCAACGGCTAGCTCTAGGGAGGTGGAACGTCCCCTCTCTGGTGGGGACGGAGCCTGAGCAGGTGCATGGGTTGAGCGGTTCTGGCTAGATATAGTCGGACTCAACTCGACACATAGCTTGAGCTCTGGAACCAGTCCTCTTGAGAGGGGCTGGACTCCCCTCCACTCTGGAGTTGCAGTTGGTGGGAGGAGTCAGGCGGAGGTGGCAGTTCTTGTCTCTCCTAGGCTCAGGGGCCTGTACGTTGGGGTTCACCCCAGTGGACGAGAGGATAGCCTCCCTCCGCCTTCGGGTGGGGGGAACAGAGCCTGACTGTTGTTTCTGCTTATACACCAACAGCAGTTCAGCGTATATACCTTTTTTTAGACTCCCTGGAGGGGGTGCTGGAGAGCGCCCCTTCAGGGGACTCCCTCATTCTGCTGGGGGACTTCAATGCTCACATCAGCAACAACAGTGTGATCTGGAGGGGTGGGATTTGGAGGAATGCCCCTCAGTGTTGCTTTGTTACTGGACTTCTGTGCTCATCACACATTGTCCATAATAAACACCATGTTGAAACGTAAGGGTGTCCGCATGTGCACCAGGACACTCTAGGCTGCAGTTCGATGATCGACTTTGTAGTCCTGTCATCAGACTTGTGGCCACATGTTTTGGACACTCGGGAGAGGAGAGGGGCGGAGCTGTCAACCAATCACCACCTGGTGATGAGTCGGTTCGGACCTAGAGGAGCATGCCCGTCAGACCTGGCAAGCCCAAGAATGTTGTGTGGGTCTGCCAGGAGCATCTTGGCAGAGTCACCCGTCAGAAAGAGGTTCAACTCCCACCTCCGGGCGAAGTTCGACCATGTGGCTGGGGAGGCAGGGGACACTGAGTCAGAGTGGGCCTTGATCTGGGTCTCTATTGGTGAGGCAGCTGATCGGAGCTGCGGCCGTAAGGTGGTCGTGCCTGTCATTGTGGCGGAAACACCCAAACCAGCGGGTGAACACCAGCAGTTAGGGATACAATCAAGCTAAAAAAGGAGTCCTATCGGGTCTTTTTGGACTCCAGAGGAAGCTGACAGGTAACGGCAGGCCAGATAATGTTCCAGGTCATTATGGCTAATGGAAATAATTTAAAAAAAGAAGTTTTCACCAAAAAAGTACAGAAAAATTCAGTGCAACTAACATCTAAAAATGTAACGACATGTTACTTAATGTATTGTTTGAAAATGTTTTTGAGAGTGATGCAAATTTAGCTTACAGATAGTTCATGAAACCTTTTAATTCAGCATTTTTTAAAAGCTGCCCATTAGTAACTTTTTTAAGCATCTTTCATAATGAAAATAAGAATTATGCTGGTTTGAAAAATTCCTCACAAAAAATCCAAACGGCATTTTTTATGCCATGAACCACTTAATCCTGCAAAATATAAGCTGTATAATAACAGTCATCTCCTAAGAACAGCTAACAAGGTTTTTTATTGAGCAGTTCAAAAAGTCTGCAAATAACACCAGAGCTACAAAATATAACAACTACTCAAAAAAATCATCTACTAAGTATCACTCCTACCTTCCCATTGGAAAAGATCCAATTACATATTGAAGATGTTATGATTTTTTTGCAAATATGAGAGTGTCCACCTCTAAGGGGATTGGTAAAACCACTGAAAATTAAACTGATTTTATATGCAAGAGCGTCTTTTCCTTCAGTCTGATCTTTTTGACCTCCTAACTCAAAAGAAAAAATGACTTCATATCAGAGCTAAAGCATGCTGTGTCCATGGGTTCTGGTGTCGTTTCCTATGGGGCCAGACATCTCTACCATACATCAGTGTGTTACCTCCTTGTTGTAGGTAAGCCAGCGTGATGGCCCCTCTGCTGCTCCATCCAGAATAAATGGCAAACACAGACACCCTGTAGCGTACGAACGGCTGCAGATGGCCTGCAACACAAACACATAACATCAAATACACAACATATAATCAAAACAAAATCAATTTCATAATCAATGACAATCAAGCAATATACAGAAAAGTTTTCATACCTCTAATGGTTGTTTGTGAGGTGTTTTTGGTCTCCCTCTGCCAGTCCACCTTCCCGTCATTCTCCCACTCCACTACAAACTCAGTCACCCTGGAGGTGTTGGGGGGCCTCCACTCCACCATGAGCCGGCCTTCATGGGGCCAGGCCCTCAGGTTGTCCACTTGGGGGAGCTCTGTGATCGCAAAAATAAACAAATGTAAAGATCTTCTGGTTTGGTTCAGTTCAGGTGGCCGGGGAGGAGGACTCCTCACTCCGTAATTGACCATGAGAGGTGGGAAGTCCTTCCGGTATACATGCTTGCCTCATTTGAGTGAACAGTGTTAAAGTTGCCTGGATCCATGGTCTATGGTCCAAAGTCTCGCCACATCTGCACCTCCTCCACACTGTCAGCCCTTTTCCAATTTTCCTCCCCTGATGCCTTCGATATTTCCAGCCTTATCTAAAACTCCAAGCCACCACATGTCAGCTTGATCCCCTTCCCAAAATCGTGCCTCTCCTCTCTGATCCACCTGCCATTGTTTACTCTCTACTGGAATTATTCCATCACTACTGAAAACTGCAGCTGTCATGTAACAATTATAATATCAAGAATACAAATGTAAATGAAATACAGCTACTGGTTGGCTACTGCTCCTCACTTTCCTCTGTCTTCCTGTTGCTTCTCCACCCTCCGAGTGAGGAATTGTACAGTCTGATGGTCTGAGTGACAAAGCTATTCTAGTTGCTGATGATGGTGCTCAGGGGGTGATTAACATCGTCCAAAATGTCCAACACTTTGTCAAGAGTTCTTTCCTTCGCCACCATCACCAAAGTCAAACTTCATGCCGACCTCAGAGCCAGCCAGATCATGGAACTGTTCATAGAGGCTGTTTTGGGTTAGCTGTAAGTGAAGTAGAGTGGCTACAGTTCTTTCAAGAGATGATGGTAAGAGAGGTAATTACAGACGGGATGAAGGCTGTTGTAGCTGTTAGCATCCAAACCAGGTTTTTACAGTGCACTGAGAAAATTATGTTTTTGCCAGCGTATGTCTGTTTGTTTGTTTGTTTACAAGATTTTGCAAAAACTACAGGACAGATCTTCTAAAAATTTCAGATGTTGGTAACAGCCCAGCTTAAAAATGATTAGATTCAGTGGTGATCCAGATAACTGCAATTACAGCACAAACGTTTTTGCTCAATAACTGTCCAACTAATAATAATATCAATATGACTCTGAGTGCCAGGTGGGTTTTCAGGGTCATGAATCATATTATGATATTATGATGGTAACTTTATCATGGAACTATGATTATAGATGTATAGCAAAATGTGATCTACCTTAGTGGAGGATTGCGCTCTCCAAGTGCTTTTCAGATTTTACTTTTTACTCTCTGATACCTGTTTGCTTTTTTTACTCTGTGTACTTGCTATGCTGCTAGAACCTTAATTTCCCTGAGGGAGTCTATCCAAGGGATTACTAAAGTTCTATCGAATCTAACCACATGAACTTTTCCAGTCTGGTTTCAGCCCTGTCAGGAAACAGAATCTGCCCTCAGAAAAATCACCAACAATCTCCTCATTGCTGCTGACTCCTGCTTCCTTTCCATCCTCTTAGGTCTGTCAGTGGCATTCAACACCATCTTACACCCCAGCCTCATCAGCAGACCCTCTTCCATTGGCATCATCCACACCCCCTTCACTGGTTTCACTCCTGTATCTCTGACTATCCATGTAATCTGATAGCACACAACCTTACAGGTGTGCCCCAGGGCTCTGCCGCAGGGTCCCTTCTCTTCATCACCAACCTTTTCCATCAGCTCCCGTTAATCAGAAACAAAATCCTGGGTCACCACATACTTCCTAGAATTAAACATCACAAAATTGAAATCCTCCTCATTGGCACAAAATCCACGTTATCCAAAGCTGACAGCTTCTCCCTCACCATTGATGGCTCTTCAGTTGCCCCTCCCCCTCGGGTCAGGAGTCTGGGTGTCCTCCTTAACAACATGCTATCACTACACTGCCTGTTTTGTTGATTTTATCTATTGTTTTTTTTTTGTTTGTTTGTTGAATGTTTTAAAGTGTCACTGAGTGGCAAAAAAGGCACTCATAAAAAATGTGTTATTATAATTATTAACAAAAAAAATTTCCATAACTTGCAATCCAACATCTTCAACAATTTATGGATCAGTCTGTGTCTGATGATGTTCATATTCCTTGTTATCAGCATACTCACCCTTCAGTCTATCTGTCAGTCCCAAAGAAGCATCTGGTGATTTCCCTGCTGAGTTCACTGCAGAGACGATAACTCTGATGGTCCTGTTCTCAGGCAGGAGGACCTTATTAAGAGTTGTGATGGCAGTCCTGCCATCGGTGTCTGACGTGTTGAAGGACATGTTCCCGCTGGCATTCTTTGCTTTGTGGTCACACACCTTAACGTCGTACCTCAAGATCCTCCCGTTAGACAAGAGGGGCTCCTAACACATGCACACAAGCACACACAGAGATCACCCAGAAAAATCAATGAAGTGTAAGCAGGTTGAACAGGCGTGAAACAGCTGTGTCTCGGACTCTTAATGAGAATCCAGCAGTTGTATGTTACCTTCGTTATGAACTGAATCTGTCCATGTTTGGTGTCTGCATCCTCGGAGATTATTCTCCATAAATCAGGTTTACTTCCCGGCACTGAAACAAACAAACAAAAAATAAATATCACACACACACAAACACACACACACACACACACACACACACACACACGCACACAGACACACACACACACACACACACACACACACACACACACACACACACACACACACACACACATATATAAACTGTAAATAAGGTATCAGCTCACGGTCTTCCGCTGTCCTTGTGGTGGTATTGGTGCTCCACTCACTCCAAAATCCATGTCCATGCCGAGCATTCTTACACCTCACCTGGGACAGGTAAACCTTGTCAGGCTGCAGCCCCTGCAGTCTGAACGACTGAATATCCTGAGACAAGTCGTCTTCCAAAATCTGTTGGAAAGGATCAAGCCTGGACATTAAATCAATATAAACTCGACAGAAACTACAAATTAAGATTATTAAAATGAATGAAATGTGATCCTATGTCTATGACATCTCATCATCACATTCTGTACTTAGGCAGTGATTAGCCAGAAAAAAAGATACTAACATTATTAACTATGATGTGTTTGACTTTGTTACTGCTGAATATGATTTATAGGATAGAAAAATTAATCCATGTAACATGTTATTCACACCAATCAAAGTGAAATAAAGTAAACATAGCTCAGACGTACGTAGGTCCAGGTGTGTGCTCCCTCAGCACAGTATCTGATTTGGTACATTAAATGCAGGTGGTTTACATGAATGGGCTGAGTCCAGGTGAGAAACAGTGAGGTGGGAAAACTGGCCTCTGACACCAAAGCGATGTTATACGGAGGATTGGTCTTCACTGAAACAACAGAGAGGATATATATCATTATTTATATATCCTCATGTTAACAAATAAAATATCAAATAAACATGGCTGTAACTGATCTGTCTGCAGTGACCACAGCAGACAGATTAATTATTGATCAACATTCAAATAATAATCAGCACACATTAACAATGAACCTCCAGTGATACTTTGATAAAAATATTTATATGTATTTACCTTTAACCTACCAGTGTGATTAAAACAACAAACAGATTTAACCATATTAACAAGTAACCACCCATTGTGATTCAAAACCATATTTAAATATATTAAAAATTAACCTCCCGGTTTAATTTCATTCATTTCTATACCCCTTATCCCTTTCAGGGTCACTGGGAGGCTGGAGCCTATCCCAGCTGTTATTGGGCAAGAGGCGGGGTACACCCTGACCTGGTCGCCAGTCAACTGCAGGGCAGCACAGAAGGACAGAAAACCATTCAGGCTCACACTCATACCCAAGGGCAATTTAGAGTCACCAGTTAACCTAACGAGCTTGTTATGGTCTGTGGGAGGAAACCGAAGTGCCTGGAGACACTCCACACATGCACAGGAAGAAGATGCACACTTCACACAGAAACGCCCTGACTGACCCGGGAATCAAACCGGTTACCGTCTTGTTGTGAGGCACGTGCTCTACCACCATGCTGCCCGCCAGTTCAATTTCGAGTAACATATTTTAATATATTAACGATAAACCTCCCACTGTGATTTGACAAACATATTTAAATAAATAAACAATTACCCTCCTAGTATGATTTTTCATAACACATTTAAATATATCAACAATAAACCCCTCACTGTGATTTTAAAAACAATTATCCAAGCAGTAACTTTTGATAATTTAAATTAAATGTATGTATTATGATCTAGGTTTTAAAACAGCTGAATCTGAACAGCCTCTCTAAACTCACCAAACTTTCCAGCGTCCTCTCTCAAGTGTTCTGACTCTGTCGACCCAAGCTTGTTCTCTGATTTCACCCAGATTTCAAGGGGGGTGTGATCGGGGAAGGTTCCCAGGTCCACCTTTGCATGGGGCTCATTAATGGTGCTGCTAATGACCTTATCGCTGAGGGTTAAGATCCAGAAGACATCAACATGTTGAAACACACTACAGACTTCAAACATACATGACTCTTCAGAACATACTTAAACACAATTACTGGAGTCAATTAAAAACTGATTTTAAAACCACAGATTTAATCTGATCTGTTTCACTGAGGTGCCTGAGCGCTCTAATCAAACATGCTTTCAAACTTTTAGACTGCAACAGCACCGATATCAACCTTCTCCATCAGCATGGAAACAGATCATACATGTAAGTACTCACGTAATATCCTTCACATAGAGTGTATATGTTACAGGAGCATCGGCCGTATGTGGTCCGGGGTCATTCCACTCACAGGTGAAAATCCCTGAGATGGAATCTTTGTCCTGGAGAGCCTTGCAAGTCAAATTCACGGGGGTCTGCACGCCGTCTGATCCAAACACACATAAAGATAGAAAAAGTTTAACACCAACATATAACTGCATCATAAATCTAAATCTATGTGGTTCTTTGGTTTAATGAGTGTCAGACAGGTGGGTTCTGGATCAAAAGGAGGCCTTCACACTTAGAACATTAGCATGTTGTTCTGATTCACACCGTTTTCACACTGCTGGTAAGTCACCTGCAGACAGACAAGTCTTTCATTCGTGAAAACGTTGATCTGTCAAATCAATCATGAGAGACTTGACTTCGACTTTTAAAGAAACATTTAATTTTGTTGTTGCTTAGCCTGTTAGCTACTATCCTATAATAATGCAGAGCACAATTCACAGTCATAGCAACAATTAGGGATGGGATGAAATATCGCTTGGCAATATATCACAACACAGTACGTGACGAAACTCATTGAGTTTGAAAAAAATGGATCGGGAAATAAAGACGTCACGTCCGGTGATAGGGCATGTGACCAGAAGTGATGACAACAAACATGAGCACCAACTCCCTTGCTGCCAAAAGGCTGAATGATGAAGTCCAATGTGGTCGAAATTGAGGACGCTCCGCCTGGATACAAGTCATCTGCCTGGCAGTATTTTGGCTTTCTCATTAAAAAAGACAAAGACGGCTAAAACGAGCCTACCGCTCGTTAGCATACACTCTCTCGAACCTCTCTAGGGTTAGAGAGAGTGTTATTGTTTGTGTTTGGCCTGTTAGGCCTTGTGTTTTTCTGTGTGCAATCAAACAAAAATAAATAAGTTGTAATTACCACAGTAATATTTTTTAATTTTTTCCTTTTTTGATATTATATCATGACGTATCGTATCGTGACCTGGGCATACCGAGGTGCAGCGTACTGTGAGCTTAAAGTTTTGGTCTACGATTTGGAAACTTTGTACATATTAATAACACCGTTTATAAGGCTGTTATGGTCCTATGGTCCTATCTACACAGTATAAAGACCAAAAAGAACGAAAAAAATCCATTCAGTATATCCGCTGAAAAGCTGCATACTAGCTGACCAATCAAGCCTAGAAGCCTGTAAGGTTCAATTGGTCCGTGAGTCCATCCAATCCCCTGTCTCCCTCACTACGCAGCGTCATGCGTAGTGCGTCATGGTCCCGCCTCCTCCCCTCTACCTCCGGTGAGCAGCTAGCAGCGTTAGCTACTGAACTATCATGGAGCCGGAAAAGCCTAGCACCGAAACCGGGAAGCCGCTTCCCTCTCCCGAGGGGCGAGGTAATGGCTTGTTTACTACAGTGAGAGATGTCTGCTGAATAACTCTGGTTAGTCTGTGCCTGGCCTGGCTAATGACTTGTAGCGGAGCGGGTTAGCCTGTTAGCCGCTAATCGTTAGCACTGTAAGCTGAGCTGGGAGGACAGGCCGAGAAAGATAAATCCTCCCCCACAATCGGCTCCGCTCTGGCGGCGCCAGACCCGCATTGCCGCCGGTCCAATTGAAATGGCTACCGCTGTGTGTTACAAGGGGGATGTCTGTCGTGTTTGATACTTTCAGTTGAGCTGAGCTGTTTTTGATTGAGTTTGCTGCTGATATATTATGCTAGTCGCTCGTAGCTCAGTCTGAGGGGGCTTATATGAGGCGCCACGAGCTGGGGGCGGGATCTTGGAACACGGATGGGAGAGGTGAGGGAAGGGGGGCAGGCTGCGGTTTCAAATCGTAGATCACAGCTTTAAGTGTATCGTCCCATCCCTAGCAACAATGGCTGTAAATTCGCAAAGACAGTCCTGCCTTTGAGTGATTTTGCCTGCTTCAGAATAATACGTGTGAACATGAAATGATTCAAAGGAAATGTGAACACTTTCAGTTGTTTTTAAATGAATCAGAGCAAATCAATCAAGTTGCAGGTGCGAAAACCACCTGAGAGGACCTCTGTGAAAAACAGAGAAGATCAGAACAAAGCTACGAAGAATGGTTGACTGTGGGTATACGTGTTGGTGTTATAGAAATAAAGTTTAAATTGAATCCATACATCCTTTGCGTAGGTAGATGGCATGTATGAAGCGTCCCGGGTTGAGGATGACCATGGGAGACCTCTTGTTGCATTGACAGAAGAGCCACTCCCGCTGGTCGGAGGTGACGGTGAAGGTCACAGTGAGGGCAGAGCTGTTCACCTTGGTGTAAAGCTCTCTGGGTAATGTAGTTTCAGACAGTCTCCACTCAAGGTCATCTGAAGTCACCTCGTCAGTGTTGATGATCACACAGGTCGCTGTGAAGTTTGTTCCTACCTCAATTATCGGAGACTGAGGGAACGTCATCAAGAAGTTCTGGAGGTCTGAGGGGCAAGACAGAAGGACGAGGTCAAGATTCACGACCTCAGTGATAACATACAATTCATTCATCTAAAAAGACACCCAACAATCTCTGAATTAATCCAGAGATTGGCACATGTGACCCTCCACTTCATGAAATGCAGCACACCAATCATTTCTACATCCAATATTTGTGAACATGAAGAAAACAAGACAGGACCACCAAATGTAATTCAACCTGAGACACCAGGGGCCTGTTGTACAAAAGTAGGATTCAGACATCCAGGATAAATGATGAAGCCTGGCTCATCGAATCCAAAACAAGGAGTTTCAGGCTTATTTGGTTGCACAAAAGATCAAGCAAGGATGAGAGCACACGGATTCATCAAGCCAGGTGTAACTCATCCTGGGTCAGTGTGCGCACGCGATTCCTTAAACAGACCCCGCGATCACTCACAGATTCACAGATTCACCATGACAGCACGAGTGGCGTGTCCTCATGGAGGCGTATGAGAAGGTAAAAGACAGAATTAAAAAAAGACAAAACACCGCCACGGCACTACAACAACAGCAGAAAGCTCTGCAGACTGCCTGAATGCATTAAGTATTGCACTGATACTTGCTGAAACATCACAATATCAATTCAAACAGTTCATTTACATCTCAAAAATAATAATTGTGCCCTGATTATGAGTTTGTTGAATTGCACGTGAAGCTGAAACTGAAACATCCATATTACTCCTAGGATGTTGGATTATATGTAGCCAAGTGTGCACGAGTTTGTGCGTGCATGCAGAGCCGCCTTTACGCAATGTGGGGCCCAAGGCGAGATTTTATATGGTGACACCCTCCATCTGCGATTTACATATGCTTAGGCCTACATAAGAAATAACATAGCATTGCTTTTTACCTTTGTCTTTGACTTAGAAGAAAATGTGCCACCTAATTTACATGCTCAATAAATTACATATAGCCTATACAGAAAACTCTGAAATAAATACCCTTAACACAAAATAAAAACCCTTTAAATGGGTGAAAAGATAATAATTGTAATAAATTATAAGTACAAAGAATACATCAAACAATTTATCACACAGTTAGCACACAATAACTCTATATAGCTATATTAAGTCTATGCAATAACTGTACGTTAACATTTGAATCACTGTGAGCTTTTCTTGTTTAAGAGTAAATAGTAATAACTAGTTTTAATATAATTAAATTGAAGGTGATTTTTTGCATTTATCTATTGCCTGATGGACAAGTCGGGTCTGCATGCATGTGTATATGTGTACGCTGATAGGTCATAAAATAACCACTTTACCTGTGTGTGTGTGTGTGTGTGTGTGTGTGTGTGTGTGTGTGTGTGTGTGTGTGTGTGTGTGTGTGTGTGTGTGTGTGTGTGTGTGTGTGTGTGCGTGTGTGTGTGTGTGTGTGTGTGTGTGTGTGAATTAAACATAACTGAGCTAAAGCTGGCATTTCATCTGGTGCCATTCAGGATAATTTTGTGAGTAGGAAATTCTTTCACAGCATTAATGTTTGGATGAACATGACTTTTTGATATTGTCATTTAATGAACACTGGGCATTGCTTGTGATGTGCATGGAGTGGTTTAATAGTCTACATATTATAGTTTCTGGTGGTCTGTAGTGCTGACTGCCTGATCAGCATTGTGGCAAATTGACCTCTGCAATCTACAGCACCTGTCACAAGGTGAGCCACACAGCCTCTATTGGTAGATAACCACTTTAACATCATGGCTGTGCCAAGAATGTCTGTTTCTGAGGTCATGATGATGGTAATATTTGTATTCACAGCTGAATTTTCAGGTGTGTTTCTGGGGGACAGAGGCATACCTAATGATTGCACATTATATAAAATCCTAATTTTATTTAAAACGATTGCAACTAATGATCAAAAATGTTTAAATAATGAAGGTGGGTCTTGTTGAATGTGATGACGATGTGTGGTGGGCAGTGAAACAAATATTGGTTTCTGTTTGTGGGGACTGCTGAATGAGAAAAAGGATGAGATTAAATAAATCCTGGAACCTAGCCTAGTCTGGAGCAGGCTAGAGCTACAGAATAAATCTCCATGGTAACACATATCAAAACATACCCCACTTCCCCCTAACTGACTTTTGTGCAACTAGATCATGGATTAACTGATCCACGATAACCAAGAGATCCTGGCTTAACCCCTTATCTTGGCTTTGTGCAACAGGCCCAGGTCATGCACAGATCATTATTTGTATCATTGTTATCATTATCATTATTAATATTATTATTATTATTATTATTATTATTATCATCATTATTATTATTATTGGTTTTATTTAAGTAATTAAGTAAGTAACTGAAGGACTAACTTCTTTCTGACTGTTTCACTAAATCTCTTAATGAAGAAGCAGAATACGATGGGTTTAAACTATATTTCTAAAATGTTAACGGTAATATTCAAATACAAATTGCTTTTAAAAAGGAGCTTGATTACTTTAAATTCAGAACAATTAGCTGAACTGGCTTTAATTCTATTCCTAACACATTTAAACATTCATGTTTAAGTGATAGTAGATAAATGTTGGTATAACTGTTTGTATGACCTTTTTATTTTTGATATTTCTGTTAATTAAATTCACACCATCAGCATTAGTGACAGTGTGTCCCTCAGGCTGGAGAAAAAGTTTATGTGGCCCTCTGAATATAGAAAAAATAAAAATAAAAAATAAAAATAATGACACATCATTAAAGGGGGCAGCGTAGCTCAGTCCAAAAGGACTTGGGTTGTGAACTGGATGAATGCTTGTTCAAGTGTGACAAAGTAAGTCCATGTAGAACCATCGTGATTTGTATTCTTTAAATATTTTGTACTTAAATTAATTGAATCATATATGGCCCAGCCCTACCATGAAGAATCAAAAAGTCTGTTATTTGTCCTTTTTCCTTACAGCGTTGTCTTTCATCATCTCCTCTCTCATGACCTCTCAGGCCTGGAGATTTTTTAAATTTTATCAATGTTAAAACAGTGAGAGACCCACACATGAAGACAGATAACATCAGATTTATCAGTTTTGTTCCTGTCGTGTGTGAAGAGAAACAGGACACCACAAACCAACTGATTCATTACCATGTGTGTTTTTTAAATGTAAGTGTTTTTTAAGCAATTCAACAATCTGGACCTCCAGCTTGACGTGGAGGTCACACATTTATTCTCACAAATGAAAGGCTCACTCACAACTGTTCTCATCATTCACCTAAAGGAGCTGTGGAAAAGACTTGACTCGTTCACGAATGTCACATCTCTAGCACAAACCACCACAGAAGTAGATGAACTAAACGAAGCTTGTTTGCGAGTGGAAGAAGATAATACCAAAAACGAGTCACAACAAGGACACAGGACCATTTAGAGTTGCTGAAAAGTTAATCTGATGACCTTAGGCAGAGGCAGGCTAATGCTACCCATTGACTCCCAGTGTTTGAGCTAAGCTAACCAGCAGTTGGCGAGCTCTACTTGTCTCTTCCTTGTTACTGCACAGACAGTAACACGTGGGAAAAACATGAAAAGAAAGAAAATGCTGCAGTTTCCTTATACATCAGTTTCCCATGGGCATCTATTAAAACACTTCTCCCTGAACATTTAAAATAGTTTTTAAATCTGTTTCTCAAGGCTGCAGAAAGTCTCTCTTTACCATTTCAAATCTCTCCCTTCAAACTAAAGTGTCCATGTGCAGATGTGGAGTCAACGACTCTCATTTATGTTTCTGTTCAGGCATCTGAACATCAATATTTGATTGATTCTGTCCTTCATCTCCTGGGAGCTGCTGTGAGATGATTTTTGAGCAGCTGGTACAACAGGTTGATACACCAGGGCCCACACAGACTTCAGCTTGTTCTGAATATTTCTGTAAAAAAAGACTTCATGCCCAATGTACCCATATTTCTATGAAAGCCGAGAGCCACACTGGGACAGTTTTTACACACAAACTGTAGTTAATTGTAAAATAAAACATATTTATAGATATTAAGGAAGGAAGGAATATTCAAATTAGAAACAAAATAAACCCCAGGAAGACATGAAACCACTGCCTTTATAAGACCTTTCAAATAAGGAAGAAAAACTAACTTCAGCCACAGAAATGTAAATCAGTTCAAGTGAGAGATGTTGCTCATGGTGCTGTTTCCAGCCTTGGCTGCAGTCACATTGGATACCGTGCAGTTTTGTCTCTGATGAGAGCATGCCAGTCTGATTATTGAGAATTGAGTGTGTGCCATGTATGCAAGGAGTATCTCTGCGACTGGACAAAGGTATCACGTCCTCTCGATGTTCATGTGAGGGTCTGGAGGTGTGATGGTGTCAGAGCTCTTTTGAGTGAATGCACTGAGGACAGGGCTGTTTACACCGTTTCAACAAGAACGTGGTGTTTGTGTTCATTCACAGAGATACGCTGTCACAGAGCACCACAGAGGCAGACACACACACTTACAGTGTTGCTCTCCCTCCATGGCTCCACATGCTCCCCTCTTTCCATTACTACTCTGATTCATTGCAAATATTTGGCCATTCCTTTAGCTTCATTACATTATCATTACAGTTCCTGAAATTAACTTCAGAGAGATCAACAAAATTAAATACATGGTAGTTCCTGCCAACTACACACAAATATTAGTATGACCTCAACAAACAATCATGGATGACCTGCTGCTGTGGACCTGCTCGACTCCATGTGCTCTATGCTGCATCAACCATTAACAGAAATGACATCTTTTAACATAAATTTGTACTTTTAGACCACTTTAACCCATTTTTAAATGGCAGTTATATTAATCAACATCACTGCTCTCAAGATTACATTCATTATGGATATTAATGTTAATATTAGACTGATCTCTCTATGCATGGTACTCAATGATTATACATCCATTCTAACTATCTTCACATGAGGAACCTCTTGAAATGAGATGCCACACCTCAAAGGGCTTACCTTTAATGTATATTCAACAAAGACAAATATGGTACAACACAGCAAAGATTGGTTGATTGAATCTACATTCAGCAGAGACAAGTGTGATTTTAGTCCCTTTGTCTCTGCCTGGATGGATGCATGCATCTCTGGATGTACATACATGCCCACAAATATATTTTTTATATGTACTTATATGTATGCACACAGAATATGTGCCTTAAAAACCCTAAGAAAAATGCCACTTCCACATTACTGCTGTCAGATGACTGAACTTCATCATAACTACTGCTGTGAATTATGAGCCCTTCTGAATATTTATCAGGCTGTACTGTTTCAACAGTTTCCACAAATCTGTGACATTTAACAGAGCTTTCTCTTTATGTCTCTTTGCATTCATAACACCACTGAAATAATCTGATTCTGGGGCTCTGAGACAAAAGCATAAAAATATCTTGACATACCACCAGGACTTATAGCTTATGGGGTCTTGAATTGGTCTTTGCTCAGTGCCTCATACTTGAAAAACTGTCTCTGAGTAAACAAGCACAGTGGTGTAACTTACCTGCTTCAGCAGGAAACATGAGAGCAGCTAACAGTAGTAGACAGACGGGTGCCATGGTGGGGAATACAACCTGTACATAAAACAAAACAAGCATGATGAACAACAAGATTAAAGACAAAAATAAGCATTCCAAAAAATTATTATGGGAGGTCTGCTCCTTTAAAAAACATTATTGTCCTGGTGGTTCATGTCTGAAATAAAAAGATGAAGACACGAGAAAAGGATTTAATCAGAACCCTAAGATCTAACCGAAGATGAAGTGCAGAGCTGAAATAAACAAACATATTTATTATAGATATAAGAAAATATTTATGCTGATATATAAACACTCTGGGAGGTCAACTGATATTACACATGAATGAGGACTTGCAGGCATGTTTGGTTATTTATTTATAAATATATAAATAATATCTAGGATCACAGTGTAGCTCCTGATGTGACATGTTCATATTCTGCAGAACAGAAAATATCACAATACTTTGACACTGAGATTATCAATTTATTTCAAGAATATAAAACATTATTATGATGAAATTAAAGCATTTCAAATTGTAAAATCTGATTATGAGAGGGAAAATAAATGTCTCTCTTGGGTAAACTGCAGGATTACTCTATGAACAATAATTTAGTGCCCTATTCAAAAATTTTGTCAGATAAATGATGCTCAGGGTTTTTTAATGTTTGAATCAAACTAAAACAACTTTATATGTAGTAGCCTACCAGATACCTGATCAACACTATAAATACAATTATCACAATTAACTGTAATAATAGGATGACAGACCGATACCTGATAAACCCTGTACACATAACTTTGATAGTAACTTGTATTGAAAAGTTAATAATTGACTGATACTTGGTCATTGGTGTGAGCATAACTAAGACAATAAACTGTAATAACAGGTTAGTAATCGACACATACCGATAGACACTGTAAACAGAACTTTGGTAATTAACTGTATCAACAATTTAGTGACATTATGGTTGCTGAAAATCAGCGTAAACATAACCATGACAATAAACTGAACAAACAGGAAAATAATAAATACCTGATCAACACTGTGAAAGTAGCTATGTTAATAAACCATAGAACAGGATATTACCAGATATATACCCGATCAAGGCCATAAGCACAAATATTACTAAAAACTATAATAACAAGATAATAAGAGATATATGGCTGATCAACACTAAAGATAGCCATGACTATAAATTGAATTAACAGGTTAATTACAGACAAATATCTGATCAACACTGTGAACATAACTTTGAAAATAAACTGTACGAACAGGATAATGACAGATATGTACCTGATAAACACCGTAAACATAACTTTGTCAATAAACTTTAATTACAGGATAATAACAGACAAAAACCCGATCAACACCGCAGACATTACTATTACAATAAACTGACTGCGTCACGGGCTGTTCGCCCTAAAATAAGACGTAATACCGACACCAGATGACAAAGGGTTGGTATGTGGAGGTAAATAAACACAAAAGTTAGTTGATTTCTTTTGCAAGTAAACTTTTCATTAAATATCTGAGTTAGCTTAATCGAGTTAGCTCTGTGTTAGCATGTTTGACAATGCTGTTGTTTCTGCAGCTGACGGTCAAATCTTACCTGCACGCTCACCTGGGATGTCAGTCCGTTAGTATAAAACCATTATCACCTTCCTGGTTTATTATCTGTAGTTTAAGTCTAATCATACAGAGATGACCAGGTTAGAAATACATTAACTAATGTCTGCCCGTCACTGTCTCTTCTCGGGAAGCCTCGCCCATTTCCCCGTTAGAACAAGATGGTGTCGCAATACAGGCTGCGCCAAATCACGCGACCTCACAGAGCATGGATGGACGTCAGCGCGTGAGTCAACGGCCTGCTCAGATCATTTTCATTTGTAGATCTCCTGTAGTCAGCGCTGCGCTTACACTGAGTGCTGATTGGACAAAAATTTCTCCTGTCAATCAACACTGACCAATCAGTGCAGTTCTGAATAATACTAACTGTTAAGGCCGCCCCGTGCGTCAGTTTTCCGGTATGTCCCCGCCCATGTATGCCCCCCTTGGCCCCCTCCCCCTTTCCAAACAGTGCCTGAGGGACATTTTTAAAGGAAACACAGTTCTGACTTTATCTTCAAATTAAAACACCGTTTGAGTGTTGCTTGAAAAAGAAAACACAGATCCGACTGTGTCTTTATAATGGAAAATAAAACTGACTCTCTCTTCAAAATAAACACACCTATCCCTCTCTTCGGGGGAAAAACAAAGATCTGATTGTGTCTTCAAAAAAGTATGAGGGCCATGTTAGATGGAGAAAATGATTTTGGGAGTGTCAACAGTTGAAATTTCCACATAAAAGTTGAAATTTTGAAATTAAAGTCGAAATTTTGACATTAAAGATGGAATTTCAGATAAAGTTGAGATGACGACAAAAAAATTAACAATTTTGTCATAATAGAAATGTTGAGATGAAGTCGAAATGTCGAGAATAAAGTCGACATGCAATGTATTTCTACTTTATTCTCAACATGTCCACTTTTTCACAACATTTCGACTTCCATCACACTGTAACTTAATTTTCATCATTTCACCTTTATTCTTATCATTTCAACTTTGATCCTGAAATTTCAACTGTCGACTTTCCCAAAATCATTTTTTCTCCATCTAACATGGCCCTTATACTCTTCTGTAAAAACAAGACTCTCATCTGACTGTGTCTGACCTGTCTTCAAAATAGACACAAATCTGATGGTCTCTTCAAAGTAAAGCACAAATCTGACTTTCTTTTCAAAATAAAACACAGATCCGATTGTCTCTTGAAAAAAATGCATCTGATTGAGTCTTCAAAATGAACTCTAATCTGCTGTTATCTCCTAAACAAAACACAAATCTGAAATGCTTTCCAAACAAAATCAAATCTAACCGTTTTTCAAAATAAAACACAAATCTAACTGTTTTAAACAAACATAAATCTGATGATCTCTACAAAAATAGCACAGTCCTGACTGCCTCTCCAAAATTAAAACTCAAATCTGACACATATGTTTCTGTCTCTTATACAAAAAATACAAAGCAGTTTATTAACACAAATCTGGCATTACCTTCAGATAAAAAGACATATCTGACTGTTACTTTAAATTAAAAGACAAATCTGACTGCCACTTCAAAATAAAACAAAAATCTTACTTTCTCCTGAAATTAAATACAAATCTGACTATCTCTTCAAATAAAACAAAACCTGAAAGTCCAAAAAAAAAACACACATCTGACTGTATGAAACGACATATTTGTCTTTTCAAAATAAAACACTAGTCCAACTGTCTCTAAAATAACGCATATCGATCTTTGACTTTACAATTTACTAAAAATCTGATCATAGTTCAATATAAATTTAAATTCAACTGTCTCTTACAAAAACACAAATCTGACTCTCTCTTAAAAATAAAGCTAAATGTGACTGTCCATTGAAACCCCACACAAACCTGGCTGAAAAAAACATGTCTCTTAAAAACCATCACAAATCTGACTAGCCCTTCAAAGTTGACATCTGACTATCTCTTCAAAATTAGAAACAGATTGCTCTTGACTATTCAAATAATACACACATCTGACTGTTCCTTCAAAAGAAAAACACAAATCTCTCCAGGATTAAACAAAATCACACATCTGACTTTAACATTTAAATTAATACACACATGCAAATAGTTCTTTCAAAATAAATCACTGATTAGAATGTTGCATAAAAATAAAACACTGATGTTAATATTTTCTCCAAAATAAAACTGAGCTGAATGTTACCTTCTAAAGAAAAAGAATTTGAATGTTCCATTTAAAATAAATAAAAATGTTATAAAAGCGTCCTTTGCAATAAACAGACAACTTAATTTATTGTTGCAAAAAAACATTCATCAATGGTTCTGGTTCAGTGTTCAGGTGTTTCTGGTGTCAGCATACTTTTTTAAAGGATAACTTTGGCTCTAAATGGCCCTTTAAAGATTTTTAATTTCATCATTTAAAAAAAGTATATTTTTGGGTCAGATGTTCACAAAAACAGTCTATATCATGAACTCTGATGAACAAAATTAAAGAATTATTCAAGATTATTCAAAAAGATTTGTTATTTAGCATCAGGCTCTGGCTGTGCCCCTCATTTGTCCAAGTTAATTTAATCTTTGTATATAGACTTTGCCCAAAACATTTTTACAGGAGCTGAATTCTTCTTTACACTTCACTGAGGTCATTAACTATCAGGCTGAAGGTCAGATCACTTTTTGAACATCAACAGTTTATATTAAAACATGATTTAATCAGAGAGGTCCATACAGACAGGAAATAATGTCTTTTCAGCCTAAAAGGATTCAGCTTTAATGTTTTTATAGCTTTTTGAGAAATATCACTGAGTTTCAGATGATAAATCACAACACAGAGTCAACATGAAGAAAGAGACATAAAAATAGAGGAAAACATTTTAAATGTTTTTATTTAAATGTTTGACATGGACACAGATCAATCTGAGCATACAGATATCTGGTGTTTAAAAATCCCTTTTCAATAAAACAACCAAACATCTTTTTTGTGAGGTCAAAGTTTAACAAATCAAAATGAACCAGATTTAAAATAACTCATGTTTCTTTAATATCTCACTTGAATCTTAATAATCAATAACACTGCCCTGCGATCATCTGGAGACTGGATAAAGGTGTACCCTGCCTCTCGCCCACTGACAGCTGGGCTCAAGCCCCAGGAATTTCTTTTTGGGTCTTTATAAAAGTTTGTCAGGTGATTTTTTACCCTTGTTTTTGGGTCTTTTGTAAATGTTTGTCAGGTGTTTTCAAATGTTTGTCAGGTGTATTTGGTATATTTCTTTTCAGTTCCTTTCTGTTTTTGAAGTGTCTCATGTCTCTAATGGTTATGGATCTACATCAGGGTCTGGTCCAGGACTTGGTGCATCATGTCCAGGTTTTCTTCTTCGGCCTGAGCGAGTTACTCTGAGGAATGAGACAATGACATGAGTCAAGACCTGAGAGAGCTTCTTAGTCACTGATAATATAACTATTTGGTTAATCCAGTCATAAATATTATAGATTACTGATGTTTAAGTACCACATCAGTGTTCTCCACAATCTTAGTAAACATACACACAAACACACACATATACACTATGTCAGAACCTTATAACACCCCAGTTTTTCCTTTTTTAAATGAAAAATATTCAGTATGTCTTATGTACTCTGAAATAAAAGCATAGGCTGAAATGTCTTCTAAACCCTTGACTCATCAAAGCAGCCACATTTGGCAGATAAAACAGCTGAACACATTCGAGGCATTCTTTCTACAACAGAAATCAAATATTATTCAGAAAGTTCTTCCCAAGTCTGTTGCACAAGTTCCCATAAATGTGTGGCACTTGTAGGTTGCTTTGCTTTTACTCTTCTGTCCAGTTCATCCAAACCAGCTCGATGGGGTTCAAGTCTGGAGACTGTGCTGGCCACTCCATGTTTTTAAGCTTGCCATCTTGTTCTTCTTATCCCTGAGTTAGTTCTGGCATAGCTTGGTCTTATTATACGGGCCATTATCTTGCTATAGGATGAACCCCTGGCCAATCAGGCGTATACCAGAGGGTACTGCATGGCACTGAAGAATGCTGTGGTTGCCATGTTGGTTCAGGGAGCCTATCACAGCCCAGACTATCACACTTCCTCAGAATCAGAACAACGAGAAGCATTATTGACAATGATCAATTTACTGATCCTCATCCATTTGAGTCACGGTTACCATATTTTCATGTGGTGAAGGAGAGCTTGGTGCCAGAAAGGGAGCCTGCAGTGGTGGAGACGTTGATCCAGACATCATAGGGGGTGGCAGGTAAAAGAGAGTAGAGTGTGTAGTTGGTGGTGCCAGGCGGGAGCGGGACCACTGGTCAATAGGTAAGACAAAAGACACATTAGAGACAGCAAGGTGGGCCGAGACAGTGGGACAATAGACATTAGAGACAGAAAGGACATGAATAACAGCAAAAAGATTGTGATTAAGGGTCTAAAAGAGATTCTTCTGGTTTCTCTCTTTGACAAGTCTACCATGAAGGTCCTCCAGGTTTCTCTCTTGAAGGTGTCTAATGGAGGTTCCCTGGTTTGTCTATTTAAATGGTCTAAAGGAGGTCCTTCTGGTTTCTCTCTTTAAGGTGTCTTACATGAAGGACCTCCTGGTTTCTCTCTTTAAATGGTTTAAAGGAGGTCCTTCTGGTTTCTCTCTTGAAGGTGTCTTACATGAAGGACCTCCTGGTTTCTCTCTTTAAATGGTTTAAAGGAGGTCCTTCTGGTTTCTCTCTTTAAGGTGTCTTACATGAAGGACCTCCTGGTTTCTCTCTTTAAATGGTTTAAAGGAGGTCCTTCTGGTTTCTCTCTTTAAGGTGTCTTACATAAAGGACCTCCTGGTTTGTCTCTTTAAATGGTTTAAAGGAGGTCCTCCTGGTTTCTCTCTTTAAGGTATCTTACATGAAGGACCTCCTGGTTTTGTCTCTTTAAATGGTCTAAAGGAGGTCCTCCTGGTTTGTCTCTTTAAGGTATCTTACATGAAGGACCTCCTGGTTTGTCTCTTTAAATGGTCTAGAGGAGGTCCTCCTGGTTTGTCTCTTTAAGGTATCTTACATGAAGGTCCTCCTGGTTTCTCTCTTTAAATGGTCTAATAGAGGTCCTCCTGGTTTCTCTCTTAAAGGTGTCTAACATTAAGGTCCTCCTGGTTTCTCTCTTTAAAGGGTCTAATGGAGGTCCTTCTGGTTTCTCTCTTGAAGGTATCTAACATTTAGGTCCTCCTGGTTTCTCTCTCTGGAGAGTCTAATGGAGGTCCTCCTGGTTTCTCTCTCTGGAGAGTCTAATGGAAGTCCTCCTGGTTCAACACTGAACCTAAAGCTGCCTAACTAAACACCCATGAACATTTACCTTCGATGTGACTCCCCGTCTGGTAGTAGAGGGTGTAGTTGATGAATCCATTACGTTGTTTAACTGGAACTTCAGCCCAGGACAGGTAAACCTTTTTATAGGCAGTTATAGCAGGAGGGTTGATGTCGGGAGCCGCCGACGGAACTAAGAAAACACAAGATCAAAATATTCTGATGTTATAATTGTGTTTATCAATAACTTGAATTATCCCTACTGTCCATGTTTTCATTGACCCCTGAGGAGCTTCACACAAAACATTAGTATTTTTACAATTATCAAACAATAATAATGGAAAAGGGTTTTTGTAGGCTGCGTATACAGACCACCAGATACAGACATAATGAGTTTCAATGATAGCTGACATCAAACACTCATTGGGAAAGATTCGATTACAAATTTAAGATGTTATGATTATTTTGCAAATATGTGAGTGTCCACCTCTAAGGGGATTGGTAAAACCACTGAAAATAAAACTGATTTTATATATAAGAATGTCTTTTCCTTCAGTCTGATCTTTTTGACCTCCTAACTCAAAAGAAAAAATGACTTTATATCAGAGCTAAAGCATGCTGTGTCAATGGGTTCTGGTGTCGTTTCCTATGGGGCCAGACATCTCTACCATACATCAGTGTGTTACCTCCTTGTTGTAGGTAAGCCTGCGTGACGGCCCCTCTGCTGCTCCATCCAGAATAAATGGCACACACAGACACCCTGTAGCGTACGAACGGCTGCAGATGGCCTGCAACACAAACACATAACATCAAATACACAATATATAATCAAAACAAAATCAATTTCATAATCAATGACAATCAAGCAATATACAGAAAAGTTTTCATACCTCTAATGGTTGTTTGTGAGGTGTTTTTGGTCTCCCTCTGCCAGTCCACCTCCCCGTCATTCTCCCACTCCACCACAAACTCAGTCACCTTGGAGGTGTTGGGGGGCCTCCACTCCACCATGAGCCGGCCTTCATGGGGCCAGGCCCTCAGGTTGTCCACTTGGGGGAGCTCTGTGATCGCAAAAATAAACAAATGTAAAGATCTTCTGGTTTGGTTCAGTTCAGGTGGCCGGGGAGGAGGACTCCTCACTCCGTAATAGACCATGAGAGGTGGGAAGTCCTTCCGGTATACATGCTTGCCTCATTTGAGTGAACAGTGTTAAAGTTGCCTGGATCCATGGTCTATGGTCCAAAGTCTCACCTCCTCCACACTGTCAGCCCTTTTCCAATTTTCCTCCCCTGATGCCTTCAATATTTCCAGCCTTATCTAAAACTCCAAGCCACCACATGTCAGCTTGATCCCCTTCCCAAAATCGTGCCTCTCCTCTCTGATCCACCTGCCATTGTTTACTCTCTACTGGAATTATTCCATCACTACTGAAAACTGCAGCTGTCATGTCAACACTGTAAAAACCTGGTTTGGATGCTAACAGCTACAACAACCTTCATCCCGTCTCAAATTACCTCTCTTACCATCATCTCTTGAAAGAACTGTAGCCACTCTACTTCACTTACAGCTAACCCAAAACAGCCTCTATGAACAGTTCCATGATCTGGCTGGCTCTGAGGTCGGTATGAAGTTTGACTCTGGTGATGGTGGCGAAGGAAAGAACTCTTGACAAAGTGTTGGACATTTTGGACGATGTTAATCACCCCCTGAGCACCATCATCAGCAACTAGAATAGCTTTGTCACTCAGACCATCAGACTGTACAATTCCTCACTGGGAGGGTGGAGAAGCAACAGGAAGACAGAGGAAAGTGAGGAGCAGTAGCCAACCAGTAGCTGTATTTCATTTACATTTGTATTCTTAATATTATAATTGTTACCACCACTGAGAAAATTATGTTTTTGCCAGCGTATGTCTGTTTGTTTGTTTGTTTACAAGATTTTGCAAAAACTACAGGACAGATCTTCTAAAAATTTCAGATGTTGGTAACAGCCCGGCTTAAAAATGATTAGATTCAGTGGTGATCCAGATAACTGCAATTACAGCACAAACGTTTTTGCTCAATAACTGTCCAACTAATAATAATATCAATATGATTCTGAGTGCCAGGTGGGTTTTCAGGGTCATGAATCATATTATGATATTATGATGGTAACTTTATCACTATGGAACTATGATTATAGATGTATAGCAAAATGTGATCTACCTTAGTGGAGGATTGCGCTCTCCAAGTGCTTTTCAGATTTTACTTTTTACTCTCTGATACCTGTTTGCTTTTTTTACTCTGTGTACTTGCTATGCTGCTAGAACCTTAATTTCCCTGAGGGAGTCTATCCAAGGGATTACTAAAGTTCTATCGAATCTAACCACATGAACTTTTCCAGTCTGGTTTCAGCCCTGTCAGGAAACAGAATCTGCCCTCAGAAAAATCACCAACAATCTCCTCATTGCTGCTGACTCCTGCTTCCTTTCCATCCTCTTAGGTCTTTCAGTGGCATTCAACACCATCTTACACCCCATCCTCATCAGCAGACCCTCCTCCATTGGCATCACCCACACCCCCTTCACTGGTTTCACTCCTGTATCTCTGACTATCCATGTAATCTGATAGTGCCCGACCTTACAGGTGTGCCCCAGGGCTCTGCCACAGGGTCCCTTCTCTTCATCACCAACCTTTTCCATCAGCTCCCGTTAATCAGAAACAAAATCCTGGGCCACCACAAACTTCCTAAAATTAAACATCACAAAATTGAAATCCTCCTCATTGGCACAAAATCCACGTTATCCAAAGCTGACAGTTTCTCCCTCACCATTGACGGTTCTTCAGTTGCCCCTCCCCCTTGGGTCAGGAGTCTGGGTGTCCTCCTTAACAACATGCTATCACTACACTGCCTGTTTTGTTGATTTTATCTATTGGGTTTTTTTTTGTTTGTTGAATGTTTTACAGTGTCACTGAGTGGCAAAAAAGGCACTCATAAAAAATGTGTTATTATAATTATTAACAAAAAAAAATTCCATAACTTGAAATCCAACATCTTCAACAATTTATGGATCAGTCTGTGTCTGATGATGTTCATATTCCTTGTTATCAGCATACTCACCCTTCAGTCTATCTGTCAGTCCCAAAGAAGCATCTGGTGATTTCCCTGCTGAGTTCACTGCAGAGACGATAACTCTGATGGTCCTGTTCTCAGGCAGGGGGACCTTATTAAGAGTTGTGATGGCAGTCCTGCCATCGGTGTCTGACGTGTTGAAGGACATGCACTCGCTGGCATTCTTTGCTTTGTGGTCAAACACCTTAACGTCGTACCTCAAGATCCTCCCGTTAGGCAAGAGGGGCTCCTAACACATGCACACAAGCACACACAGAGATCACCCAGAAAAATCAATGAAGTGTAAGCAGGTTGAACAGGCGTGAAACAGCTGTGTCTCGGACTCTTAATGAGAGTCCAGCAGTTGTATGTTACCTTCGTTATGAACTGAATCTGTCTATGTTTGGTGTCTGCATCCTCGGAGATTATTCTCCATAAATCAGGTTTACTTCCCGGCACTGAAACAAACAAACAAAAAATAAATATCACACACACACACATATATATATATAAACTGTAAATAAGGTATTAACTCACAGTCTTCCGGTGTCCTTGTGGTGGTATTGGTGCTCCACTCACTCCAAAATCCATGTCCATGCCGAGCATTCTTACACCTCACCTGGGACAGGTAAACCTTGTAAGGCTGAAGCCCCTGCAGTCTGAACGCCTGAATATCCTGAGACAAGTCTTCTTCCGAAATCTGTTGGAAAGGATCAAGCCTGGACATTAAATCAATATAAACTCGACAGAAACTACAAATTAAGATTATTAAAATGAATGAAATGTGATCCTATGTCTATTACATCTCATCATCACATTCTGTACTTAGGCAGTGATTAGCCAGAAAAAAAGATACTAACATTATTAACTATGATGTGTTTGACTTTGTTACTGCTGAATATGATTTATAAGATAGAAAAATTAATCCATGTAACATGTTATTCACACCAATCAAAGTGGAATAAAGTAAACATAGCTCAGACGTACGTAGGTCCAGGTGTGTGCTCCCTCAGCACAGTATCTGATTTGGTACATTAAATGCAGGTGGTTTACATGAATGGGCCGAGTCCAGGTGAGCAACAGTGAGGTGGGAAAACTGGCCTCCGACACCAAAGCGATGTTATACGGAGGATTGGTCTTCACTGAAACAACAGAGAGGATTTATATCATTATTTATATATCCTCATGTTAACAAATAAAATATCAAATAAACATGGCTGTAACCGAGCTGTCTGCAGTGACCACAGCAGACAGATTAATTATTGATCAACATTCAAATAATAATCAGCACACATTAACAATGAACCTCCAGTGATACTTTGATAAAAATATTTATATGTATTTACCTTTAACCTACCAGTGTGATTAAAACAACAAACAGATTTAACCATATTAACAAGTAACCACCCATTGTGATTCAAAACCATATTTAAATATATTAAAAATTAACCTCCCAGTTTAATTTCATTCATTTCTATGCCCCTTATCCCTTTCAGGGTCGGTGGGAGGCTGGAGCCTATCCCAGCTGTTATTGGGCAAGAGGCGGGGTACACCCTGACCCGGTCGCCAGTCAACTGCAGGGCAGCATAGAAGGACAGAAAACCATTCAGGCTCACACTCATACCCAAGGGCAATTTAGAGTCACCAGTTAACCTAACCAGCTTGTTATGGTCTGTGGGAGGAAACCGAAGTGCCTGGAGACACTCCACACATGCACAGGAAGAAGATGCACACTTCACACAGAAACGCCCTGACTGACCCGGGAATCAAACCGGGTACCTTCTTGCTGTGAGGCACGTGCTCTACCACCATGCTGCCCGCCAGTTCAATTTCGAGTAACATATTTTAATATATTAACGATAAACCTCCCACTGTGATTTGACAAACATATTTAAATAAATAAACAATTACCCTCCTAGTATGATTTTTCATAACATATTTAAATATATCAACAATAAACCCCTCACTGTGATTTTAAAAACAATTATCCAAGCAGTGACTTTTGATAATTTAAAATAAATGTATGTATTATGATCTAGGTTTTAAAACAGCTGAATCTGAACAGCCTCTCTAAACTCACCAAACTTTCCAGCGTCCTCTCTCAAGTGTTCTGACTCTGTCGACCCAAGCTTGTTCTCTGATTTCACCCAGATTTCAAGGGGGGTGTGATCGGGGAAGGTTCCCAGGTCCACCTTTGCATGGGGCTCATTAGTGGTGCTGCTAATGACCTTATCGCTGAGGGTTAAGATCCAGAAGACATCAACATGTTGAAACACACTACAGACTTCAAACATACATGACTCTTCAGAACATACTTAAACACAATTACTGGAGTCAATTAAAAACTGATTTTAAAACCACAGATTTAATCTGATCTGTTTCACTGAGGTGCCTGAGCGCTCTAATCAAACATGCTTTCAAACTTTTAGACTGCAACAGCACCGATATCAACCTTCTCCATCAGCATGGAAACAGATCATACATGTAAGTACTCACGTAACATCCTTCACATAGAGTGTATATGTTACAGGAGCATCGGCCGTATGTGGTCCGGGGTCATTCCACTCACAGGTGAAAATCCCTGAGATGGAATCTTTGTCCTGGAGAGCCTTGCAAGTCAAATTCACGGGGCTCTGCACGCCGTCTGATCCAAACACACATAAAGATAGAAAAAGTTTAACACCAACATATAACTGCATCATAAATCTAAATCTATGTGGTTCTTTGGTTTAATGAGTGTCAGACAGGTGGGTTCTGGATCAAAAGGAGGCCTTCACACTTAGAACATTAGCATGTTGTTCTGATTCACACCGTTTTCACACTGCTGGTGAGTCACCTGCAGACAGACAAGTCTTTCATTCGTGAAAACGTTGATCTGTCAAATCAATCATGAGAGACTTGACTTCGGCTTTAAAGAAACATTTCATTTTGTTGTTGCTTAGCCTGTTAGCTACTATCCTATAATAATGCAGAGCACAATTCGTAGTCATAGCAACAATTAGGGATGGGATGAAATATTGTTTGGCAATATATCGCGACACAGTATGTGACGAAACTCATTGAGTTTGAAAAAAATGGATCGGGAAATAAAGACGTCGCGTCCGGTGATAGGAGCCAGAAGTGACCAGAAGTGATGACAACAAACATTAGCACCAACTCCCAAAAAGGCTGAATGATGGAGTCCAATGTGGTCGAAATTGAGGACGCTCCGCCTGGATACAAGTCATCTGTCTGGCAGTATTTTGGCTTTCTCATTAAAAAAGACTAAGACGGCTAAAACAAGCCTACCGCTCATTAGCATACACTCTCTCGAACCTCTCTAGGGTCAGAGAGAGTGTTATTGTTTGTGTTTGGCCTGTTAGGCCTTGTGTTTTCCTGTGTACAACTCAAACAAAAATAAATAAGTTGTAATTACCACAGTAATATTTTTTAATTTTTTCCTTTTTTGATATTATATCATGACGTATCGTATCGTGACCCGAGCATACCGAGGTGCAGCGTATCGTGAGCTTAAGGGTATCGTCCCATCCCTAGCAACAATGGCTGTAAATTTGTAAAGACAGTCCTGCCTTTGAGTGATTTTGCCTGCTTCAGAATAATACGTGTGAACATGAAATGATTCAAAGGAAATGTGAACACTTTCAGTTGTTTTTAAATGAATCTGAGCAAATCAATCTAGACCGTTTAGGTCATTTCAAACGTTAGGTAGTGATGGTCCGCTGATACCCGAGGCTCCGACACATGCGCCGTAGCTCATGAAGCAAACGCATCGAAGCACTGTTCCGGAGCGTGTATCGGTCACATGATAAGTGACGTCCGAAACAGTTGAGTGACGTATGAAACAGTTGAGTGTATCGAACCAGCGCCCTCTCAAGGGAACTGATACTTTAGTGAACTCATGACTGTCAATTGTAGGTTCGATTCTTGTCTAATCATGACAAATTATTTATAAATGTAATTAAAAACTAATTTTAGACATCTGGCTTCAAAATCATCATCAAAATCTTTTAAGCTATGTGATATTTAGATTTGTTTTAGGGTGTAATATGACTAATGTCAGACTTAAGTATGGAACTACAGTGAACTTCTATTAGACGTGACAAAAACATTGTCTGTATTTTTCTTTTTCAAAATGTATTTTATTGTGCGAGTGGGCGTGAAAACATACATCCATGCAGTGTACGCGGACAAAAACGCATTAGTGACTCAAATCCCAAATGACTCATGAAACAGTGACTTCAACATCATTTCAATTGCACTTCATTTTATTGACCACTAGATGACCACAGGGCACTGTATCATTGAAGCCTCGAGCCATGAAGCATTTTTTCAAATCAGGTGTCGGAGCGTCAACAAAGCCTCGAGCACCCATCACTACCCTTATTCCTTAGTGTAATTAATAGCTGAGTTGTATTTTGGTTACCTTTTGGTGTGTGTGACCCACTAATTCCCTTTTTGTTGTTCACCTTTACAGTTGCTGAGAGCAGACGGTGGTTCCTGGTGTCCTGGTGGTGGTTCCCTCATATGGTGTGATCCCCAGATTTGAGTTGTTTCACCAAGTGCGTGTTCGTGTGTGTCACGAGTGATTGGGGTGCTTTTCTTCCCTGGGAATCCCGTTTTGTGGTCCGACAACCACTTCACCGTTGATGAGCCTCAGCACCTGAAGGTTTTCCCTCCCCGTATGTGTGGTAAATTTTAATAATCTATTTTTATACAGTGTTGTAATAAAGTAATTGCTGGAACTTGGAATCACGTCTCATGCTCTCTATGAAATAGAACGAACCTGTGTGTTCTAAACTGTTTTGGGTTGGTAAAAACTATTTCGTTGGGCATAATTCCCAAGGTGGCATTGCTGGCACTTATAAATTAAACAAAATTGATCCCAATTACACCCTCGAGTTGCCACATGAAGGAAGGAATATTCAAATTAGAAGCAAAATAAACCCCAGGAAGACATGAAACCACTGCCTTTATAAGACCTTTCAAATAAGAAAGAAAAACTGACTTCAGCCACAGAAATGTAAATCAGTTCAAGTGAGAGATGTTGCACATGGTGCTGTTTCCAGCCTTGGCTGCAGTCACATTGGATAATGTGCAGTTTGCATCTGACTAAATAATTAAGGTACTGTTTTGACTGCTTCAGTCTCCCATGATTACTTCTTTGACTGTCTCTGATGAGAGCATGCCAGTCTGATTATTGAGAATTGTGTGTGTGCCACGAGTATCTCTGTGACTGGACAAAGGTATCACGTCCTCTCGATGTTCATGTGAGAGTCTGGAGGTGTGATGGTGTCAGAGCTCTTTTGAGTGAATGCACTGAGGATGGGGCTGTTTGCATCGTTACAACAAGGACGTGGTGTTTGTGTTCATTCACAGAGTGTCCCTTGTAGCTCCATCTCTACCTGCGGGACTCTGATTGGACAGTGCCACTTTGGGCCATTTATAGTCATTGCCAAGTCAAGCCTGGCAAAATGGATCTGCCTGATAAAAGACATTGAATCAGGTGGATTCAGCTGCTGCGCAAGGTTACTGAGTGAGAGTTTATTGTGAGCCACAGGAAACACCTGTGTGATATCACACACTGTCTGGAAATCTAAGCAAATAAAAGTCACCCTGTGTTTCTGTCATTAAATATATCTAAAATTCAAATTCAAATTGTAAATATTAAAGCTCTATTTGTCACGGTTTGACACCCAACTGAGTGACAAAGAAAAGCAAAGTCTTGCAAAAAAGTAGTCAGCCAAATAACAGACACTACCTAGAGACACTGGAGAACGCTGAAGAACACTGAAGAGGAGCACACTTGGTGAAACATGGGAGATGAATTACCCAACACCAAGAACAGGGAACATAGAAACCAAATACACTAGGGAGACATCAAGCACAGGTGAGACAATCACACAGGTGGAGGGAATCATCATCAGGGAGACACAGAAGGGAGGGCAGGAACACGCTACAAGGAACACAGGGATTTCAAAATAAAACAGGAAACACAAGAGACAAGGGCAACAAGACACAAAATGGGTAACTTAAATAAGATCAAGAATGGGGACATGAGGCAAAACAGGGAACACAAGGAGGTCTAAAAGAGGAAAATACAAGGAAATCATAAACAATTAAGCCAAACTAGCTATATAATAACACTGTTAGTGTTTCAATGGAAATTTGATCGAACTTTTCGGATGGGCTGTAAAAAATACTCAGAAAAAAAACCTACACTTCAACATTTATTGCTGTCAGACAACCAAACATAATCTCCACCTTTAACCAAAATAACTGCTGTGAATTATGAGCCCTTCTGAATATTTATGATGACTGGATAATTCTCTACCTTTAAATAAAAATACTGCTGTGAATTATGAGCCCTTCTGAATATTTATTTATAATGCAATATTCTTTATCTTTATACAAAAATACTGCTGTGAATTAGTAGCCCTTCTGAATATCTATGATGACTGTATTATTCTCTGAGCTCTTCTGACTATTAATCAGGCTGATCACCTCCATTACATCTCCAAAGTTTGCTGTGTGAATTTGTCAAAGAGTTTGGGATCAAGCCACAGAATTGTAAAGTTTTTAATTTTAAGTTAAATGTTTTAAATCAAGTATTATGGTAACAGCATGGTATTGATCTGAACTGTTTGATCTGCACTAATGAGAAGACAGTGCCCCATGCTTCACCAGTGTCCATCCACTCTATCAACCATTTTCAACTGATCTGTGACATTTAACAGAGCTTTATGTTTATTTCGATTTGGATTCATAACATCACTGACGTCATCTGATTTTGGGCTTCTAAGAAAAAAGCATAAAAATATCTTAACATACCACCAGGACTTATAGCTTGAATTGGTCTTTGCTCAGTGCCTCATAGTTGAAAAACTGTCTCTGAGTAAACAAGCACAGTGGTGTAACTTACCTGCTTCAGCAGGCAACACGAGAGCAGTTAACAGCAGCAGACAGACAGGTGCCATGGTGGCGAATACAACCTGTATATAACACAAAACAAGCATTATGAACAACAAGATTAATGACCAAAATAAACACAGTGAACAACAAGATTAAAGACCAAAATTAATGTCCTAAAGAAAATCAGTGTGTGGTAAACATAACCATGGCAATAAACGGAATCATCAGACAAATACCTGATTAACACTGTGAACATAATTATAAAAATAAACTTTAGTAACAGGATAATAACATATTGATACCTGATCCACCATTATCACCTTCCTGGTTTGTGATCTTTAGTTGAAGTGTAACTGTGTACAAAGATGACCAGGTTAGAAAAATATCAACTAATGTCTGCCCATCACTGTCTCCTCCCACTTTCAGGTCAAATATTTTGCCTGTCAAACAGTACTGACAAATCAGAGCAGCTCTGAATGATGCTGAATTATCTGCCCGCCCTGTGAGTAAGTTTTTCAGTAAGTCCCTGCCTACTTATGCCCCCCTCCTCTTCCCAAATAGTGCCCAAGGTTACAGGAGGTAATAACCAAACACAGATCTGACAATCTCTTCAAATTAAAAAGCAGATTTGACTGTCTCTTCCAGAAAAAAAACACAAATCTGACTGTCTTTAAAAAAGAAAATAAAACTGACTGTCTCTTCATAATACACACAAATGTCTGTGTTTACGAACTAAATGATAAGTTTAACCATACCTTCAAAAAAGAACACAAATCTGGTGGTCTCTTCCAGAAAAAAACACAAAACAAAATACAGACTGACTGTCTCTTAAATATCAAATACAAATCTGACTATTTCTTCAAAATAAAACAAAATCTGACTGTCTAAAAAAACACACAAATCTGACTGTTGGAATAAAAAAAAAGGACATACCAAATGTCTCTTAAAAAAAAACCTAATCTGACTTTCTCTCATAAAAAAACACATCCACTGCCTGGCAAAAAAAAAAAAGTCAACCCTGGATTAGCTGAGCAAATAGATACGAGCCTCCAGGTAGATAATTCCTGCATGGGCATTGATCTTTCACCTGGAAACAAGTTATTTGATCCTAGCTAATGCAATGAGGAGCTTCTCATTTGTTGTACATCCATGTCAAAAGACACATCCCGCGGTCATGGAAAAGATGTTGGTCTTTTGTAAAAAGATCAAATCATTGGCATGCATCAAGCAGAGAAAACATCTAAGGAGATTGCAGAAATTATTTAAACGGGGTTAAGAACTGTCCAACGCATTATTAAAAACCGGAAGGACAGTGGATAGCCATCGTCTTCAAGGAAGAAATGTGGTCAGAACAAATCCTGAATGATCGTGATTGGTGATCACTTAAATGTTCGGCCAAATGAAATTGAAAATAAAGAACAGAACTCAGGAGTATGTTTAATAGTTAGAGTTTGAGCATTTCCGCAGTGTGTAGGGAACTCAAGGGATTGAGACTGAACATCTGTGGAGCCTTAAACCACTAATCATAAAGGCTAACTAGAAAAAAAGGCTTCAGTTTGCTCTGGAGCATAAAGATTGGACTGTGGAGGACTGGAAGAAGGTCATGTGGTCTGATGAGTCCAGATTGACCCTGTTCCCGAGTGATGGGAGCATCAGGGTAAGAAGAGAAGCAGGTGAAGTGATGCACCCATCATGCCTAGTGCCTGCTGTACAAGCCTGTGGGGGCAGTGCTGTGATCTGGGGTTGCTGCAGTTGGTCAGGTCGAGGTTCAGCAACATTATGGCCCAAAGAATGAGCTCAGCTGATTACCTAAATATACTGAATGACCAGGTTATTCCATAAGTGGATTTTTTCTTCCCTAATGACACAGGTATATTCCAAGATGGCAATGCCAGGATTCATCAAGTTCAAACTGTGAAACAGTGGTTCAGGGAGTGTGAGGCACCATTTTCACACATGGATTGGCCACCACAGAGTCCAGACCTCAACCCCACTGAGAATCTTTTCTTTTTATTGCAGAAGCTTATCAAAACGACGTTACAGTGAATGCATGATGAAATCAAAGCTAAAGACGTGCCAAGAAAATATTAGAATGTGTGAACTTCTCTTGGTCCCAACCCTTTTTTGGTCAGGCAACCTGTGTCTTTAAAATTAACTACAAATCTGAGCATACCTTAATATAAAACATACACCTGACTTTCTCTAAAAAATAAAACTTAATTTGAATGTCCAATAAAACCCTCACACAAATCTGACTGAAAAAAAAAAACATGTATTTCTGTCTCGTAAGAAAGCACACAAATCCGACTAGTCCTTCAACATTAAACACACATCTGTCTTTCACTCAAAATGAAACACCAATCTGACTGTCTCTTCAAAACTGACAACAGATTAGACTTTATTTAAAAGTGAAGCACCATCTGACTGTTCCATCAAAGTAAAACACCAGTCTCATCAAAATTAAACAAAAATCTGAATTTACCTTTTAAATAATACACAGGTATTATTAAAAAGGTAATGCCTGTGTATTAAAGCATTTTAATCACTGATTAGAATGCTGCATAAACATAAAACTCTGATTTCACTGTTTTCAATATTTGAATGTTCCCTTCATGTTCCCTTTGAAACGCTGATATAAAAGCTCCCTTTGCAATAACCAGAAAACTTCCTTTATTGTTTAAGAAAATATTCATTCATTAATTAGTTTTATTTCAGTGTTCAGGCGTTTATGATGTATGGGGTACCGTTTGTAAAGCAGCTCATGCTCATTTAGCCTCAAATAATGAAAAAACAACTCATGGGATTTTTTTCTGGGGACCCTGTACAACATTTACAGCAATATTTATCATCTTAGAAATTTCTTAAATAGTTAAATGTAAATACTAAATCTCACACGTAAATGTTATAAATGTTAAATATAAAGATTTGCTACTAGCATCAATGCAATTCATGCATAGCATATTTGCTTCATTTTTTTATTGCTGAGCATAAATCCTCTGAACATATTACAGAAAATGTAGCTAATGCAGTTTCAATGTCTCTACTGACTACTAGGAAGTATGCTACGCCTGGACCAGCCACACCGTCCACCTCCACTGGGACATCACACTATCCCCCAGTGGCACGTTCGGTCTCCCCCCGTAGAGGGACCGTAGTGGGTTGATGATCAGTCAAACAAAAAAAACTTATACCAAGGTGAAGTAACTTGTAGTAGATGAGATATACCACAGATATTTACTCTGGTTCCAGTCGTGATGTCACTGAGGTTTGCCCCTGTTAGCACATGAGGAATGGATCATTTAACATTTATATGTACAGGTGACATTTAACATTTAGATTTAACTATTTAAGATATATCTAATATGACAAATATTGCTTTAAATGTCGTTAAAGGTCACCAGACAAAATTACACAAGTTGTTTTTACATGATTTGAAGCTAAATGTGCCAAAATGTTGCTGTTTTTTTTAAAGGATGAATTGCTTTACAAACAGCATCCCATACTGATGAAAGTATACATTTTAAAGGACTCCTTTGGCTTTAAATGGCTCTTTGAAGATTTTTGAGTTTCATGACCAGTTTAAGAAAACATTTTCGGGGGGGTTAGATACTCACAAAAACAGTCAATATCATGAACTCTGATTAACAAAATGTGGCAGCTTTTCAAAACAGAATTGTTTAGCATCAGGCTTTGGCTGTAACCTTCATTTGACCAAGTACATTTAATGTTTGTTTACAAACTTTGTATAAAACATTTTAACTGGAGCTGAATACTTCTGTACACTTCACTGAGGTCGTTAACTATCAGGCTGAAGATCTGATCACTTTATGAACATCAACAGTTTATATTAAATCATGATTTAATCAGAGAGGTCCATACAGACAGGAAATTATGTCCTTTCAGCCTGAAATTATTCAGCTTTATATGTTTTTATAGCATTTTGAAAAATATCACTGAGTTTCAGATGATGAATCACAACACAGAGTCAACATGAAGAAAGAGACATAAAAATAGAGGAAAACATTTAAAATGTTTTTATTTAAATGTTTGACATGGACACAGATCAATCTGAGCATACAGATATCTGGTATTTAAAAATCCCTTTTTAATAAAACAACCAAACATCTTTTTTGTGAGGTCAAAGTTTAACAAATCAAAATGAACCAGATTTAAAATAACTCATGTTTCTTTAATATCTCACTTAAATCTTAATAATCAATAACACTGCCCTGCGATCGTCTGGAGACTGGATAAAGGTGTACCCTGCCTCTCGCCCACTGACAGCTGGGCTCAAGCCCCAGGAATTTCTTTTTGGGTCTTTATAAAAGTTTGTCAGGTGATTTTTTACCCTTGTTTTTGGGTCTTTTGTAAATGTTTGTCAGGTGTTTTCAAATGTTTGTCAGGTGTATTTGGTATATTTCTTTTCAGTTCCTTTCTGTTTTTGAAGTGTCTCATGTCTCTAATGGTTATGGATCTACATCAGGGTCTGGTCCAGGACTTGGTGCATCATGTCCAGGTTTTCTTCTTCGGCCTGAGCGAGTTATTCTGAGGAATGAGACAATGACATGAGTCAAGACCTGAGAGAGCTTCTTAGTCACTGATAATATAACTATTTGGTTAATCCAGTCATAAATATTATAGATTACTGATGTTTAAGTACCACATCAGTGTTCTCCACAATCTTAGTAAACATACACACAAACACACACATATACACTATGTCAGAACCTTATAACACCCCAGTTTTTCCTTTTTTAAATGAAAAATATTCAGTATGTCTTATTGTACTCTGAAATAAAAGCATAGGCTGAAATGTCTTCTAAACCCTTGACTCATCAAAGCAGCCACATTTGGCAGATAAAACAGCTGAACACATTCGAGGCATTCTTTCTACAACAGAAATCAAATATTATTCAGAAAGTTCTTCCCAAGTCTGTTGCACAAGTTCCCATAAATACCAGAGGGTACTGCATGGCACTGCAGATGCTGTGGTTGCCATGTTGGTTCAGGGAGCCTCTCACTCTGTAAAAGTTACCAACCCTGGATCCAGCAAAACAACCCCAGACTATCACACTTCCTCAGTTTGACAGTTGATGTCACACACTGTGGAACCATCCTTTCTCCTACTCTACGGCATACAAAGATTCTTTGTGACAAACCAAAGGTTTCACATTCTGATTTAGCAGGTTAGCAGTCCTGTTAACCTGAAGCTTTGAAGTTTTCTCTTCACAGTTGAATTACAGACTTGTTTACTACGACCACTAAGCCGTGCTTGAAGTGGTTGTCCTGTGAGCCACCTGTCACGCAAACCGTTAACTCTCAAAAACTTCTTCCTGTCAGAGTTTCTTCCAGTTTCTGAGTGCCTTTTGATGGTGAAGAAAACTGTTCTCACTGACACCTTGACTTTCTTTACAATTTGTCTGTAAGAAAGACCAACATTTTTAAGTGTTATGATGGTCTGTCTCTCTTCCATTGTTAATTGCCTTTTTCTTGTCATTTTGTGGCAACATATGACTTTCTGCAGCACAACGCTGTTCAAAACATTTCATGTTCTCCGAAAGAGACTTTTGTATAATTCTGAAATGTACATAATTGTGCAGTTTTGAGTAACCTAACCTTTTCTTTCAACCTTTGGCAGTACAGCACTTACCTTTGTCACACTTCAAGCTATTTATTGGACTTGCACGACTTGAGTTGCAATAAACAACTGGAAAAATTGAGGTGCTCTCAAACTTTTGACCAGTAGTGTGTATGTAAAACTGTAAATAAGGTATTAACTCACAGTCTTCCAGTGTCCTTGTGGTGGTATTGGTGCTCCACTCACTCCAAAATCCATGTCCATGCCGAGCATTCTTACACCTCACCTGGGACAGGTAAACCGTGTCAGGCTGCAGCCCCTGCAGTCTGAACGACTGAATATCCTGAGACAAGTCTTCTTCCAGAATCTGTTGGACAGGATTAAGCCTGGACATTAAACAAATATAAACCTGACAGAAATGTGTTCTTGAAAGACCTATGTCTGACACCTCATCATCACATTCTGTACTTAGGCAGTGATTAGCCAGAAAAAAAGATACTAACATTATTAACTATGATGTGTTTGACTTTGTTACTGCTGAATATGATTTATAGGATAGAAAAATTAATCCATGTAACATGTTATTCACACTAATCAAAGTGGAATGAAGTAAACATAGCTCAGACGTACGTAGGTCCAGGTGTGTGCTCCCTCAGCACAGTATCTGATTTGGTACATTAAATGCAGGTGGTTTACATGAATGGGCCGAGTCCAGGTGAGAAACAGTGAGGTGGGAAAACTGGCCTCTGACACCAAAGCGATGTTATACGGAGGATTGGTCTTCACTGAAACAACAGAGAGGATATATATCATTATTTATATATCCTCATGTTAACAAATAAAATATCAAATAAACATGGCTGTAACCGATCTGTCTGCAGTGACCACAGCAGACAGATTAATTATTGATCAACATTCAAATAATAATCAGCACACATTAACAATGAACCTCCAGTGATACTTTGATAAAAATATTTATATGTATTTACCTTTAACCTACCAGTGTGATTAAAACAACAAACAGATTTAACCATATTAACAAGTAACCACCCATTGTGATTCAAAACCATATTTAAATATATTAAAAATTAACCTCCCGGTTTAATTTCATTCATTTCTATACCCCTTATCCCTTTCAGGGTCGCTGGGAGGCTGGAGCCTATCCCAGCTGTTATTGGGCAAGAGGCGGGGTACACCCTGACCCGGTCGCCAGTCAACTGCAGGGCAGCATAGAAGGACAGAAAACCATTCAGGCTCACACTCATACCCAAGGGCAATTTAGAGTCACCAGTTAACCTAACCAGCTTGTTATGGTCTGTGGGAGGAAACCGAAGTGCCTGGAGACACTCCACACATGCACAGGAAGAAGATGCAAACTTCACACAGAAAGGCCCTGACTGACCCGGGAATCAAACCGGGTACCTTCTTGCTGTGAGGCACGTGCACTACCAGCTGCGCCACCATGCTGCCCACCAGTTCAATTTCGAGTAACATATTTTAATATATTAACGATAAACCTCCCACTGTGATTTGAGAAACATATTTAAATAAATAAACAATTACTCTCCTAATGTGATTTTTCATAACATATTTAAATATATCAACAATAAACCCCTCACTGTGATTTTAAAAACAATTATCCAAGCAGTTACTTTTGATCATTTAAAATAAATGTATGTATTATGATCTAGGTTTTAAAACAGCTGAATCTGAACAGCCTCTCTAAACTCACCAAACTTTCCAGAGTCCTCTCTCAAGTGTTCTGACTCTGTCGACCCAAGCTTGTTCTCTGATTTCACCCAGATTTCAAGGGGGGTGTGATCGGGGAAGGTTCCCAGGTCCACCTTTGCATGGGGCTCATTAGTGGTGCTGCTAATGACCTTATCGCTGAGGGTTAAGATCCAGAAGACATCAACATGTTGAAACACACTACAGACTTCAAACATACATGACTCTTCAGAACATACTTAAACACAATTACTGGAGTCAATTAAAAACTGATTTTAAAACCACAGATTTAATCTGATCTGTTTCACTGAGGTGCCTGAGCGCTCTAATCAAACATGCTTTCAAACTTTTAGACTGCAACAGCACCGATATCAACCTTCTCCATCAGCATGGAAACAGATCACACATGTAAGTACTCACATAACATCCTTCACATAGAGTGTATATGTTACAGGAGCATCGGCCGTATGTGATCCGGGGTCATTCCACTCACAGGTGAAAATCCCTGAGATGGAATCTTTGTCCTGGAGAGCCTTGCAAGTCAAATTCACGGGGCTCTGCACGCCGTCTGATCCAAACACACATAAAGATAGAAAAAATTTAACACCAACATATAACTGCATCATAAATCTAAATCTATGTGGTTCTTTGGTTTAATGAGTGTCAGACAGGTGGGTTCTGGATCAAAAGGAGGCCTTCACACTTAGAACATTAGCATGTTGTTCTGATTCACACTGTTTTCACACTGCTGGTAAGTCACCTGCAGACAGACAAGTCTTTCATTCGTGAAAACGTTGATCTGTCAAATCAATCATGAGAGACTTGACTTCGGCTTTTAAAGAAACATTTCATTTTGTTGTTGCTTAGCCTGTTAGCTACTATCCTATAATAATGCAGAGCACAATTCGTAGTCATAGCAATAATTAGGGATGGGATGAAATATCGCTTGGCAATATATCGCAACACAGTATGTGACGAAACTCACTGAGTTTGAAAAAAATGGATCGGGAAATAAAGACGTCGCGTCCGGTGATAGGAGCCAGAAGTGACCAGAAGTGATGACAACAAACATTAGCACCAACTCCCTTGCCGCCAAAAGGCTGAATGATGAAGTCCAATGTGGTCGAAATTGAGGACGCTCCGCCGAAGTCATCCTACCGCTCGTTAGCATACACTCTCTCGAACCTCTCTAGGGTTAGAGAGAGTGTTATTGTTTGTGTTTGGCCTGTTAGGCCTTGTGTTTTCCTGTGTACAACTCAAACAAAAATAAATAAGTTGTAATTATCACAGTAATGTTTTTTAATTTTTTCCTTTTTTGATATTATATCATGACGTATCGTATCGTGACCCGAGCATACCGAGGTGCAGCGTATTGTAAGCTTAAGGGTATCGTCCCATCCCTAGCAACAATGGCTGTAAATTTGTAAAGACAGTCCTGCCTTTGAGTGATTTTGCCTGCTTCAGAATAATACGTGTGAACATGAAATGATTCAAAGGAAATGTGAACACTTGGAGTTGTTTTTAAATGAATCTGAGCAAATCAATCAAGTTGCAGGTGTGAAAACCACCTGAGAGGACCTCTGTGAAAAACAGAGAAGATCAGAACAAAGCTACGAAGAATGGTTGACTGTGGGTATACGTGTTGGTGTTATAGAAATAAAGTTTAAATTGAATCCGTACATCCTTTGCGTAGGTAGATGGCATGTATGAAGCGTCCCGGGTTGAGGATGACCATGGGAGACCTCTTGTTGCATCGACAGAAGAGCCACTCCCGCTGGTCGGAGGTGACGGTGAAGGTCACGCTGAGGGCAGAGCTGTTCACCTTGGTGTAAAGCTCTCTGGGTAATGTAGTTTCAGACAGTCTCCACTCAAGGTCATCTGAAGTCACCTCGTCAGTGTTGATGATCACACAGGTCGCTGTGAAGTTTGTTCCTACCTCAATTATCGGAGACTGAGGGAACGTCATCAAGAAGTTCTGGAGGTCTGAGGGGCAGGACGGGAGGACAAGGTCAAGATTCACGACCTCAGTGATAACATACCTATCCACTCATCAATTCATCCATCTAAAAAACATCCAACAATCTACGAATTAATCCAGAGATGGGAACATGTGGCCCTCCACTTCATGTAAATGTAGCACACCAATCATTTCTACATCCAATATTTGTGAACATGAAGAAAACACGACAGGAAAATGTTAACATTAATATTCAAACACACATTGCATTTAAAAAAAAAAGCCTACTTACCTTTAACTTAGAACAAAGTAGCTGAACTGTCTCTAATTCTTTTCCCAACACATTTAAACATTCATCATCAGTCATGTTTAAATGATAGCAGATAAATGTTGGTATAACTGTTTCTATGACCTTTTCATTTTTAATATTTCCCTTATTAATGTTTCTGTTCAGACATCTGAACATCAATATTTGATTGATTCTGTCCTTCATCTCCTGTGAGCTGATTTCTGAGCAGGTGAATATGACAGGCTGATACACCAGGGCCCACAAAGACTTCAGCTTGTTCTGAATATTTCTGTAAAAAAAAGACTTTATACCCAATGTACCCATGTTTCTATGTAAGCCAAGAGCCACACTGTGACAGTTTTTACACACAAACTGTAGCTAATTGTAAAATAAAACATATTTATAGATATGATTGTGGCAGGATGATGTGTCTCTTCCGTGCCTCATTATGACCTGCATTGTTGAGTCACTGTCAGCCAATGACCTCATGGTGGCACTCTATAAAAGGGGGGTGTTGGCAGCCTCCCCTTCCTTTTTTTTTTTTTTTATTGAAAGTTTGTGAAATACAAACATCACGAACAGTCAGTCATTCCAGTTCATGAACAGTGATGTTATCAATGCATTGGTTTACAACTGTATGATAATATATAAATAATCATTGACCAAAGCAATGGATTAATACATAAAGAAAATAAATAAAACAAAAACAAAAACATTCTTTAAGGCAGACTTCATGTAAATATTGTGCAAAATACAACGTATTCATGACAGTTTATTTACTAAGTATCTTTATATAAGTACCAACCATTTTTATGTATTTCTTATTGGTTATTATTTTAAGAGACTTGAAATAATATTCAATTTCAATCAGGAACAATTAAAATAATGGAGTAGCTTTTTGAAACTTACGTTTATGGATGTGAAATGTCCCCAATAAAATAAAAAGATTAACAAAAGTGCATAGATTTTTTTCTTTAAATTCAAAGAAGAAAATAATATCCTTCTTGTTAACTTTGATTTCATGAGATGTTTTTCTGAGAGTGTAGTTTTCAAGTTCTTTCCAAAATGTGTTACTATATGAGCAATCATAAAATAAGTGAGTTATGCTTTCAGGTTCAGTTTACAAAAGGTGCATTTGTTGTCAATGTTATGAAATCTTGATACATAGGAGTTGGATGGATATATGTTGTGTAGTATTTTTAGGTGTAATTCTCTGATCTTGTTTGTTACACAAAGTTTAAAAGGAAAAAGCCACGCTTTGTGCCAGTTAATATCATCAAAAATAGCATTCCAGAAGGATTTCCCTCACGGTGTTATCATCTTAGTATTATTGAAACATTCTCTATGTTTATTAGTGCATTTTTTACTTAAAATATCAATACCATTGATATAAAGTGTATCAACAGTTTTCGGTTGCATATTTTGTTTTTTGTAGTTTTTCATTAATCCTATCATACCGCTAGGGATGGAGTTTATTACAGAGCTAAATTCTTTAAATTTAATAGGGAATGCCTTTTCTGTGATAAAATCTTTATAAGTAACTGACCATTGCAGTTAAATAGATCTTTCAAGTAAATTATATTTTTATCAATCCAATTTTGTAAATAGAGTGATTTTTTTTCCTTTGGTGATATATTCATTATTCCATGTGATTGATTTGTGTGGAGAAAACTTACGTGAATAACATATTTTCCATGCCAACATAGCTTGTTGATGAAATGCTGACATTTTAACTGGCAATCTTGAAATATTATAGTTACATGACAACAGGAACAGAAGACCTCCAACACTTTTGAAGATATTATGTGGGATGAAGTACCATAATAAATCAGGAGTTTTTAAACATTCTTTAACCCATTTAACCTTAAAGGTGAAATTCAAGTCCATGAAATCCAGTAAATCAAAACCTCCTTTGGCTTTAGGTCCAGAAAGCAGATTTTTTTTCAGAGGATGGTGCTTATTCCTCTATACAAAGTTAACAAACATATCATTAATATCCTTACATGTAGAATCAGAACCATTAAGACAAATGGCTGGATAAACAAATCTGGAAACACCTTCAGCTTTAGATAAAAGAATCCTTCCTAAAATTGATAGGTCTCTTTGAAGCCATAGGTTTAGTATAGTTTTAGTTTTTTTGATTTTAGGGGAGAAATTAAGTTGTTGACGCTCCTTGATCTTCTTACAGACAAGAATACCAAGATATTTTACATACTCTTTAACAGGGATATCAAATAAGGTTTTAGCATTTGTTTGGTACAAACATAAAATTTCACATTTAGCTTTATTAAGTTTTAGTCCAGAAGCAACTGAGAATTCCTCTATTGATGTTATTGCATTTTCAATCTCATGTTTGTCTTTTAAAAATAATACTATATCATCAGCTAGTTGGGTTAGTTTGATTTCTTTTCCAAAGATGGATAAACCTTTAATAACCGGATTATTTAAAATATGTAAAGACAGTAATTCAACAACAATTAAAAATAAAAAAGGTGAAATCGGACAACCCTGACGAACAGATCTCAAGACTGGGAATCTTTTAGTCGTGTTTGGATATAGTATAACGCTACTGTTAATATCTTTATACAGCATTTCTATAATCGACACAAAATTTTGTCCTAAACCAAAAGTTTTGAGTGCTTTAAATAAAAAATAATGTTCCACTGTATCGAAAGCTTCATCGAAGTCCAGAAAAATTATAAGAGAATTGGTATCAATATTATCAGAGTAGTCTAATAAATCAAGAACCAGCATTATGTTAGAACTGATATGACGGTTAGACACAAAACCAGTTTGTGTTTCACCTATAATCTCTTCAAGATCTTTTTTTAACCTTCTAGCATAGACCAGTGAGATCATTTTGTAATCTATATTTAAGAGAGTGATAGGTCTCCAATTTTCAATTAACAGGTGATCTTTTTCGGGTTTAGGAATAAGAGATATAACACCCTGCTTCATGCTTGGAGACATTTCTTTTCTGTCAATGCATTCCATAAATAAAGCAAATAAAGGATCTACAATGATATCCCAAAAGTGTAAATAAAATTCTACAGAAAGTCCATCACTGCCTGGAGATTTGCCTTTCTTCGTTGACTGGATTGCTTCTGAGATTTCAGGCTTTGTGATTGATCTTTCACAATTTGAGTTAAAGTGTTCTGAGATGGTAGGAGTAACATTTTTTATAGACTCAATGAATCTGTCACACTCATTATTGTTGGAATCTGATCTGTATAGTTTCTTGTAAAATATACCAACATAATTGGGGATTTCCAAGTGATTAGTAATTATGTTTTCCTTAATCTTAAGTGAAGATATATTGTTTCTTTTTTGGTTTCGTTTCTCTAGGGCAAAGAAATAGCTGGAGTTACTTTCACCGAGCTCAAACCATTTTGCTCTTGACCGTATGAAAGCCCCTTTGGCTATATTAATATACATATTATCTATTTCCTCTCTTAGTCTTTTCAATTCATTTTCTTCCTCATCTGATAAATGATCTTTTTTCATTAATGTGTTTAATTCATTCATGATACTGATCTCTTTAGCAGCATTGCTTTTTTTTAATTTCCTTACTCCGTCTTATAGCTATTTGTCTTACCTTAAATTTAAAGAATTCCCATTTCTGTGTATGATTCATTTCAGTGTCCCCAAATATCTGTTCTGCTGTTTTTTTACTGTATTACAAAATGTATCATCATTTAATAATTCATTGTTTAACTTCCAGAATCTGCGTAAGTTCATTTTTTCTTGTTTCCTGCCTACTAAGCAAATTGTAATTAATTTATGATCAGAAAGTGGTGCAAACTCATGATTGGATTCTGAAACGAATTGTAGACATGAAGGTGAGATAACCAGAGGTCAATTCTGGACTGCAAAGATCTATTTGCATTACTCCAGGTAAATTCTTTTGTATCAGGGTTTAAGTATCGCCAAATGTCTATAACTGAAAGTTGTTCACAGATGAATGCGGTGCTTTTATATCTTGAATGTTCAATTGTTCTTACCGGTACTCTGTCTGTAAGATCATCTGGGGTATCGTTATAATCTCCCCCGAGAATTAAGTGAGCCTTCTCATATTTCAATTTGAGGGATTCAAGTTCCTGACATAGTTGTATACACATATTTTTTGTCTGAGTTGTGTTATTATGGTTATATAGATTACAAACAATAAAGAAGGTGTTATCCAGTTTGAAAACCAGGATGATCCATCTGCCCTCATCTGAAAATAGTGATTCAATAATGTCACCTTTAAATTTGTTCAAAAAAACAGCTACACCTGCAGATTGTTGAGAGGCATGACAAAAGTAACATTTATCACCCCACCGTGTTTTCCAAAATTTCACATCATCATCACTAGAGTGAGTCTCTTGTAAAAAAAAATCAAGTCAGCATTTCTTCGCCTACAGAATATAAAAATAGATTTTCTTTTGGTACTGTCACGAGTACCTCTAACATTCAGGGATATTATTTTTAAGGAACCAAGGAATGAGTCTGCCATGAAAAAGACAAAAAAATAACTGGATGTCTGTTAAGATAACTAAGAAGTAGTAAGTATTAAGAAATGAACACTCCTAAAGGTACTTTCGAAAGAAACTCTAAATTCTGAGTACCATAATGAAGTCTTGAATGAATTTGTCTGAAATGTATCTTTAAATGAAGCAAACAATTGCATTAAACAAGAATTGATTTACCATTGTAGTAAATAGGATTTACATTAGAATCTAGTGATGACTATAAACATTGTTGCCCAGTGAACCTGAGGTAGGCTATTGAACCATCTTAATACATTTTAATCAGTGTTATAGTAATCTGAAACTGATTGTTTGATTGAGAATGCTCTCATCTTTAGCCTAAAGTGGCTGATGTATCTTATAAGATTTTTGTGTTTTACTTAGTGAACTATGGATCACCTTATTGATTTATAGCTTGTGCAGTGTTTTACACCATCAATAATGGCCACAGGGCCAACCCACTTGGTTTTCTTTCCTTCGCTGCGAGCTTGTTTAACAATTGGCCAGAGTTTGTTTCTGCATTGTCTCTCCGTGTAGGTGAAATCTTCTGCCATCCTGAGGCTTTTTTTCTTCATCACATCAGAGTTAATGGAGGCTCTCCATACTTTGTGTCGAAAGGTGCGCATGGTGAACTGCATGATGATGGGGCGCGAAGTATTTTCATCTCTTGTTCGTCCAACTCGGTGCAGTGTCTATCATGAGTCCCAGTTTGTGTTTTTCCTCTGGGATGATCTGAGCTATTATATCCATCACCTCTTTTCTCACATCCTCATTGCTGTGTTCTGGAAGATTTAGAGGACGGAGGTTCCAGCGCCGACTGTACCTCTCCACCTGCTCTTGTTTCTCCTGAAGTGCAGAAATCCGGTCATTCAGTTTCTTCACAGTGTCATTTGTCTTTTCTTATTGTATCTCCAGGCTTTTCACATGCTCTTGTACGACAATAATCTCTGCAGTGTTTTTGTTCACTATTTGTTCAAACGTAGAGAATCGGTCGTTCAGCCCATTAATAGCTTTCAATATGTTGGCATTAGATACTGCTTCCTCTCTCACCTCAGGGGTCTCAGTGCGGATTTTCTTAGAGTTGGGGCTGTTGATAGGGGTTTCTGGGAGAGGTTTGCACAAACCTGGGAAGGATTTTTCGGGTTCCATGTCCATTATGAGCCCTCCCTTTCTTCTTACCTCTTTCTTGGCCATGTTCGCGGGCTTGTCTCAATGCTGCTGGTTAAACTCTGTTAAGCTAGCAATCCACGTGTCATCACAAAGATCTCGGTTTTCTCTTTACTTGGCACAACAGTTCAACTGGCAGTGCACGGAAAACAAGTGCAATTGTTCACTTTCAAAAAAAATCATTTAGACCGTTTAGGTCATTTCAAACATTAGGTAGTGATGGTCCGCTGATACCCGAGGCTCCGACACATGCGCCGTAGCTCATGAAGCAAACGCATCGAAGCACTGTTCCGGAGCGTGTATCGGTCACATGATAAGTGACGTCCGAAACAGTTGAGTGACGTATGAAACAGTTGAGTGTATCGAACCAGCGCCCTCTCAAGGGAACTGATACTTTAGTGAACTCATGACTGTCAATTGTGGGTTCGATTCTTGTCTAATCATGACAAATTATTCATAAATGTAATTAAAAACTAATTTTAGACATCTGGCTTCAAAATCATCATCAAAATCTTTTAAGCTATGTGATATTTAGATTTGTTTTAGGGTGTAATATGACTAATGTCAGACTTAAGTATGGAGCTACAGTGAACTTCTATTAGACTTGACATAAACATTGTCTTTATTTTTCTTTTTCATCATTTCAATTGCACTTCATTTTATTGACCACTAGATGACCACAGGGCACTGTATCATTGAAGCCTCGAGCCATGAAGCATTTTTTTCAAATCAGGTGTCGGAGCGTCAACAAAGCCTCGAGCACCCATCACTACCCTTATTCCTTAGTGTAATTAATAGCTGAGTTGTATTTTGGTTACCTTTTGGTGTGTGTGACCCACTAATTCCCTTTTTGTTGTTCACCTTTACAGTTGCTGAGAGCAGACGGTGGTTCCTGGTGTCCTGGTGGTGGTTCCCTCATATGGTGTGATCCCCAGATTTGAGTTGTTTCACCAAGTGCGTGTTCGTGTGTGTCACGAGTGATTGGGGTGCTTTTCTTCCCTGGGAATCCCGTTTTGTGGTTCGACAACCACTTCACCGTTGATGAGCCTCAGCACCTGAAGGTTTTCCCTCCCCGTATGTGTGGTAAATTTTAATAATCTATTTTTATACAGTGTTGTAATAAAGTAATTGCTGGAACTTGGAATCACGTCTCATGCTCTCTATGAAATAGAACGAACCTGTGTGTTCTAAACTGTTTTGGGTTGGTAAAAACTATTTCCTTGGGCGTAATTCCTAAGGTGGCATTGCTGGCACTTATAAATTAAACAAAACTGATCCCAATTACACCCTCGAGTTGCCACATGACGGAAGGAATATTCAAATTAGAAGCAAAATAAACCCCAGGAAGACATGAAACCACTGCCTTTATAAGACCTTTCAAATAAGGAAGAAAAACTGACTTCAGCCACAGAAATGTAAATCAGTTCAAGTGAGAGATGTTGCACATGGTGCTGTTTCCAGCCTTGGCTGCAGTCACATTAGATAATGTGCAGTTTGCATCTGACTAAATAATTAAGGTACTGTTTTGACTGCTTCAGTCTCCCATGATTACTTCTTTGACTGTCTCTGATGAGAGCATGCCAGTCTGATTATTGAGAATTGTGTGTGTGCCATGTATGTACGGAGTATCTCTGTGACTGGACCAAGGTATCACATCCTCTCGATGTTCATGTGAGAGTCTGGAGGTGTGATGGTGTCAGAGCTCTTTTGAGTGAATGCACTGAGGATGGGGCTGTTTGCATCGTTACAACAAGGACGTGGTGTTTGTGTTCATTCACAGAGTGTCCCTTGTAGCTCCATCTCTACCTGCGGGACTCTGATTGGACTGTGCCACTTTGGGCCATTTACAGTCATTGCCAAGTCAAGCCTGGCAAAATGGATCTGCCTGATAAAAGACATTGAATCAGGTGGATTCAGCTGCTGCGCAAGGTTACTGAGTGAGAGTTTATTGTGAGCCACAGGAAACACCTGTGTGTTATCACACACTGTCTGGAAATCTAAGCAAATAAAAGTCACCCTGTGTTTCTGTCATTAAATATATCTAAAATTCAAATTCAAATTGTAAATATTAAAGCTCTATTTGTCACGGTTTGACACCCAACTAAGTGACAAAGAAAAGCAAAGTCTTGCAAAAAAGTAGTCAGCCAAATAACAGACACTACCTAGAGACACTGGAGAACGCTGAAGAACACTGAAGAGGAGCACACTTGGTGAAACATGGGAGATGAATTACCCAACACCAAGAACAGGGAACATAGAAACCAAATACACTAGGGAGACATTAAGCACAGGTGAGACAATAACACAGGTGGAGGGAATCATCATCAGGGAGACACAGAAGGGAGGGCAGGAACATGCTACAAGGAACACAGGGATTTCAAAATAAAACAGGAAACACAAGAGACAAGGGCAACAAGACACAAAATGGGTAACTTAAATAAGATCAAGAATGGGGACATGAGGCAAAACAGGGAACACAAGGAGGTCTAAAAGAGGAAAATACAAGGAAATCATAAACAATTAAACCAAACTAGCTATATAATAACACTGTTAGTGTTTCAATGGAAATTTGATCGAACTTTTCGGATGGGCTGTAAAAAATACTCAGAAAAAAAACCTACACTTCAACATTTATTGCTGTCAGACAACCAAACATAATCTCCACCTTTAACCAAAATAACTGCTGTGAATTATGAGCCCTTCTGAATATTTATGATGACTGGATAATTCTCTACCTTTAAACAAAAATACTGCTGTGAATTATGAACCCTTCTGAATATTTATTTATAATGCAATATTCTTTATCTTTATACAAAAATACTGCTGTGAATTAGTAGCCCTTCTGAATATCTATGATGACTGTATTATTCTCTGAGCTCTTCTGACTATTAATCAGGCTGATCACCTCCATTACATCTCCAAAGTTTGCTGTGTGAATTTGTCAAAGAGTTTGGGATCAAGCCACAGAATTGTAAAGTTTTTAATTTTAAGTTAAATGTTTTAAATCAAGTATTATGGTAACAGCATGGTATTGATCTGAACTGTTTGATCTGCACTAATGAGAGACAGTGCCCCATGCTTCACCAGTGTCCATCCACTCTATCAACCATTTTCAACTGATCTGTGACATTTAACAGAGCTTTATGTTTATTTCGATTTGGATTCATAACATCACTGACGTCATCTGATTTTGGGCTTCTAAGAAAAAAGCATAAAAATATCTTAACATACCACCAGGACTTATAGCTTGAATTGGTCTTTGCTCAGTGCCTCATAGTTGAAAAACTGTCTCTGAGTAAACAAGCACAGTGGTGTAACTTACCTGCTTCAGCAGGCAACACGAGAGCAGTTAACAGCAGCAGACAGACAGGTGCCATGGTGGCGAATACAACCTGTATATAACACAAAACAAGCATTATGAACAACAAGATTAATGACCAAAATAAACACAATGAACAACAAGATTAAAGACCAAAATTAATGTCCTAAAGAACATCAGTGTGTGGTAAACATAACCATGGCAATAAACTGAATCATCAGACAAATACCTGATTAACACTGTGAACATAATTATAAAAATAAACTTTAGTAACAGGGTAATAACATATTGATACCTGATCCACCATTATCACCTTCCTGGTTTGTGATCTTTAGTTGAAGTGTAACTGTGTACAAAGATGACCAGGTTAGAAAAATATCAACTAATGTCTGCCCATCACTGTCTCCTCCCACTTTCAGGTCAAATATTTTGCCTGTCAAACACTACTGACAAATCAGAGCAGCTCTGAATGATGCTGAATTATCTGCCCGCCCTGTGAGTAAGTTTTTCAGTAAGTCCCTGCCTACTTATGCCCCCCTCCTCTTCCCAAACAGTGCCCAAGGTTACAGGAGGTAATAACCAAACACAGATCTGACAATCTCTTCAAATTAAAAAGCAGATTTGACTGTCTCTTCCAGAAAAAAAACACAAATCTGACTGTCTTTAAAAAAGAAAATAAAACTGACTGTCTCTTCATAATACACACAAATGTCTGTGTTTACGAACTAAATGATAAGTTTAACCATACCTTCAAAAAAGAACACAAATCTGGTGGTCTCTTCCAGAAAAAAACACAAAACAAAATACAGACTGACTGTCTCTTAAATATCAAATACAAATCTGACTATTTCTTCAAAATAAAACAAAATCTGACTGTCTAAAAAAACACACAAATCTGACTGTTGGAATAAAAAAAAAGGACATACCAAATGTCTCTTAAAAAAAAACCTAATCTGACTTTCTCTCATAAAAAAACACATCCACTGCCTGGCAAAAAAAAAATAAAAAGTCGACCCTGGATTAGCTGAGCAAATAGATACGAGCCTCCAGGTAGATAATTCCTGCATGGGCATTGATCTTTCACCTGGAAACAAGTTATTTGATCCTAGCTAATGCAATGAGGAGCTTCTCATTTGTTGTACATCCATGTCAAAAGACACATCCCGCGGTCATGGAAAAGATGTTGGTCTTTTGTAAAAAGATCAAATCATTGGCATGCATCAAGCAGAGAAAACATCTAAGGAGATTGCAGAAATTATTTAAACGGGGTTAAGAACTGTCCAACGCATTATTAAAAACCGGAAGGACAGTGGATAGCCATCGTCTTCAAGGAAGAAATGTGGTCAGAACAAATCCTGAATGATCGTGATTGGTGATCACTTAAATGTTCGGCCAAATGAAATTGAAACATTCACGCTCCATCTAAAACGATTGCAACTAATGATCAAAAATGTTTAAATAATGAAGGTGGGTCTTGTTGAATGTGATGACGATGTGTGGTGGGCAGTGAAACAAATATTGGTTTCTGTTTGTGGGGACTGCTGAATGAGAAAAAGGATGAGATTAAATAAATCCTGGAACTTAGCCTAGTCTGGAGCAGGCTAGAGCTACAGGATAAATCTCTATGGTAACACTTATCAAAACATATCCCACTTCCCCCTAACTGACTTTTGTGCAACTCGATCATGGATTAACTGATCCACGATAACCAAGAGATCCTGGCTTAACCCCTTATCTTGGCTTTGTGCAACAGGCCCAGGTTATGCACAGATCATTATTTGTATCATTGTTATCATTATCATTATTAATATTATTATTATTATCATTATTATTATTATTATTGGTTTTATTGAAGTAATTAAGTAAGTAACTGAAGGACTAACTTCTTTTTGACTGTTTCACTAAATCTCTTAATGAAGAAGCAGAATACGATGGGTTTAAACTATATTTCTAAAATGTTAACGGTAATATTCAAATACACATTGCTTTTAAAAAGGAGCTTGATTACCTTAAATTCAGAACAATTAGCTGAACTGGCTTTAATTCTATTCCTAACACATTTAAACATTCATGTTTAAGTGATAGTAGATAAATGTTGGTATAACTGTTTGTATGACCTTTTTATTTTTGATATTTCTGTTAATTAAATTCACACCATCAGCATTAGTGACAGTGTGTCCCTCAGGCTGGAGAAAAAGTTTATGTGGCCCTCTGAATATAGAAAAAATAAAAATAAAAAATAAAAATAATGACACATCATTAAAGGGGGCAGCGTAGCTCAGTCCAAAAGGACTTGGGTTGTGAACTGGATGAATGCTTGTTCAAGTGTGACAAAGTAAGTCCATGTAGAACCATCGTGATTTGTATTCTTTAAATATTTTGTACTTAAATTAACTGAATCATATATGGCCCAGCCCTACCACGAAGAATCAAAAAGTCTGTTATTTGTCCTTTTTCCTTACAGCGTTGTCTTTCATCATCTCCTCTCTCATGACCTCTCAGGCCTGGAGATTTTTTAAATTTTATCAATGTTAAAACAGTGAGAGACCCACACATGAAGACAGATAACATCAGATTTATCAGTTTTGTTCCTGTCGTGTGTGAAGAGAAACAGGACACCACAAACAACTGATTCATTACCATGTGTGTTTTTTAAATGTAAGTGTTTTTTAAGCAATTCAACAATCTGGACCTCCAGCTTGACGTGGAGGTCACACATTTATTCTCACAAATGAAAGGCTCACTCACAACTGTTCTCATCATTCACCTAAAGGAGCTGTGGAAAAGACTTGACTCGTTCACGAATGTCACATCTCTAGCACAAACCACCACAGAAGTAGATGAACTAAACGAAGCTTGTTTGCAAGTGGAAGAAGATAATACCAAAAACGAGTCACAACAAGGACACAGGACCATTTAGAGTTGCTGAAAAGTTAATCTGATGACCTTAGGCAGAGGCAGGCTAATGCTACCCATTGACTCCCAGTGTTTGAGCTAAGCTAACCAGCGGTAAGCGAGCTCTGCTTGTCTCCTCCTTGTTACTGCACAGACAGTAACATATGGGAAAGACATGAAAAGAAAGAAAATGCTGCAGTTTCCTTATACATCAGTTTCCCATGGGCATCTATTAAAACACTTCTCCCTGAACATTTAAAATAGTTTTTAAATCTGTTTCTCAAGGCTGCAGAAAGTCTCTCTTTACCATTTCAAATCTCTCCCTTCAAACTAAAGCGTCGATGTGCAGATGTGGAGTCAACGACTCTCATTTATGTTTCTGTTCAGGCATCTGAACATCAATATTTGATTGATTCTGTCCTTCATCTCCTGGGAGCTGCTGTGAGATGATTTCTGAGCAGCTGGTACAACAGGTTGATACACCAGGGCCCACACAGACTTCAGCTTGTTCTGAATATTTCTGTAAAAAAAGACTTCATGCCCAATGTACCCATATTTCTATGAAAGCCGAGAGCCACACTGGGACAGTTTTTACACACAAACTGTAGTTAATTGTAAAATAAAACATATTTATAGACATTAAGGCAGGAAGGAATATTCAAATTAGAAACAAAATAAACCCCAGGAAGACATGAAACCACTGCCTTTATAAGACCTTTCAAATAAGGAAGAAAAACTGACTTCAGCCACGGAAATGTAAATCAGTTCAAGTGAGAGATGTTGTGCATGGTGCTGCTGTTTCCAGCCTTGGCTGCAGTCACATTGGATACCGTGCAGTTTTGTCTCTGATGAGAGCATGCCAGTCTGATTATTGAGAATTGAGTGTGTGCCATGTATGCAAGGAGTATCTCTGCGACTGGACAAAGGTATCACGTCCTCTCGATGTTCATGTGAGGGTCTGGAGGTGTGATGGTGTCAGAGCTCTTTTGAGTAAATGCACTGAGGACGGGGCTGTTTACACCGTTTCAACAAGAACGTGGTGTTTGTGTTCATTCACAGAGATACGCTGTCACAGAGCACCACAGAGGCAGACACGCACACTTACAGTGCTGCTCTCCCTCCATGGCTCCACATGCTCCCCTCTTTCCATTACTACTCTGATACATTGCAAATATTTGGCCATTCCTTTGGCTTCATTCCATTATCATTACAGTTCCTGAAATTAACTTCAGAGAGATCAACAAAATTAAATACATGGTAGTTCCTGCCAACTACACACAAATATTAGTATGACCTCAACAAACAATCATGGATGACCTGCTGCTGTGGACCTGCTCGACTCCATGTGCTCTATGCTGCATCAACCATGAACAGAAATGACATCTTTTAACATAAATTTGTACTTTTAGACCACTTTAACCCATTTTTTAAATGGCAGTTATATTAATCAACATCACTGCTCTCAAGATTACATTCATTATAGAAATTAATGTTAATATTAGACTGATCTCTCTATACATGGTACTCAATGATTATACATCCATTCTAACTATCTTCACATGAGGAACCTCTTGAAATGAGGTGCCACACCTCAAAGGGCTTACCTTTAATGTATATTCAACAAAGACAAATATGGTACAACACAGCAAAGATTGGTTGATTGAATCTACAATATTGTACATTCAGCAGAGACGAATGTGATTTTAGTCCCTTTGTCTCTGCCTGGATGGATGCATGCATCTCTGGATGTATATACATCCCCACAAATATATATTTTTTATGTACTTATATGCATGCACACAGAATATGTGCCTTAAAAACCCTAAGAAAAATGCCACTTCCACATTACTGCTGTCAGATGACTAAACATCATCATAACTACTGCTGTGAATTATGAGCCCTTCTGAATATTTATCAGGCTGTACTGTTTCAACAGTTTCCACAAATCTGTGACATTTAACAGAGCTTTCTCTTTATGTCTCTTTGCATTCATAACACCACTGAAATAATCTGATTCTGGGGCTCTGAGACAAAAGCATAAAAATATCTTGACATACCAGCAGGACTTATAGCTTATGGGGTCTTGAATTGGTCTTTGCTCAGTGCCTCATAGTTGAAAAACTGTCTCTGAGTAAACAAGCACAGTGGTGTAACTTACCTGCTTCAGCAGGAAACATGAGAGCAGCTAACAGTAGTAGACAGACGGGTGCCATGGTGGGGAATACAACCTGTACATAAAACAAAACAAGCATGATGAACAACAAGATTAAAGACCAAAATAAGCATTCCAAAAAAAATATTATGTGAGGTCTGCTCCTTTAAAAAACATTATTGTCCTGTTGGCTAATGTCTGAAATAAAAAGATGAAGACACGAGAAAAGGATTTAATCAGAACCCTAAGATCTAACCGAAGATGAAGTGCAGAGCTGAAATAAACAAACATATTTGTTATAGATACAAGAGAATATTTATGCTGATATATAAACACTCTGGGAGGTCAATTGATATTACACATGAATGAGGACTTGCAGGCATGTTTGGTTATTTATTTATAAATATATAAATAATATCTAGGATCACAGTGTAGCTCCTGATGTGACATGTTCATATTCTGCAGAACAGAAAATATCACAATACTTTGACACTGAGATTATCAATTTATTTCAAGAATATAAAACATTATTATGATGAAACTAAAGCATTTCAAATTGTAAAATCTGATTATCAGAGGGAAAATAAATGTCTCTCTTGGGTAAACTGCAGGATTATTGTATGTACAATAATTTAGTGTCCCATTCACAAATTTTGTCAGATAAATGATGCTCAGGGTTTTTTTTGTTTTTGAATCAAACTAAAACAACTTTATATGTAGTAGCCTACCAGATACCTGATCAACACTATAAATACAATTATTACAATTAACTGTAATAATAGGATGACAGACCGATACCTGATAAACCCTGTACATATAACTTTGATAGTAACTTGTATTGAAAAGTTAATAATTGACTGATACTTGGTCATTGGTGTGAGCATAACTAAGACAATAAACTGTAATAACAGGTTAACAATCAACAGATACCGATAGACACTGTAAACAGAACTTTGGTAATTAACTGTATCAACAATTTAGTGACATTATGGTTGCTGAAAATCAGCGTAAACATAACCATGACAATAAACTGAACAAACAGGAAAATAATAAATACCTGATCAACACTGTGAAAGTAGCTATGTTAATAAACTATAGAACAGGATATTACCAGATATATACCCGATCAAGGCCATAAGCACAAATATTACTAAAAACTATAATAACAAGATAATAAAAGATATATGGCTGATCAACACTAAAGATAGCCATGACTATAAACCAGTGGCGGCTGCTGGTCAGTCAAGGAGGGGAAGCTCATTTTTTTCCGGCCTACATCATAATTTTGTTTATTTATCTAAATGATCTGTGACCCTGTTTGGTGTCTTTTCCAGGGATTTTATTCCCCAAAACTCACTTTTGACCAGACAACACATTTTGTGACAGCACTTCCAATGAGCCAGCTCACCTTGTCATACCAGGAATGCTGAAAAGACCTGTTTCTTTTCCCCACCTTTTGCACTAAATCAATCTTAGGAGTTGATCTGCCCTGCTGTTTCACTCTAATTTTCTCTTTATAAGGAAGACTATCAAATGGCTTCGCCAAAATCTGGTCTACAACATTCAAAATATCTGCCACGATGTGCAGCTTGCTAGCAGCAGGAGCCGCTACGTGAGACTATTGACTGGCTGTGAGTGTGAGTGAAAGGGAGAGAAGATCCGCATCTGCTCGTTGGTGAAAAGAAAAGTGGCAGGAGAGAGTCTTCAAACACAACGCTAGTCGTTTTTAAGAAAGATAAAGTCGCTGGAGATCGACGAAGCCTCCGGATCAGTCCAGAACAACTGAATGTAAAACTTAGTAGATGCTGCCGTAAAGGGTGATACTTCAAGATCGCTGATTGGCTCATTTCACTGTCAATCAAAAAGGGTTTCGGCCTCAGGCAGGTCATCCAATCATCACGCAGAAGCTGAGCGTCCAGGCCAGCCCACTGCCTCATTGACTCCGAGAGACGCTGAGCGTCCGATGGGCGGGACAAAGCCCAGCGTTTATCCAATGACCGTCCAGTTTCCACAGTGGAACAACTTACTCTAAGTTTTCCTGTTGTGATGAAAGACTCCAAGTATATCTAACTGCAGAACGCAGACCCTCCAAACCTCCTCCAAACCACGCCCCATACAAACCACGCCCACGCAAACCACGCCCACGCCTACGTAAGTACGTACGCTCTACAAAGCACGCTCAATTTTGCGACGGCGGCCGAGAAGGTAATTTTGTGCGCACGCGTCAACTTCGTAGGCTTCTTTAAGCTAGTCTTTCATTTTTTTGTTCTGAAGTACTTAATGTGTATCTTTATCGCTCTGTTAATCATGGTACAAACTTATTTCAGCTGTGTCCTCTCTCGACCCAGCTTTTGGAAAGAGTTTAGGCCTTTTTTCTTTTTTTACCATAGACGTAAGAAAGAGTAGACGCAAGAAATACGGCCGCCATCTTGGTCCGGTCAGCCGCTCCGTTCAGTGTCATGTATTTTCCTAGAACATTGAAGTGTCAGCGCATTTAATCAATCATTACTCCATGAAAACTGAATTGATTTCACAAGTGTTATTTTTCCTGCTTAGAATTTTCTGGACAAGTTTCCCTGACCTTGGTTTTATTTAGTCACCAATAAAAATGTGGATTTACAAAAATCTCTTCTTAGTGTATTCATTTGATTAGTGCTGCACTACAATTTTACAATATCCTAGAATTCAAATTCTTTATTTGGGTACTTTAAGCAGATATGAGATTAAAATGTGATTAGATTAATTAATTATAAAGCCAGTAATTAATTAGATTAATTTTTTAAATCATCTGACAGCACTGATGTATATATCTATATATCTATATATATATATATATATATATCTATATATATATATATATATATATACATATATATATATATGTATGTGTGTGTATATATATGTGTATATATATATATATGTATATATGTATATATATATATATATATATATATATATATATATATATATATATATATGTATACGCCAAAACAATCACAGTTACCGTGGTAATGCCACGTAGTATCGTGTGTTTTATGATTGAAGGGAGATTTTACCTCGTCATCTTTGTAAAATGAGTTTAAATCTGTTTCTTGGCGCCTCATTTGCTATTTAGTTACAGTACGAACATTTACGAATGTTGTTTTTTTTATTTTGTAAAGTTTTAAACACAAAACGGTTTTTCTCCATTTTCAGTGTGATGTAAAAGATGTGTTTTCACAGTTAAAAACTAAATTTGTTGCCAATCGAGTCTGGTGTTTTCGGAAAAAATCATACGGCCCTAAATCCTCTGAAATTTTGCTCCAAGTTTGATATAAAAAAGGCGTAGTTGCATTAAAATCTGTGTGTATAAGTTCCACCTGAACCGGCATCGCCATCTCGCTTCCTCTCAATAATGAAGAGGAAGCAATGGGCGTGTTTTGTATGAGGAAGTGGGCGTGTTTTGTATGAGCCAGGGGGCGGTGTTTGTAGTGTCTGCGGTCTGCAGCTCTGAAAGACGCTCAGCGTCTGACTCCAACTGTAGCGCTGAGACGCTGCGGGGATGAATGAGCAGGAAGTCGCGCCAGTTACCTGTGATAAGTAGCTGATTCTGAACAAAAGATGAAGGTATTCTAGCTCATATTTAGTCAATGAAATGTACACACAGCAGTATATATCACCACTTTTTGGGGGTATATTTTAGGGGAAGCTGAGCTTCCCTTGCAGTCTTAGAGCAATCGCCACTGCTATAAACTGAATTAACAGGTAAATTATAGACAAATATCTGATCAACACTGTGAACATAACTTTGAAAATAAACTGTACGAACAGGATAATGACAGATATATACCTGATAAACACCATAGACATAACTTTGTCAATAAACTTTAATTACAGGATAATAATGTCTCTTCTCAGGAAGGCTCGCCCATTTCCCCGTTAGAACAAGCTGGTGTCGCAATACAGGCTGCGTCAAATGGATGGACGTCAGCGCGTGAGTCAACTGCCTGCTCAAATCATTTTCATTTGTAGATCACCTGTAGTCAGCGCTGCACTTACACTGAGTGCTGATTGGTCCAAAATGTCACTTGTCAATCAATACTGACCAATCAGAGCAGTTCTGAATAATACTGACTGTTCAGGCCGCCCCGTGCGTTAGTTTTCCGGTATGTCCCCGCCCATGTATGCCCCCCTTCGCCCCTCCCCCTTTCCAAACAGTGCCTGAGGGACATTTTTAAAGGAAACACAGTTCTGACTTTATCTTCAAATTAAAACACCGTTTGAGTGTTGCTTGAAAAAGCACACACAGATCCGACTGTGTCTTTATAATAGAAAATAAAACTGACTCTCTCTTCAAAATAAACACACCTATCCCTCTCTTCAGGGGAAAAACAAAGATCTGATTGTGTCTTCAAAATAGTATAGGGCTATGTTAGATAGAGAAAATGATTTTGGGGGTGTCAACAGTTGAAATTTCCACATAAAAGTTGAAATTTTCAAATAAAAGTCGAAATTTTGACATAAAAGATGAACTTTCAGATAAAGTTGAGATGATGACAAAAAAACTGAATAACAATTTCGTCATAAAATAGAAATGTAGAGACGAAGTCGTAATGTCGAGATTAAAGTTGACATACAATGTATTTCTACTTTATTTTTCCACTTTTTTGCATTTCGACTTTTATCACATAGTTACTTAATTTTCATAATTTCACCTTTATTCTTATCATTTCAACTTTGATCCCGAAATTTCAACTGTCGCCTTCCCCAAAATCATTTTCTCCATCTAACATGGCCCTTATACTCTTCTGTAAAAACAAGACTCTCATCTGACTGTGTTTGACGTGTTTAACCTACCTTCAAAATAGACACAAATCTGATGGTCTCTTCAAAATAAAGCACAAATCTGACTTTCTCTTCAAAAATAAAACACAGATCTGATTGTCTCTAGAAAAATATGCACCTGACTGAGTCTTCAAACTGAACTCTAATCGTATGGTTACATGTGTAACCAGGGTTCTCTGAGTGAAGAGGCTTCCCCTCCACCCAGAGATATATGTAATATATATCTCTATTGGAGTGACTGAACCCTTGGGTCAGGTGACGTGGATAATTTCTTTAAGACAAACCACCTGTGGTCGTGGCTGACAGCCTACTTAAACCCCTGTCAGCCACTCCCCCAGTGATATTAATCTGATGGAACGAATCCCTGAGCGGCCTTGAGGTGGAGGGGAAGCCTCTTCACTCAGAGAACCCTGGTTACACATGTAACCATACGTTCTCTATCGTTACTAGGCTTCCCCTCCACCCAGAGATATATGTAATATATATCTCTATTGGAGATCTGTAAGACACACCGCAATGGGATAGAGCAGTAAAGGCCCATGCTGAGATACGTGAGCTTCGAATGCCACCAAAGTGCTCAACAAACAAAGTGTGTGCCAACAAACTATATACACTATATACACACCCCTGGCTCGCTAGCTCCGCAAGACGCAGGATGCTGCTGCCTAAATCCCTGGTGCCATACGCTACCGAGGGCTAGTTGGCCCTGCAAGTCGCAAGGGCCCAACTCGAGGGGTGGAAGGCCACTCAACCAGCCTACCCAAAGCTGATTGACAGGGAAAGAATCTGCCATTACTGTTGGGCTGCCCCAAGCACTCGCTCACTGAACGACGTGCCTGTGGCCACGTTAAACTGGTAGAATCTAGCAAATGTAGACGGCGCAGACCAGGTGGCTGCTGCACAAATCTCACTAAGAGATACACCACGCCATGATGCCCAGGACGTTGCCATGCCCCGAGTGGAGTGTGCCCGCACACCGGCCGGAAAGGGGACCCCCGCCCCCACATACGCCTGCTGAATTGTCTCAACAATCCAGTGGGAAAGACGAGCCTTTGACAGAGGCTGCCCCAGAAGATCTGGCCTAAAACAGACAAACAACTGATCTGTCTGCCTATGGACCCTTGTCCGCTGCACATATACCCTGAGTGCCCTGACTGGGCATACAAGTGACTGCCTATGCTCTCCATCCTCAGTGGATGCAGAGTAAAGAGACCGTACCACCATGTCCAAATGTGGCTGAGAAGCGGACAGGACCTTTGGAAGGAATTCTGGGTTTGGTCGCAAGGTCACCCCTGCCCCTTCGGGCAAGAATCTACACAGATTCTCATGCACCGAGAGAGCATGGAGCTCGCCCACCCTCTTGGCTGTGGCCAGTGCCAAAAGAAGAGCAGACTTATATGACAGCCACTTTAAGTCCACTGCCTCCAGAGGTTCAAATGGAGGTGCTTCAAGAGCCTGCAGGACCAGCTCCAGGTCCCAGGGTAAGAGTGATGGCCGTGACCTTATGCCAGCACGCCTACTAGCACCCTTAAGAAACTGGGATACCAGCCTGTCTGTTTCTACCGGCAACTGGTACTGTCCCACCCGCGATGCCTTAATTGCCGCAACCATACCCCTCAGAGTGGAGGGTGACTTTCCACCATCCAACAATCCTTGAAGGAATTGAAGGATAGCTGGAGCAGAGGCAGCTAGGGGTTCAATATGGTGCTCCTTGCACCAGTTCAAAAAGACCCGCCATCGATGTGCATAAAGTGCCCTTGTTGAAGGTGCATAAGCTTCTTGCATTGTAGAAATCACAGACGGAGACAGCCCCATAGCTAGGAACTCCGACCCCTCAGGGGCCATGCCCACAATCGGAGGCCCTGAGGAAAGGGATGAATCAGAGTTCCCCGTGCCTGAGACAGCAGGTCCCGACATACTGGGAGCTCCCACGGAGTCCCGTCTAGCAATGGTGGGATTTCTGAGAACCAGGTCATGTGTGGCCATTTTGGAGCCACCAGGATCAGCCTCATTTCCTCCATTCGTACCCTCTGCAGGTGAGATGGAAGGAGGACAAATGGTGGAAACGCATATAGCAGAGTCTGTGGCCATGGGTGAGCCAGAACATCTGCTCCAAGGGGAGGATTGTCTCCCCCTAGGGAAAAGAAGAGAGCACAGTGGGTTGATTCCTCTGACGCAAACAGATCGGCCTCTGCACGTCCGTAACAGAGTCAGATTTCGCAGACCACCTTCGGGTGTAGTCTCCACCCCCCTGGGTCTGGACCCTCCCTGGACAGCTGATCTGCTGCATGATTTTCCACCCCTGGCACATGGACCGCCCTCAGGGACAGAAACCTGGGGTGTGCCCAAAGCCACAAGCGGTGTGCCAGTCTGCAAAGGCGGGGAGAAACCAACCTGCCTTGCCTGTTGATGTATGCGGCTGCGGTCAAACTGTCCGTCTTCACCAGAACCTGCTGACCTCGAAGATAGGGCAGAAAATGTCGCAGGGCTAGATGAACTGCCGTCAGTTCTAAACTGTTGATGTTGTGGGTAGTGTGGGGACCATTCCACCGACCGCTGACCCCGTTTCCCCTGAACACTGCACCCCAGACCATCAGTGAAGCATCTGTCATTACTAAATGACGATGCGTCACTGGACCTAGCATGCTGCCCTTGGCGAGATTCTCTCTGTTGTTCCACCAACGTAGGGATGCTCGCAACCGTCTGGTGATGAAGATTACTGTATCCAAGTGACTCTTGGGACCCACACTCCAACACATGAGGCAGTTCTGTACTGGGCGCATGTGGAGGAGGGCCAACGGAACTGCCTGGACTGAAGACGCCATCAGACCTAAGAGACGGAGACAGAGCCTCCATGTGACCCTGGTCCCTAGTCTGAATTGGGAGAGGCACGTTCTTAGGGACAGCTGCCGCTCTTCTGTCAGTGTCAGTAGCCCCGCCTGGGAATCTATCATTAGACCCAGGAACTGTGTCTGTTGAGACGGCACCAACATGCTCTTCTTCATGTTGAGACGTAGGCCAAGGTGTTGGATATGGTCTAGAAGAATAGCCAGATGCGCCTGGCACTGAGCCTCTGAATGTGCACAGAGGAGCCAATCGTCCAAGTAATTCAGCACCCGTATCCCTTTCTGTCGCAGCAGCGCCAGAACTGCCTCCATGATCCTTGTGAAGGTTCGCGGAGCCAGAGAGATACCAAAAGGTAGGACCTGAAACTCGTATTCTCTTCCATCGAATACGAAACGGAGAAAGCGGCAATGCTTCTCCCAAATTGGAATCTGAAAGTAGGCATCCTTCAGATCCACTTTCACAAACCAGTCCTGCTTGTTGATGGACTGTCTCACTCGTGGGATAGTCAACATTTTGCATGTGTGGCAAGTGGGAGATGAAAACACTAATTTTGATTGAAGACCAAATACCAACAACGCCACCTGGGGGATTTCACCCCAGGAAATAATCTAGCTTAAATTAGGACACACAGGCTCGAAATTACCACAGGGCAAGAGACAGGTTATAGAAAAATATAACAATTCTTTATTACAATAATGACATTAAGAAACATCAGCTGTAGATCATATTTTTACTTTGGCCTGACGGTGGCACTAAAGGGCAACAGGGCTGGGGCTTACCGTGGCGGCCCAAACTCAAAATCATGAGGGGAGGAAGAAACTAAAACACCCGTGACACCACACACACGCAGATCTGTGAGGAAAAACCCACCACCAGGATTGGGTCGCCACCTCGGGCCGCAGCACCTGTCCACAGAAGAAAAAAACACTTAAAACAGGCCACAATGCTTCATACAGCTGTCTATAAAAGGAACGCCCACACACGCACGCACACAATCAAATAATAAGGAAATAAACAGAATAAACAGTATTAACAAAACACAATTAAAATATATTGCACAAAAATATAATACACAAAACAGAAAATATAGAAAGAACTTAATCACAACTAACTAAACCTAAAGTTAAAGAAAATAACAGCAATGGGTGGGCTCAGACCAGGAATTAAGTGAAACAAAACCCAATTTACAAAAAGAGCCAGAGCCAAAACAGCAGCGCAGTTCAGGAGCTGTAGCGGTGGAGATAATGCGACTTGGGCCGCCACCAGCACAGCACCGCAGAGCCAATGGAGAAAAGCTATGGGGAAACATGGCCACACTCAGAAAAGCCCCCAGCAGGGCAACCCGACCCCGCGGAACCAACAGCCTGCCTCACTGAATCGAGAGGGAGATCGTGTCACCATTATGTCATTTTTGGCACCTTAACCGAGTAAAGAGAGCCTCACAGCATGTTACCTGTGCGCTGCGGGGGAGGGAGTTCATGCCTCGATGCCAGCCACGCCAGCAGACAGCCAGCCACACATAAATTCCAGCCAGGTAGCCTGACCCCACACCAGCAACAGTCCCACGCTGGACAAGGAGAGAAGCCCACTATGTCACCGACAATGCACTTTGCACATTAAAGAAATGGAGGAAGCGGTGCGCACTTTACCTGTTGCAAGAACGCGCACCTCGCTGGTAAAACACGCCAACGGCACTATCGCCCGACCACGCCACTGGCTCATCCACCCCGGCACACGCCACGCCACACTACAGCCACCACGAGGAGCCGCGGATCCAGAAGGAGAGAAAGAGGGAAGGCGCCCGAGACCCAGCCCCGCTATATAGCCGCGCAGTGCCACCCATCAATCAGTGCAGGTAAAACAGGTGCTGTGCCCACAGTGGGAGGGTGCACACAGCCCTTCTGCCACACATGGTAGGCATCTGAGATACCGATTCAGACCTCTCAGATCCAGAATGAGTCGTAGTGTCCCGTCCCTCTTGGGGATGAGAAAATATCGGGAGTAAAATCCAGCCGGTCTGTTGCCGCATGGCACTTCCCTGATGGCTCCCTTTTCCAGCAGGGTACCAACCTCTGTCTGAAGAACAGCCTTCCTCCCTGCGTCCACCACTGTGACTACTGTTGGTGTCCTTGAGGTTGGGGGACGCTGAGCAAACTGAATATGATACCCCTGGGTCATGGTTAAAACTACCCAGGGGCTCGCATCCAGTGACTTCCAGGCTGTGACTCAACCCGAGACTGGCTGAACACTGGCTGGATGTATCATATTGTCAGGAAGAAGATGGGGGCTTGGGTTTGCCCCCGCCTTTGCCAAATTTATATTTGGCTACTCCTTTGGAAGCCCCTGTGCGCCCACACCGTGCCTCTAGAGTAGCCCTTAGGTCACCAGGGCCCCAGTCTGACCCTTGTGGCAGTATGGGAGCTTCAGCTCTCTTACTGACAGACTGACCAGACCACCTGGCCCTGGGCCTAGCAGTTAATGCACTAGAAACCTCCTTAGCACAGCGCCCAGCCTCCTGTGCTTGCTGCAAGAGAGTAGTGGCACCAGGGCCGAACATAGCTGTCAGCACAACAGGCAACTTCAGGAGGGCCCCTTTGTCCTCTGACTGGAGCTTTGACTTTGACAAATACAGCTGACGCCTGGTTACCCAGAGCGATGACATGCCCTTCCCAGTAACCACTGCCTGTTCCTTCATCAGTGCTGTCAGCATAGATGACACTAGCTGTATCTCTGAAACAAGGCAGACATCTGTCCCAGAACTCAGCTGACGAACTAACTTCCGCTGGTACAGAGCTAAAATGGACGCTGTATTTGCCAGCTGTGTCTGAACTGCCATTGCCCGATGCAGTTTAGCTAGAGAAGCATCCAGCATCTTGCAGTCACCCGATGGACTAGCTGGCCCCAGCACAGAGCTGGACGGAAACAGGAGAGCAGACACAGTCTGGTCCAACTGAGGCAAGACACCACAGCACACCTTTCCCTTGTCCTGCATGGTCGACATTCGTCGTGCAGTAGCTGAAAAGACCAGCTTAGCAGTGGGAGTCTGAAATGCCTTCTGCATCAGGTCCTCCATTTCAGGAAGGAGAGGCACCCCAAATGGCATCTCTGCCTCCGTGAAACCCTCTTCATCATCAAAAAGTGAAGGGGGAGGGAATTGACCTGACACCGATCCAAGCCCCAGAGCCTGAGAAGCTCTCTGAACCAGTGCCCTAAATTGCTGGCGCTTGCTCTCCTTGGTCTGCTCGTCTTCCTCAGCCATACACTGGATCTCACCATCATCTGATAAACCTAACACATCAACTTCATCATCACAATCATCTTCCTCAAGACCCTCGACTCTGCTCCTTTCACCAGGTCTGAGAGGAGATTTTAGGTAGAAATTTACACTGGAGCTACCTCCAAGTTCCTCTAACCTAGGGCGTTTGGTATGCTGGAGAACAGGAGGTGGTGTAACCCCACCTCCACGCTTGGGTCCAAAAACACAGACACATCGTTTCGGCAGAATTGAACAATCCATACATGATGATGGATTGTTAACAGCCATTGCAGCATGTTCTTCTCCCAGATATCGCACACACACATCATGACCATCCTCTATGGGCAGCTGAATTCCACACACTACACAGCTATGGCCCAAAGATGCCATGACCTTAAATGCTTTTTATTTTATTTTATTTATTTATTTTTAATTATGTATATATATTTATTTGTATATATATATGTATATATATATATATATATATATATATATATATATATATATATATATATATATATATATATAGATATATATATATATATATATATGTATGCGAGGGAGAGAGAGACAGGGAGAGAGAAGTTTTAACGCCCAGATCTCGCGAGAGTCCCGCACGGGATTACCATGCGGAAGTGCTCTCGGAGCCGGCGCTTCCAAACAAAGCAATAAACTTTAAACCGCGAGCCCTTTCTCAACGCCGTAATGGACAGAGAAGAGAGCCCTGTGTTATCCACGTGTGAGGTTTCCCCACGGAGACCACACGTTCAACACTGGTTTATCGTTTACACATAAAAAGCCTACGCTGTCCACAAACTCACGGAGCCTTCTCCCACCGCCCAATCGGGACCGGGAGAAAGGATCCTTGTGTTATCCGGCACAGACGTCCCTTCACAGAGACCCTACGCCAACACAGAGAATGCGACAACCAGGAAGTTCAAAAGATTACCACACACAGCCACCACGAGAGACAATGACTCTCTCCAGTCTATTTAGGTAAGCGGCACAGACTGTGTGTATGAACGGTTTTGATCAGCTCAAAGAACTCAGCGATACACGCCGCGCTGCTCCAAGTGGAATCAGAGAAATCACTGGGGGAGTGGCTGACAGGGGATTAAGTAGGCTGTCAGCCACGACCACAGGTGGTTTGTCTTAAAGAAATTATCCACGTCACCTGACCCAAGGGTTCAGTCACTCCAATAGAGATATATATTACATATATCTCTGGGTGGAGGGGAAGCCTCTTCACTCAGAGAACCCTGGTTACACATGTAACCATACGATTAGAGTTCAGTTTGAAGACTCAGTCAGGTGCATATTTTTCTAGAGACAATCAGATCTGTGTTTTATTTTGAAAAGAAAGTCAGATTTGTGCTTTATTTTGAAGAGACCATCAGATTTGTGTCTATTTTGAAGGTAGGTCAGACACAGTCAGATGAGAGTCTTGTTTTTACAGAAGAGTATAATGGCCATGTTAGATGGAGACAATGATTTTGGGGAAGGCGACAGTTGAAATTTCGGGATCAAAGTTGAAATGATAAGAATAAAGGTGAAATTATGAAAATTAAGTAACTATGTGATAAAAGTCGAAATGCAAAAAAGTGGAAAAATAAAGTAGAAATACATTGTATGTCAACTTTAATCTCGACATTACGACTTCGTCTCTACATTTCTAATTTTATGACGAAATTGTTATTCAGTTTTTTTGTCGTCATCTCAACTTTATCTGAAAGTTCATCTTTTATGTCAAAATTTCGACTTTTATTTGAAAATTTCAACTTTTATGTGGAAATTTCAACTGTTGACACCCCCAAAATCATTTTCTCTATCTAACATAGCCCTATACTATTTTGAAGACACAATCAGATCTTTGTTTTTCCCCTGAAGAGAGGGATAGGTGTGTTTATTTTGAAGAGAGAGTCAGTTTTATTTTCCATTATGAAGACACAGTCGGATCTGTGTGTGCTTTTTCAAGCAACACTCAAACGGTGTTTTAATTTGAAGATAAAGTCAGAACTGTGTTTCCTTTAAAAATGTCCCTCTGGCACTGTTTGGAAAGGGGGAGGGGGCGAAGGGGGGCATATATGGGCGGGGACATACCGGAAAACTGACGCACGGGGCGGCCTTAACAGTTAGTATTATTCAGAACTGCTCTGATTGGTCAGTGTTGATTGACAGGAGAAATTTTGGACCAATCAGCACTCAGTGTAAGCGCAGCGCTGACTACAGGAGATCTAAAAATGAAAATGATTTGAGCAGGAAGTTGACTCACGCGCTGACGTCCATCCATGCACTGTGAGGTCGCGTGATTTGACGCAGCCTGTATTGCGACACCATCTTGTTCTAACGGGGAAATGGGCGAGGCTTCCCGAGAAGAGACATTATTATCCTGTAATTAAAGTTTATTGACAAAGTTATGTCTACGGTGTTTATCAGGTATATATCTGTCATTATCCTGTTCGTACAGTTTATTTTCAAAGTTATGTTCACAGTGTTGATCAGATATTTGTCTGTAATTAACCTGTTAATTCAGTTTATAGTCATGGCTATCTTTAGTGTTGATCAGCCATATATCTCTTATTATCTTGTTATTATAGTTTTTAGTAATATGTATGCTTATGGCCTTGATCAGGTATATATCTGGTAATATCCTGTTCTATGGTTTATTAACATAGCTACTTTCACAGTGTTGATCAGGTATTTATTATTTTCCTGTTTGTTCAGTTTATTGTCATGGTTATGTTTACGCTGATTTTCAGCAACCATAATGTCACTAAATTGTTGATACAGTTAATTACCAAAGTTCTGTTTACAGTGTCTATCGGTATCTGTTGATTGTTAACCTGTTATTACAGTTTATTGTCTTAGTTATGCTCACACCAATGACCAAGTATCAGTCAATTATTAACTTTTCAATACAAGTTACTATCAAAGTTATGTGTGCAGGGTTTATCAGGTATCGGTCTGTCATCCTATTATTACAGTTAATTGTAATAATTGTATTTATAGTGTTGATCAGGTATCTGGTAGGCTACTACATATAAAGTTGTTTTAGTTTGATTCAAAAACAAAAAAACCCGAGCATCATTTATCTGACAAAATTTGTGAATGGGACACTAAATTATTGTACATACAATAATCCTGCAGTTTACCCAAGAGAGACATTTATTTTCCCTCTGATAATCAGATTTTACAATTTGAAATGCTTTAATTTCATCATAACAGTGTTTTCCAAAAACACAGAACCGATCCTCCAAGGATCGTTTCTGCAGAATTGAACAATCCATACATGATGATGGATTGTTAACAGCCAATGCAGCATGTTCTTCTCCCAGACATCGGACACACACATCATGACCATCCTCTATGGGCAGCTGAATTCCACACACTACACAGCTATGGCCCAAAGATGCCATGACCTTAAATGCTTTTTATTTTATTTTATTTATTTATTTTTAATTATGTATATATATTTATTTGTATATATATATATATATATATATTTATTTGTATATATATATATATATATATATATATATATATATATGCGAGGGAGAGAGAGACAGGGAGAGAGAAGTTTTAACGCCCAGATCTCGCGAGAGTCCCGCACGGGGTAGAACAGACATTGCGCATGCGTGCCAGCAGTTAACATGTGAGGCGGGAAATTTTGAAATCACGATTCAACATTGTTTGGATTTTGACAACAATTCTCAACTTGGTGGTTGGCATAAGCTGGTGTGTGACTGGATTGGGATGGCAACACAGGTGGTAGATGATGAGGATGAGATGGATTTTAATGAGTGGACTCCTGTTGGGAGTGGAAGAGGACGAGGGAAAGCTAACGCGAGGCAGGGAAAGGAGGTAAGAGAGAGCTGGTATGCCAACCAGGGAAATAAAAGGGAGCTAGAGGAGTATAGCTCAGATGAAGGAACCAGGGCTGTTCGCAAAAAGGTGGACAGGGAGGAATTTAGGGTAATACTTAAATTCAGGAAGGAAGATGAACAGGTGAGTCTTTAGCCTATGGCGGTGTCCAGAGAGCTGAGAAAGAAGGTAGGTGATATTGAAATGGCTAAAATTCTTCGAGATGGGGGATTATTTATCAAGCGTAAAAATCAAGAACAGAAAAACAAAGCGTTACTTATTGAAAATGTGTGCAAAAAGGTGGTAAGTGAAAAACGAGTGCTTGGTGAGAACAAGGTTAGCCGGGGAGTGATTACAGGTATTCCTCTTGGTGAGGATCTGGAAAAACTCCAGCGGAGTATTCAGGGAGGTGAGGTGAGGAGACTAAAGAGGCTGACGAAAACAATAAATGGTGAGAGAGTTGACAGTTTGTCGGTGCTGATGGAGTTTCAGGGAACAGTGCTTCCAGAGAAAATAAGAGTAGGGTGTATGAGTTTCCCTGTGAGGCCTTATGTCCCTCCTCCGCTGCGGTGCTACAAGTGCCAGAGGTATGGGCATATAGCAAAAGCTTGCAATGGGAAGCAAAGGTGTGCAAAATGCGGAGGTGAGCATAGATTTGAAGATTGTGGAGAGAATGTGCAGGTTAAATGTTGTAATTGTGGTGGTCAACACAGTGTGACATACAGGGAGTGTGAAGTCAGGAAAAGAGCCGTGGAAATCCAACAAGTGAAAGCAGTTAACAACATAAGCTACTCTGAAGCAGTGAAGAAAGTACAAGCACAAAAGAGGGTGGAGGAAACAGGTAACAACAGTCAGAAGGCAGCATCAGGTGGACTTCAAAGAACGCAGGCTAATGCAGAACTGACGGTGGATAAGCTGATTTTATTCATTGCTTATGTCATCAACTGTACGGATCAAGTCAAACACAAAACAGAGAAGATCAAAATAATTGTGAGGGGAGCTGAAAAATTTCTGGCTTTAAAAGATGTATCCTGGGAGCAGATTAACAAAAGACTTGAGGTAGATGGGAAGCCTGGGGTCTCTGTGGACAGGACCTAATGTTTATCCTTCAGTGGAATGCAAGGAGCTTGATAGCAAACGGTCAAGAGTTGAAAGGATTTATTGATGGAATTCAGAAGAAACCAGAGATTATTTGTGTTCAAGAGACGTGGCTGAAGCCGGCATTGGATTTTGTAATTAGAGGTTATAGCAGCATACGCAGAGATAGAGCAGAGGGAAATGGAGGAGGGTGTATGATATTTGTGAAGCAGGGAATGCAGTATAGAGTATTGGGGAAAGGGAAAAACTGTGAAATGATTGTAATTGAAGTGTGGACGAAAGAAGATGTTGTTAAAATAGTAAACTTCTACAACCCTGTAAGAAGCTATCATTAGAATTACTGGAGGAAGTAGCTGTACATATAGAAGGAAAAGTAGTTTGGTGTGGTGATTTTAATGCTCATAATACGCTATGGGGTAACTCTAATGATGGAAATGGGGAAGTGATTGAAGAACTAATGGAAATTAAAAATCTGGTGTGCCTGAATAATGGATATGGAACAAGAATCAATGTTAGTAATAACACTGAATCAGCTATTGATCTTACATTAGTAACAGAAACATTGGCAGGTAGTTGTAATTGGGAAATTATTAGAGACACAACTATAGGAAGTGACCACTATCCGATCAAAATTGAAGTGGGAATGAATGTAGAAGAGCATGGAAATAATGGATTAGATAGATGGGCATTTAGCAGGGCTGATTGGAGTAAATTTAAACAGATATGTGATACAGATATGCAACACATTGACATTAATCAAGATGTTGATGAATTAAATCTTTCTGTTTGTGAATCTATCCTAGGGGCAGCAAAGCAAGCAATTCAAAGGGAAGGAGGTAAGAAGAAAAAGAAAATCGTGCCTTGGTGGACAAAAGAATGTGAGAATGCAATAAAATCTATATAAAGCATTTAAAGTGTTAAAAAGAACTCATAGTTTCCAAACTCTTATTGAATATAAAAGGTTGCAAGCTAATGTAAGGAAAACAATTAAATGTGCTAAGAAGATCTTTTGGAGGAAATTTTGCAACTCAATAGGAAGAGAAACAGATATTACTAAAGTATGGGGAATGATAAAAAGAATGAATGGTATTAAAAGAGATTATGGATATCCAGTTTTGGTGGACAATGGAAATACAGCAGTGTCAGATGAGGCAAAAGCAGACATGTTGGCAAATACTTTTGTCAAGGTCCATTCTTCAAATAATATTAGTGAAGAAGGGAAAAGAGGAAGGGAAGCCACAATAACTGAAAATGAGGCAGTACTGCAGTCCAGTATCGACAATAATGATCTATTAAATGTACCATTTTCAATGGCAGAGCTAAATCATGCACTCAGGAAAACTAAAATGTCAGCTCCTGGAAAAGATCAGATATCTTACATTATGATAAATCAGCTCAGTGAATCATCAAAGATCATCTTATTAGAATTGTATAATAAAGTTTGGGAGAAGGGAAAATTACCAAAGATATGGAAAGAAGCAGTGGTGGTGCCAATACCTAAACCAGGAAAAGACAATGCAAACCCAGGAAATTATAGGCCTATCGCCCTAACATCAAATATTTGTAAAATAATGGAGAGGATGATAAATGAAAGATTAACGTATTTCATAGAAAGCAAAGGGTATTTAGCAAGATATCAGAGTGGATTTAGGAAAGGAAGAAATACCATGGACCCAGCTTTATGTCTAGAACATGAGATAAGGAAAGCACAAATTAATAGAGAAAGTGTTGTAGCAGTTTTTTTTGATATAGAGAAAGCTTATGATATGATGTGGAAAGATGGATTATTAATTAAATTGAGTAAATTGGGGGTCAATGGCCCAATGTATAGGTGGATTAAGGACTTTTTATTTTCAAGATCAATTCAAGTAAGAATAGGTAAAAGCTTGTCAAGAAATTTTGTCATAGAAAATGGAACGCCTCAAGGCAGTATTGTAAGTCCTTTGTTATTTTCTATTATGATTAATGATGTTTTTTTGAGTTTAGAGAGGGGGATAGGGTTTTCTCTTTTTGCCGATGATGGGGCAATTTGGAAGAGAGGTGGGAATTTGGATTTTATTGTGAAAAAAGTTCAGGAAGCAATGGTTAAAATAGAAGAATGGTCATTTAAGTGGGGATTTAAATTCTCCATAGAGAAAACAAAGACAATGTTCTTTACAAGAAAAAGAGTTGGTTGTAACATAAAACTGAAATTATATAACCAAGATCTGGAAAGAGTAAAACAATTTAAATTTTTAGGATTGTGGCTGGATGAGAAAATAACATGGTCGGTCCATATTCAGAAAATTATAGACAAATGTAAGAAAGTGTTAAATGTGATGAGATGTCTGGTTGGAAGTGAATGGGGGTCAGACAGAACAGCACTAAAGACCATTTACATAAGACTAATAAGATCGGTATTAGACTATGAAAGTATGGCATATGGATCTGCAGCACAAACATCTTTAAAAAAGTTGGACAATATTCAGTACCAGGCTTTAAGATTGTGTACAGGTGCAGTTAAAACAACACCAACATCTGCATTACAAATAGAAATGGGAGAAATGCCATTAGAACTCAGGAGAGAACAACTAGCTCTAAGTTACTGGGTTAATTTAAAAGGGCACAGTGAAGATCATCCAACAAAAGATACACTGAAACCCTGATGGGAAAAGGAAAGGAGAGAAACAAAAAGCTTTGGGTGGATAATAGAGAAAAAGGCAAAAGAACACGATGTAACAGCAGTAAACATCAGTCCCACTCCCAGTGACACAGCCTTGGATACTTCCTGAACCTAGCGTGGACCTCACACTGCTAAACAAAAAGAACAAAGAAAAGGGATTCATTTTACAGCCACAGTTGATAAAAGATTACATAGGAAGCAACTATTTTGATCACATCCAGATATATACGGACGCATCCAAAAGTTCAACCCACAGAATAGGCATTTCATTCATAGTTCCAGAGTTTAACATTAAAGTCTGCAAAAGAATCAGTAACGAGTTATCTGTGTATACAGGGGAGATGATGGCTTTGTTGTTAGCAGTTCAGTGGGTTGAAGAGGTTAGACCCTGGAAAACAGTTATATGCTCTGACTCCAGCTCATCTTTGACCAGCATTAAATATGGACACTCAGACAGCAGAAAGGATATTTTATTGGAAATACGACAAACAATATTCAGAATCCAAATGATGGGACTAAGAACAACATTTGTATGGATACCAGCTCACGTAGGCCTGAGTGGAAATGAAGCAGCTGACAGGTGTGCAAAAGAAGCAACAAAAAAGAGTCACATTGACATACAAGTTCCTTTCAGTAAAACAGAGATGAAGACCAGAATTAAGCACAAATTAAAAGAAAGGTGGCAAAAACAATGGGAAGAAGAAAGAACAGGCAGATGGTACTACAGAATTCAAAGACAAGTAGGAGTAATGAGACAGACAAGATCTCGCAAAGAAGAAACAGTTATCTCAAGATTAAGATTTGGTCACTCTGGACTTAACAGCACACTCTTTAAAATAAAGAAACATATTTCAGGAAACTGTGATTATTGTGACCAGCAGGAAACTATAGAGCATGTGGTACTGTCTTGTCCAAAGTATGATGTTGAAAGAAGGGAACTTATTGTCAAACTCACAGAAATGAAGTTGAGACTGGATTTAAGAGACATTTTGCAGAGAAATTCAAGTGATAAATGTTATGATGCACTATTACAGTATCTTAAGAGAACGAATTTGATGACGAGAATATAATTTTTTTTTTTTTTTTACCATTATTTTTAGTTAGTAGAATAAGTACATTTTAGTTAGATTCCCGATCCACACTCCATACCAGTTGGTGGCGGTAATGCACCAAAAAGTTGTTTGCCAACCGCCATAAAACACCAAGAAGAAGAAGAAGAAGAAGAGGCTGTGTCCGAAATGGCATACTAACGTACTACTCATACTAAGTGTGTCGTCAAAATGAGTATGTAGTGTGTTCACACTGGATAGTATGAAAAGATTGAGTGTGCGAGAAATACCCGGATGTATACTATATCGGAAAAAATGTTAAGTATGCGAGGTGGGCATACTACTCACACTCAACCGCCCCATAATGCATTGCGAGCCCAATAATGCATTGCGCCATACACGACCGACCGGCATTAAGCTAGAAATCGGCCACTAGCAAACTTCCCATTTTCAAAATAAATGCGTCTTTTATGATCTCCCTTTAGTTCTTTAACGCTTTTGTAAATGGGCTCTTGTTTTGGAGCCGACCGGAAGTTTCGTCGATAGCATAATAGCGGCATAGCGGAATGTCCGAAATGTCGAAATGAAATTTGTATCAGTGCGTTTTATGGCTCAAATGACCACATTTTGGTATTCTACGTGGTGACTTTCTCGCCTAAAATGCTCTCTGAACTTTCAAATGTGGTGAATCAACAGAGATATTTGATAGCCTGGTGTGCTTCTGATTTTTGTCATCGGAGGTTTGAAATGCATCATGGGAAACTTAGTAGTATACTACAGTGTGAACGGTTGGCATTCTAATCATACTTATAGTATGTAGTATACATTATATACACAATGGGTTTGTAGTATGTAGTATGTTAGTATGCCATTTCGGACACAGCCAGAGTCCCGCACGGGATTACCATGCGGAAGTGCTCTCGGAGCCGGCGCTTCCAAACAAAGCAATAAACTTTAAACCGCGAGCCCTTTCTCAACGCCGTAATGGACAGAGAAGAGAGCCCTGTGTTATCCACGTGTGAGGTTTCCCCACGGAGACCACACGTTCAACACTGGTTTATCGTTTACACATAAAAAGCCTACGCTGTCCACAAACTCACGGAGCCTTCTCCCACCGCCCAATCGGGACCGGGAGAAAGGATCCTTGTGTTATCCGGCACAGACGTCCCTTCACAGAGACCCTACGCCAACACAGAGAATGCGACAACCAGGAAGTTCAAAAGATTACCACACACAGCCACCACGAGAGACAATGGCTGAATCTCAATCTCCTCCCTAAACCCTGAGCCCTGAGCCCTCATTGACTTAAGTCCCTGAACCTGGAAAGTGATTGAGTGCGTGAGGCTGCAAGGGCTTGAAGTGCTATAGACAGAAATGGGACAGCCCTTTGTTTTTATTGACAGCAATCATGAAAGAGATAACATTAACTGCCACCTTTTTTTTACTTTTAACATTTTTTTTAATTTATGTGAAACACATACACCAATATGCAAAGATTTTCAACACCACGTATATAGAAACTTTACATTATAAACATTTATATGTATATATACATATGCATACAAAAGTACAAGAAGCGTCTATAAAATGATCAGACTTAATGATTCCATAATGTTCAGAGTTTTGTTTTTTTGGTATTTTTTTGTCCATTTACACTTACATAAATTTAACATTTCCCATATACAATATTGTAGTATAACTAAATAAAGAAAATAAATCTTCTGACATTTTCTATTTTCACTCATAAAAATATAAAACGTCCTTTTCTTTAAGTTGAACTGTGGACCTGGTTTGTGCATTAAAGAGTTGCTCTACTCCTGACCAAAATGCAAACCTATATAAACATTCAAAAAACAAATGGCAAATAGTTTCAATAGCATAGTAACAAAACGCTGCGTCTCTCATGACTCCAAACCTAGCAACATCTTGAAAAGTTTGATTTATTATTCCTTTTTTAATTTAACAGTAAACTTCATTTTATTTTTGCAAAATATAATAAACAAAAATTCTCGATGGGAAACAAAGGTGCTTTGTTACCTCAACAGCTCAAATACAAATAAGTATAACAAATTAACAATAAATTCGATTTTTAAAATGAGTGGTAGAGTTTCCTCATGTTTATTGGTAGATTGTTTGCTTATTAACTACACATACAATATGATCTGTGATGAATATTGTATGATCTCCTCCCCATTTCACTCATGTCAAGAGAACATAAGTGCATTATTTTTATTTCTAATTTTATTTTAATATTTTTATTTTATTTATATTTATATATTTTAAGTAATAGTTTTATTTTGGTCTATCTTTCCTTCTAATATATCTTTGTCCCTGGTTGAGTTTTTCTCAAAGGCATTAAGTACTATCAAATCTAAAGTAATCTATTCAAACACAATTGTGAACTTTTAAGGCGTGACTGGGATTTCATATTTTAGCGACTGCCAGCTGGTCGCTCCAGGAGACTCCTGCCACACGTCACAACGCGATGAACTCTGGGTAATTCCCTCACGGTAAGTCTGCATTGATGCCCACTCACGGAAAGGGCGTATGTAGGGCTCAAAAAGTCAGCGAGAGGTCCCTCACACACTTTGTGATTTGGCAGTGGGACAGCCCTAAGCCCTCACGGACTCTGCGGGAGCGTGCCTCAAAGTCAGTGAGTGTGTGAGGGTGGACATTGGGATTGGGCCAATGACTCTCTCCAGCCTATTTAGGTAAGCGGCACAGACTGTGTGTATGAACGGTTTTGATCAGCTCAAAGAACTCAGCGATACACGCCACGCTGCTCCAAGTGGAATCAGAAAAATCACTGGGGGAGTGGCTGACAGGGGATTAAGTAGGCTGTCAGCCACGACCACAGGTGGTTTGTCTTAAAGAAATTATCCACGTCACCTGACCCAAGGGTTCAGTCACTCCAATAGAGATATATATTACATATATCTCTGGGTGGAGGGGAAGCCTAGTAACGATAGAGAACTGTTGTTATCTCCTAAATAAAACACAAATCTGACTGTTTTTCAAAATAAAACACAAATCTAACTGTTTTTCAAAATAAAACACAAATCTAACTGTTTTAAACGAACATAAATCTGATGATCTCTACAAAAATAGCACAGTCCTGACTGCCTCTCCAAAATTAAAACTCAAATCTGACACATGAAACTGTCTCTTCAAAAAAAAATACAAAACAGTTTATTAACACAAATCCGACATTACCTTCAGATAAAAAGACATATCTGACTGTTACTTTAAATTAAAAGACAAATCTGACTGCCACTTCAAAATAAAACACAAGTCTTACTTTCTCTCGAAATTTAATACAAATCTGACTCTCTTCAAAATAACACAAAACCTGAAAGTCCAAAAAAACCCCACACATCTGACTGTATGAAACGACATATTTGTCTTTTCAAAAGAAAACACTAGTCTGTCTCCAAAAAAACTCATGTCCATCTTTGACTTTACAATTTACTACAAATCTGATTATACTTAAATATAAATATAAATTCAACTGTCTCTTACAAAAACACAAATCTGACTGTCTCTTAAACATAAAGCTAAATGTGACTGTCCATTAAAACCCCACACAAGTCTGGCTGAAAAAAACATGTATATGTCTCTTAAAAACCAACACAAATCTGACTAGCCCTTCAAAGTTGACATCTGACTTTCATTCAAAATGACCACAAATCTGACTGTGTCTTCAAAATTAGGAACAGACTGCTCTTGACTATTCAAAAAAGACACACATCTGACTGTTCCTTCAAAAGGAAAACACAAATCTCTTCAAGATTCAACAAAAACACACATCTGACTTTACCATTAAAATAATACACATGCAAACGGTTCTTTCAAAATAAATCACTGATTAGAATGTTGCATAAAAATAAATACCCTGAATATCCTTGTCTCTGAATATCCTGAGACAAGTCTTCTTCCAGAATCTGTTGGACAGGATTAAGCCTGGACATTAAACAAATATAAACCTGACAGAAATGTGTTCTTTAAAGACCTATGTCTATGACACCTCATCATCACATTCTGTACTTAGCCAGTGATTAGCCAGAAAAAAGATACTAACATTATTAACTATGATGTGTTTGACTTTGTTACTGCTGAATATGATTTATAGGATAGAAAAATTAATCCATGTAACATGTTATTCACACCAATCAAAGTGGAATAAAGTAAACATAGCTCACACATACGTAGGTCCAGGTGTGTGCTCCCTCAGCACAGTATCTGATTTGGTACATTAAATGCAGGTGGTTTACATGAATGGGCCGAGTCCAGGTGAGCAACAGTGAGGTGGGAAAACTGGCCTCCGACACCAAAGCGATGTTATACGGAGGATTGGTCTTCACTGAAACAGCAGCAGCACATCATTATTTGTATATCCTCGTGTTAACAAATAAAATATCAAATAAACATGGCTGTAACTGATCTGTCTGCAGTGACCACAGCCAACAGACTAATTATTGAGCAACATTCAAATAATAATCAGCACACATTAACAATGAACTTCCAGTGATACTTTGAAAAAATATTTTTAAATGTATTTTCATGTTGAAAAAACATATTTAAATAAATAAACACTTGACCTCCTAGTGTGATTTTTAATACATATCTAAACATATTAACAATTAATCTCTCAGTGTGATAAAAATAACATTTCTAAATATATTAACCATGAACCTTCATTGTGATTTTGAATAACACATTTAACTATATCAACAATAAACCTCAGTGTGATTTTAAAAACAATAATCGGAGCAATATCTGTTGATAATGTAAAATAAATACTTGTATTATGATCTAGGTTTTAAAACATCTCTGCAGCCTCCCTGAACTCACCAAACTTTCCAGAGTCCTCTCTCAGGTGTTTTGACTCCGTCCACCCAAGCTTGTTCTCTGATTTCAGCCAGATTTCAAGGTTGGTGCTAAAGGTTCCCAGGTCCACCTTTGCATGGGTCTCAGCAGTGGAGCTGTGAATGACCCCATCGCTGAGGGTGAAGATGGAGAAACAACATTTTTAAACACGTAACAGACATCAAACATACATGCTAATTTAGCACAAACAGGAAAAGAACATACATGATGATGCAGAACACACTTTAATACAATTATTGGAGTCAAATTGAAAACTGATTTGAAAACCACAGATTTGTTTGTTTTGTTTTTTTTTTTTGCTGCAGTGCAATTCAGTGCATTTGACAGGGTGAAAGATATGACAGAAACAACCATAATACTGTGAAAGAAACCAGTCAATTTGTGCACATGTTAAAAACAGCGACACAAGACTTAACCAGGTCACACAGGGACTTTTGACAAGCTGTGGAATTATGTGTTGAGAGTTGTGGGTGTGTGTGTGCGCAAGTGTGCAAGTGTGTGCAAATATTTCCAAATCAGAGGGCTGGTTGCTTGAAGGTGGGAAGAATGGGAATATGTTAGGACAGAGGAACCAACAAGAGGAACCAGGTCAAATAAGAAAGTGTGCTAAATAGTACAAACATAAAAAAGTTGCTTTGATCATCGAATAACCTGCCTGCTCTACAAGTAAATGCATTTTGTGGGCTATAAAGCCTTCAAATAGAAAGAAATGATGAATACTTTGGAGACAAGGGGCTGAAAGAGCTTTGAGGATGATTTGCAGGAAAGGGGTCACAGGTTGGATGAGAGACTATACCGCCACGATAAGGCTTCATATATATATATATTTAATTGCTGCACATCGTCAATCTTGCCCCGTTCTGATCCACCATCGTCATATTAATTCACAACCCCTATTCCAAACAGGGGCGTACATACTTTGTGGGTTTTAAAGGGCACTTGGCGGGAAAATGGTCCCCACATTTATTTGCCCCACTTATGTTTTTTTTGTCAGTAAAGCAGACTAAATCACAACACATAGAATGTGAAAATGTATCTATAATATTTTTCAATTTATTCATTGGCATTAATGCATTTTTTTGATTGTGTTCATGAAAAAATTTTTTTACATTGTGTTAAATGATTTTTTGCGGCATGCCCACCGGGAGAGGCTTATTATATAAAAGGCAGCCATTTTGAACATGCTGTGTGGGAGAGTTGGAGATACAGGGAATGTATTTGTAAAATCTGAACCAGAGCAGATTGATTGTGATAGCTGTTTGAACATTGGCTGTGTTGCTGTTTTTTTCTTTTTCTCTTGGACTGGAATTTGGAGTTCAGTGAAGAACCCAGATCAACCATTACTAATTTTTGTACACAGTTTATGTAAATAGTTTTTTTTGGTCCATCACTTGTATATATTTTTTCATTGTTGGGAGATTGGTGAATTAAAACCCCTGAAAATGTACCTTTCTGGCTACACTTTATTGTTTTTCAGGAAGAACCCCGCGACACAAGTAACCTGTGATGCCGAAAGAGGTCTCTATTTCTAATTAATGCTAGCAAAAAGATAGTAAATTATAGCCAGATGGAGTCATGACCCTTGCTATATTCTTTGAGGATTATGTACTTTCAAGAGAAATGTGGTCAATGAGTAGGTTAAAACCACAGATTTAATCTGATCTGTTTCACTGAGGTGCCTGAGCGCTCTAATCAAACATGCTTTCAAATTTTTAGACTGCAACAGCACCGATATCAACCTTCTCCATCAGCATGGAAACAGATCATACATGTAAGTGCTCACGTAATATCCTTCACATAGAGTGTATATGTTACAGGAGCATCGGCTGTATGTGGTCCGGGGTCATTCCACTCACAGGTGAAAATCCCTGAGATGGAATCTTTGTCCTGGAGAGCCTTGCAAGTCAAATTCACGGGGCTCTGCACGCCGTCTGATCCAAACACACATAAAGATAGAAAAAGTGTAACAATAACATATAACTGCATCATAAATCTGAGAATCTGTGTGGTTGTTTGGTTTAATGGGTGTCAGACAGGTGGGTCCTGGATCTTAAAGGAGGCCTTCACACTTAGACCTTTAGTGTGTTGTTCTGATTCAAGAAGGCGTTCCCTGGTCTGAATATATACTCTGAATGTTCATGAGCGCAGTGATCCATACCTGTTTCAGTACAAATAACCATGATTACCATGTTTGGTTACAGTCAGGACACCGTGGACCAAGACATGAAACAGATTGACAGGTGACTCATCTCTCCACTGTTGGAGCACTAAACGCCTCTTGTCTTTGTGCAGACTTCATTTACACTGACAGGAAAGATTTACATCAGTAAATATGTCAAATCAATCATAAGAGTTGACCTCAGCTTTAAAACAACTTATTTTGTGGTGGCTTAGGCTGTTAGCCACCGTTCAATAACAATGCAGAGCACAATTCATGGTCATAGCAACGCTGGCTGTGAATTTGTAAGGACAGCCCTGTCTTTGAGGGATTTTGCCCACTTCAGAGTTATACCTGTGAACATAAAATGATCCAAAAGAAATGTGAACATGTATAGTTTATTGAATGAATCAGAGGAAATCAACCGAGCCATAGGTGTGAAAACCGGCCGAGAGCCTCTGTGAAAAACAGAGATGTCAGGACAAAGCTAGAAGAAGAATGGTTGACCGTGGGTATACGTGTTGGTGTCATAGAAACAAAGTTTAACGGTGGACACGTGATGCACTCAGAGTGAGAGGATCACTTTCACCTACCTCCTGTCTTTCAGGCTGGTAATTTCATATCTTTTACTGGTAAAACCCCAGATGACACATAAGAGTCATCACGGAGATTGGGCTACAACCTGAAAAAACAAAACACCACTAGCGCCGAAGATGACTTGGAAGATGGCGATAGTTAAGTGACGATACGTAGCTACTGCTACTGCACAACATGTCACGCAAAAAATGGTGCCCTGATGAAGCTCAAATTTGCCGAGTTGACGCCCTCTCTGGCCTCTCTGGATAAACTGTCACCGTATTGAAGACAACACTAGCATAATTGCTGAGGCAGAAAATTGCATCTCAGAGGGTGAAGATCGCACCACATCCCTGGAAACAAGCTATCCCAACTTAAATGGAGAGTTAAAACCCTAACAGACAGAGGGGAGGACAGCGAAAACAGAGACATCAGAAGAATCACAAGAAAGAAGGTGCAGAAGGGAGACAAGCTGTCAAGTTTTCAGAACTTGGCTTCCAGACGTAGTGGATTTGGAGACCAGGCAAGGCACGGTAAAGATTGACAGGGCACACCGAGCCCTTTGCCTGCAAAAGGAAGGCTATAACAGACCTGTTATCATCAAGCTGCACAATTTGAATGACAAACATAAAGTTCTTACAGCAGCCAGAGCAAAAGGTGAGCTGACCTATCAGGGCTTCAAGATTCACATTTGCCAGGACCTGTCAGCCCAGGTGAGGGAATCTCGGTATCAGTTTAATGGGACATGCAAGGTCCTTGTCCAGACTTGGATACATTTACAGATGTGCTACCCAGAAAACCTGTCCTAAATGCTGAACAGAAAGGAGTTCACCTTCAAAAGTCAATGAGAGGCTGAGGAGAGGCAGCATCTCAGCAGATACTAAGGTTACCCCTGTTTACACATGCAGCAGAGACATCAACTTTTACCTCAATTAAAAGATAAGCATGCAAACAGCAACACGAGAGTCACAGGGAGACAGTGGCTCTCAGGATTTATGTTTTAGATTTAATTTAAAGGACTTTTATCTCATTTACAAGCACAGATGCCTCTTTTCTGGACTTACAGTACCATGGAAACTGTGAGTGTGGTTATTTTTATTCTTTCATCTTTAGTATACAGTGTTACTTGTCCCCTGCATTATTAACACCTTTGCTGCTTAAATTGTGTCATGCTGTTTTTAATGCCCTCTACATTGCTGCTCCACACTCTGGACAAACTGGGGTCCTGTTATAGTTATACTTGTGTTCTGGATCGGCTTGGGAGAGGGGGAATGTGGAGAAGGAGGATTGGTGGTAGGTTGGGTGTGCCTTCAGCTGATATGTCATTATCTCTGTGGTGGGGGCATACCCCTCAACTTCACTTATCCCAGGATACTTATTACCAATGTATGGTTGTTTTTGTTTGGTCTAAGGGGGTTCTGCTTTAAACTGGGGTTGAATATCTTTTTAAGGAGGGATTCTCACAGACAGTCTTTGTTTTCCTGCTGCTTTTTGTTTTTCTGAATGCTTGCTATGCTCCAGTCCCCTGTACGACTCTGTACTAGATCACACTCTTACACAGTATGACATGCAAAGCTCTGTGTGAGTCATTTGAAAATTATTTAACTTAATATAAAGGGTATTAACCACGTCATCAATCACCGGAAAATCTTGACTTTCTTTAAGAAAGGGAAGTGCTAGATTGTATTTCTTCAAGAAACCTACCTCTCTGATCTTGAGCACATTAAATTAAGGAGAAGTTTGGTGGGCCAACCTTTTTATTTGTCTTAAAATTCAAAAAAGAGGGGGGTTTGCAATTCTTTCACATTACTACCTGCCTTTTAATCTTGATAAGCCAGTAACAGACAAGGAGGGACGCTATGTGCATGCTATTATCTGGTTATTTATACAGTGAACATGCTGTCTTTGGGTGTTTATATGCTCCAAATGTTTTGTACATAAAGCTTCCTTTATCCCATATTTTCTCTCACATATGGTAACTTTTTCCTCTTATTGTATTCTTTTAGACAGAGATTTCACCAACAGCTATTTTTATAATCAACAGTTGCCACTCTGAACTCTTTCTTGTGGACAGAGTTGTCTGTCTGCCCACTCAGTCCATCCTGTTTTCCTAAGTATTGGAGCCATTAGCTGAAACTATCTGCCTGCATACACGTGTAAAAGGAATCATGATGGGAAATGTTCAGCATATTCCCTGTATGCAGACGATGTCCTCTTGTTTTTGTCATCCTCAAGAATATCAAATGATGCCATTTTTGCAATTTTAGTGAGTTTAGTGTCATATCTGACTACAAGATAAATTTTAATTAATTCATTGCTATGTCGCATGGTACTTTGAAAAAAAAGAACATTCTGGAAATTTTCCTTTCAAATGGTCAATTGCTGGTTTTATATATCTAGGAATTAAAATACCACCCCCCTCTAACTTGAAAGATCTGTGGAAACTTAATTTTATTCCAGTTTGCATATCTGTTCAAACTGACCTTCAGCGGTAGCATAACTTACCACAGTTCCTGATAGGAGTTTGTACCCCTTGCAGATGCTCCCTTTGCACTTGGCTAGAAAAATGACCTAAGATTTGGAAAAGGCCCATTTTTCATTTATTTGGCAAAATAAAAAAATCCAGACTGAGACTAAGGGTACTACAGCTTCCTTCTCATATGGGCAGTCTTTCACTGCCTAATTTACAACTGGGCTTGCCATGCACACCGACTCTGGCAATGGTTACATGTATGTCTTGGTATATCTTAAAACAGGGGTCCTGTATTGATTCCTGGGCCTCCTCCTCCTCATTAAGGCTCATTTATGCTCGTCATACGCATGAAAAAGTATGCGTCCGTTTCAAACGATGGTTCCGTCACTGCGCACATGCTCCCATGCGTCTTTTACTTTTGCAATGGATGTTGACCATTGCATCCACCAGGGGGCACAAATCTGTCTCTCACCGACCTCCACTTCTCCTTTGCATCCAACGAGCTTACATTTAGCTCCCTCCCGATCTCCTCCCAGCTGTTTTGGAGTTTGATTTTGTCGTGGTGTCCCGGACAAGTAACATCGTATATATGTTTGTGATTTCGCACCAGCACACACAACTTTTCTTTGAAGAGCCCCGCCATATACTTCTTCGTTTCTCTCCAGAGATGAGTATCAAAGTGACAGTAGCAACACTGCCCACACGGTTTCCGGTGGTACTGCTCCGTCTGGTCCGTATCCGTAAGCTTCAAGGATACGCGCAGAAATACGGACGAAAAGAACGCCAAGCACAGACAGAGAGCTCTGTCCGTATCCGTATCCGTATTTAACGTTGAGCATAAATGAGCCTTTATGGAGCCTACTCTTTACTACTCATTCCTACTCATTATGAAGCCAACTCACCTCTGGTTAAAAAATAAATTCAGATATTAAGAATTATCCTGTTATCTACAACATTGTTAGAGTGTGGCATGACATAGCTTAATATCTTGGAATTAAAAATGTAAAATCCTCACTTTCCCCTATAGTCCAAAATCTGACTTTCCTGCAGGCATCAGCTCTTCTCTATTATAGTGTGAAAAAGGAGTCCGACTTATACAGAGAAAATGCTTTAGTGTCAGTTACAGGAGATACTTGATATTCCTTGTCAACAATTCTTTGGTTACCCATAAATTATACATTTTATATCTTGCAAGGTCACTTCCTTTTCTCTAAGCATGCCTCGTAATGATAGAGACATTTATTTTAGAGGGTGAAAATGAGAAACATGTTATCATCATTTTATTCTCTGCTTGGTGTCTCTGACACATATGAATTGCTAAATGCTTCTCATAAATGGGAAAGAGACTTGGATACTACATAATATGAAGATGACTGGCAGCCAGTAATCAGTTTTGTTTAGGTCATCATTTACATGTAACGGACTGCAGAAGATTCAGTACAAGATTTTGCATAGGTTGCATTCTACTCCTGTCATATTACGCAAAATGAACCCCTCTATTTCCCCTCTGCGTGCCAGAAAAATTTGGACATCATTTCCAAAGAAATGAGTGGCATATTCAAAATTAAAATTAAAAAGATCCGGGTGTTTTTCTCCTCAGACTTCTATCTAGAGAATTGCATCTGCCTGCATCACACTATAAACTTCTTGATAAGCTGCTTTTGATTGCGTGGAAGAGCATTTTGCACAATCAAGGATGTCCCACCCAGTGTTACGATTTGGTACAGAGAGATGTTAAACAAACAACTCTGGGCTGTCTTAAAAGGAAAAGATGAGCTCTTTGTTTAAATTTGGTTACTTTTTTAAAAAATATTTGCCCACAGAATTAAAACGCTGATCTTAACACAAAGAGGAAAGGCTAGTGATGATTGGTTACCCATAAGGTGGGCTGGAAGCTAATGGTGAACATAATGCTTGTTTAATTTATTATTTTTGGTTTTATAAGTATATATAAATAACTTGACACACAGCCATTAATGTCTAAACTGCTGGCAACAAAAGTGAGTACACCCCTAAGTGAAAGTGTCCCAATTGGCCCCCATAGTGTCAATATTCTGTTTGCCCCAGTCCATCACCAGTCGTGACAGGACAGATCCCAGTAAGAACAGGCCTCGTGATGGTTGACCAAAGAAGTTCAGTGCATGCTCTCAGCATCATATCCAGAGTTTGTCTTAGGAAACAGATGCATGAGTGCTGCCAGCATTGCTGCAGAGAATAAAGGGTTGGGGGGTTAGTCTGTCAATGCTCAGATTATATATATATATATATATATATATTTATACATATATATTGGGGATTTGTTTTGGGACATTTTTTGTTCAATATATCATTGAAATTATTTTTTGTTGGGGGCTGTATTTTGATTTTAGTTCATTTGTTTATCTATCATTACTATTATTGGTATTGTTGTTATTGATTTTTATGTCCCTTTTGTTTTGCTTCTTTTGTGGACTTAATTTGTATGTGGTGTTGTGTTTATTCTATACATTTTTGTTGTGCTGCACAAATCATTAAAACTAGAAAAGCACTTGGAGAGCACAGACCTCCACCAGCGACACAGTCCTCACCCATATTGTGATTTTCACCATGAGCATTAGTCCTACCTTTATTTCATCTAAATAATTAGATTCCTTGATCATGAAACACACCATTGGCAGTTGGATTCATAATGATATCTATATTAGTTCAGTAGTTATTCACGAAAATCACATTTTTTTGTCATGGAGGATCCAGACGGTGATCCAGATAGCTCCCAAAGTCTAATCATTTGGTCCTTGTCCCAACCCGGACATTTCCTGAAAATTTAATCCAAATCCGTCCTTAACTTTTTGAGTTATCTAAACAAACCAACAATCTAACTAACTAACAAACGAAATAACAAACAGACGCCAGCAATAACATAACCTCTTGGCTGACGTAATTTAAAAAAGAAAAGACAAAAAATTTAAATTGGATCCGTACATTCTTTGCGTAGGTAGATGGCATGCACGAAGCGTCCCTGGTTGAGGATGACCATGCTAGACCTCTTGTTGCATCGACAGAAGGTGGTCGCTGCAAGGTCAAAACATGTTGGAAGTGGAGTGTAAATATCCTTCCTTTTGAGAAGTTTGCCGTGTTTCATGTTTTTATGTAATAAAAAAAATGTGGTCTAGATCTGATAAAGCTGCAACTGAAGCTGTTAGCATCCGTGCTAATCTCTGTCCAAGCAGTCACTTCCTGCTGTCATCTCCCTTGTAGCTCCATCTCTTCCTGCTATAAAGGACTCTGATTGGACTGTGCCGCTTTGGGCCATTCACAATCATTGCTAATTCAAGCCAGGCAAGATGGATCTGCCTGATAAAAGACATTGAATCAGGTGGATCCAGCTGCTGCGCAAGGTTACTGAGTGAGAGTTTATTGTGAGCCACAGGAAACACCTGTGTGTTATCACACACTGTCTGGAAATCTAAGCAAATAAAAGTCACCCTGTGTTTCTGTCATTAAATATTATATCTAAAAATTAAAATTGAAATTAAATTTGTAAATATTAAAGCTCTGTTTGTCAAGGTTTGACATCCAACTTAGTGACAAAGAAAAGCAAAGTATTGCAAAAAAGAAGTCAGCCAAATAACAAACACTACCAAGAGACACTGGAGAATACTGAAGAACACTGAAGAGGAGCACACTTGGTACTTGGTACTACAGCTTCCTTCTCATATGGGCAGTCTTTCACTGCCTAATTTACAACTGGGCTTGCCATGCACACCAACTCTGGCAATGGTTACATGTATGTCTTGGTATATCTTAAAACAGTATTGATTCCTGGGCCTCCTCCTCCTCATTATGGAGCCTACTCTTTACTACTCATTCCTACTCATTATGAAGCCAACTCACCTCTGGTTAAAAAAATAAATTCAGATATTAAGAATTATCCTGTTATCTACAACATTGTTAGAGTGTGGCATGACATAGCTAAATATCTTGGAATTAAAAATGTAAAATCCTCACTTTCCCCTATAGTCCAAAATCTGACTTTCCTGCAGGCATCAGCTCTTCTCTATTATAGTGTGAAAAAGGAGTCCGACTTATACAGAGAAAATGCTTTAGTGTCAGTTACAGGAGATACTTGATATTCCTTGATACTTGATATTTCATCATTTTATTCTCTGCTTGGTGTCTCTGACACATATGAATTGCTAAATGCTTCTCATAAATGGGAAAGGGACTTAGATACTACATAATATGAAGATGACTGGCAGCCAGTAATCAGTTTTGTTTAGGTCATCATTTACATGTAACGGACTGCAGAAGATTCGGTACAAGATTTTGCATAGGTTGCATTTTACTCCTGTCATATTACGCAAAATGAACCCCTCTATTTCCCCTCTGCGTGCCAGAAAAATTTGGACATCATTTCCAAAGAAATGAGTGGCATATTCAAAATTAAAATTAAAAAGATCCGGGTGTTTTCCTCCTCAGACTTCTATCTAGAGAATTGCATCTGCCTGCATCACACTATAAACTTCTTGATAAGCTGCTTTTGATTGCCTGGAAGAGCATTTTGCACAATCAAGGATGTCCCACCCAGTGTTACGATTTGGTACAGAGAGATGTTAAACAAACAACTCTGGGCTGTCTTAAAAGGAAAAGATGAGCTCTTTGTTTAAATTTGGTTACTTTTTTAAAAAATATTTGCCCACAGAATTAAAATGCTGATCTTAACACAAAGAGGAAAGGCTAGTGATGATTGATTACCCATAAGGTGGGCTGGAAGCTAATGGTGAACATAATGCTTGTTTAATTTATTATTTTTGGTTTTATAAGTATATATAAATAATTTGGCACACAGCCATTAATGTCTAAACTGCTGGCAACAAAAGTGAGTACATCCCTAAGTGAAAGTGTCCCAATTGGCCCCCATAGTGTCAATATTCTGTTTGCCCCAGTCCATCACCAGTCGTGACATGACAGATCCCAGTAAGAACAGGCCTCGTGATGGTTGACCAAAGAAGTTCAGTGCATGCTCTCAGCATCATATCCAGAGTTTGTCTTAGGAAACAGATGCATGAGTGCTGCCAGCATTGCTGCAGAGAATAAAGGGTTGGGGGGTTAGTCTGTCAATGCTCAGACCATACGCTATACATATATATATATATATATATATATATATATATATATATATATATATATATATATATATATATATATATACATATATATATATATATATATATATATATATATATATATATAGTTATATATATATATAGTTATATATATATTGGGGATTTGTTTTGGGACATTTTTTGTTCAATTTATCATTGAAATTATTTTGATTTTAGTTCATTTGTTTATCTATCATTACTGTTATTGGTATTGTTGTTATTGATTTTTATGTCCCTTTTGTTTTGCTTCTTTTGTGGACTTAATTTGTATGTGGTGTTGTGTTTATTCTATACATTTTTGTTGTGCTGCACAAATCATTAAAACTAGAAAAGCACTTGGAGAGCACAGACCTCCACCAGCGACACAGTCCTCACCCATATTGTGATTTTCACCATGAGCATTAGTCCTACCTTTATTTCATCTAAATAATTAGATTCCTTGATCATGAAACACACCATTGGCAGTTGGATTCATAATGATATCTATATTAGTTCAGTAGTTATTCACGAAAATCACATTTTTTTGTCATGGAGGATCCAGACGGTGATCCAGATAGCTCCCAAAGTCTAATCATTTGGTCCTTGTCCCAACCCGGACATTTCCTGAAAATTTAATCCAAATCCGTCCTTAACTTTTTGAGTTATCTAAACAAACCAACAATCTAACTAACTAACAAACGAAATAACAAACAGACGCCAGCAATAACATAACCTCTTGGCTGACGTAATTTAAAAAAGAAAAGACAAAAAATTTAAATTGGATCCGTACATTCTTTGCGTAGGTAGATGGCATGCACGGTAAGCGTCCCTGGTTGAGGATGACCATGCTAGACCTCTTGTTGCATCGACAGAAGGTGGTCGCTGCAAGGTCAAAACATGTTGGAAGTGGAGTGTAAATATCCTTCCTTTTGAGAAGTTTGTGTTTCATGTTTTTATGTAATAAAAAAAATGTGGTCTAGATCTGATAAAGCTACAACTGAAGCTGTTAGCATCCGTGCTAATCTCTGTCCAAGCAGTCACTTCCTGCTGTCATCTCCCTTGTATCTCTTCCTGCTATAAAGGACTCTGATTGGACTGTGCCGCTTTGGGCCATTCACAATCATTGCTAATTCAAGCCAGGCAAGATGGATCTGCCTGATAAAAGACATTGAATCAGGTGGATCCAGCTGCTGCGCAAGGTTACTGAGTGAGAGTTTATTGTGAGCCACAGGAAACACCTGTGTGTTATCACACACTGTCTGGAAATCTAAGCAAATAAAAGTCACCCTGTGTTTCTGTCATTAAATATTATATCTAAAAATTAAAATTGAAATTAAATTTGTAAATATTAAAGCTCTGTTTGTCAAGGTTTGACATCCAACTTAGTGACAAAGAAAAGCAAAGTATTGCAAAAAAGAAGTCAGCCAAATAACAAACACTACCAAGAGACACTGGAGAATACTGAAGAACACTGAAGAGGAGCACACTTGGTACTTGGTACTACAGCTTCCTTCTCATATGGGCAGTCTTTCACTGCCTAATTTACAACTGGGCTTGCCATGCACACCGACTCTGGCAATGGTTACATGTATGTCTTGGTATATCTTAAAACAGTATTGATTCCTGGGCCTCCTCCTCCTCATTATGGAGCCTACTCTTTACTACTCATTCCTACTCATTATGAAGCCAACTCACCTCTGGTTAAAAAAATAAATTCAGATATTAAGAATTATCCTGTTATCTACAACACTGTTAGAGTGTGGCATGACATAGCTAAATATCTTGGAATTAAAAATGTAAAATGGGTTGGGGGGTTAGTCTGTCAATGCTCAGACTATATATATATATATACATATATTTATACATATATATTGGGGATTTGTTTTGGGACATTTTTTGTTCAATATATCATCGAAATTATTTTTTGTTGGGGGCTGTATTTTGATTTTAGTTCATTTGTTTATCTATCATTACTGTTATTGGTATTGTTGTTATTGATTTTTATGTCCCTTTTGTTTTGCTTCTTTTGTGGACTTAATTTGTATGTGGTGTTGTGTTTATTCTATACATTTTTGTTGTGCTGCACAAATCATTAAAACTAGAAAAGCACTTGGAGAGCACAGACCTCCACCAGCGACACAGTCCTCACCCATATTGTGATTTTCACCATGAGCATTAGTCCTACCTTTATTTCATCTAAATAATTAGATTCCTTGACCATGAAACACACCATTGGCAGTTGGATTCATAATGATATCTATATTAGAGATAGGAGGGGGTACTTTATGTCAAACTCAAATTGACAGGTCATGTGACCGGAAGTCCCGCCTCCCATTTGACCCAATTAGACCGGAAGTCCCGCCTCCCATTTGACCCAATTAGACCGGAAGTCCCGCCTCCCAATTTTTTGAAAATCCCGCCTCACCCACCTACAGGCACACTGTGATTCAGTTGACAGACAGCTGTGAGGTCAGAAATAGGTCAACAGGCACTTTAGGACCATTTATAATTACCGGTGATAATGGCAATATCAATAATAGTAAAATTACAGTAATAATAGTTATATTTGCAGTCCAGGTCAGTGAAGAGGGAGAGTTGTAACTTATATATAGAATTCTAATGGCTGTGAGGTCAGAAACAGGTCAACAGGCACTTTTGGACCATTGATAATTACTGGTGATAATGAACTTGAAAGCCTCCCTTTGTGACATGACAGCCCCCTATCCCTGACAACATCTACCCCACTCCACAAAGAAGAAGAAATTAAAAGTTAATTAAAGTTTTAAACGTAGCAGAGTTGGTTTTAAACGTAGCAGAGTTGTTAAATGGAAGGTAAGATCTTACAAGTCATGGCGGCTCTAGGGAGTGAATAAAACAGTCAGAAACCGAAGTTAAAGCATTTGCTAATAACTCTTCATGAAAACAGAGGGGACTGTCTGTAGAGAGTGTGGGAGACACATACACACCCTGTCAATCTAAGCTGTTACCCTGCCTTCAGCCCTCTCTGCTTGAACCAGTTCAACACCTCCCTCTGTCTGGTTCTTTTTTCCTTTCCTCTTAAAGTTTACATGATTTGCTTTATGATATTTAATTCTTATTTCCACTTCACTACAACATGCCAGGTCAAAGGACCCCATCAGAGGCCCCTTGTGCTGATTCGTGCTTCTGTCTTGCCCAAAAAGAGATTAAAGTCCTTTTATTTCAATGCCTCTTCTCTCAAACAGTTTTCTTGAGCTACAATCACATCCTCACTGCTGTTGTCTCACCTCAACCACCTATTTCTCTATTTTCTCTTCCTTTTTGCCTTATCCTTTTATGGTTATTTCTCCATTTGTGGCAGCTAGAAGTAATTGACCTCTCAACAAAAATAAATAGTGTGAAAATAAAGCACAGTGCTACTATAAGATCCACCTATATTACCTGGCTTACTTATGTATCAACTAACCAACAGTTAATTTTAGGAGGTCCCACCAAGATCTGATACCACTCTTCTCTAAAGTAGTGAGTTTTTCACTTCATAAATTTTCCTATCACACAGCCCTTACTGCTTATTTACTTCTCTCTGACCCCCTCTGAAATTACAAACCTTAATTGACCATTTCTTAGGTTTTACTCCCCGATTGATGCTCAACCTTTGAATCACACAATCCACACGACCCTATCTCTAAGTAAAACTATGATTTAAACCAAAATCAAACCATTGCTTCAGCATGCATGAATGTGTTTCTCACCAACTTCCTGTCCCCTAACACCCTCGCTATTCCACCCACTGACAACTATGAGCATCAGTGTAAAAGATTTTCAAATGCATCCATCCAGTGGCTAGAATGGGTAATGCACAAACAAAACATCTTTATTCAGCATGCCCTAAACAGAGGAGAAAAACAGTTGGGATGTTACTTTGTCGACAGTTATGCCGAGATTGACAAAGAAAATCTGCTAGAAGCATATTACAATATTCTCAAAGTAACTTTTTTAATTAATTTTCCTTTAGTTTGGCATAAATCAGATCAGAAGATAAAATGTTAATCATTACTTGATACTTGTTTTTGTTTATTATTTTGTGACTATAAAGATATTTCTGTCATTTATTTTTGTATATATGTCCTCACTTCAAATTAGTTGTAAAACCATTTAACTGTAACAATGGAAAAGTCCTTTCTAAAATTAATTAATTAATTAATTAATTAATTAAAAAAAACAAAGAATCAGAAATGAAAACCTGTATCAATGCTGGTTTTGGAAACTGGTTCCAAACCTGGGAGAGAAAGATTTTGAGGGTTGGGACTTTAGGTTTTCCAAATTGGATCTATAGATAGAAAATGATTATAAACACACTTCCTAGATATTTTGCTCAGGGGTCTCTCAGTAATATCATTTGTGTGTGAGCCCATTTTGTAGAGGTTTAATCAATGAACAAACAAAAAAAAATGATGGCGGAGATCTATTGTCACTCACAAAAATCCTGGAAAACGCAATATGTGAGGGGTGTACATGATGAGGCTTTAAAGGAAAAAAGATTGGGAACCACTGTTTGAAAATATGATGCATGAAATTATCGGTTTGGTGTCAGCAGATATCCCCCTAAAGAATTGAATATAGGTTTCACCAATATTATAGTATATATAACATCTCGATATTGACAACCAATGTATTGACCATATATCCCTTAAACTGGCTGTAATATCAACAAATGAGCAAATGCATTTAATATCATTTCTGCATAGGTTAAAAGAGTTTATTTTTTCAAGAGGGAAAGTATTTCTTGTTTTCCAAATGCTTCTTATACAAACAGACTTTCATATTGAAAACAAAAGTCATTTTTCTTAGTTTGGGCTCTCGATGAAAAATGTCAGAATCTGGGATAATGAGTTTGGAAATAAGAACATAATATAAATAAGCAAACAGCAAATATCAAATATTTCCTAGTCCTAGTTTGAAAGTGTTTATTGACACAAATCTATGTAAGTTAGCCACAAAAAGGTTCCTAAATGATGTGTTAGTTTTCTATTTACAATTTTTATGTCAAAATCTTATAAACCGTTATTAACTTCAACATATCTGTTTCAAAACTGATGTAATAGTCGTTTTTGATATGTCATTTGTAGACTCGTGCTTCAGTTTGTTTTTGTAACATTTTGTTATAGATGTCTAACTTTTTTTGAAACATTCTGTCATTGATGTTTAACTATTTTTGAAACACTTTGTTATTGATGTCTAATTTTTATGACACACTTTGTTATCGATGTCTTACTTTTTTTGAAACATTCTGTTACTGATGTTTAACTTTTTTTCACACACTTTGTTAGTGATGTTTAACTTTTTATGACACACTTTATCAATGTCTTACTTTTTTGAAACATTCTGTTATTTTGTTATCGATGTTTAACTTTTTTTTGAAACACCTTGTTATTGATGTCTATAGTATCGTAGTTTTGTAGCTGGCTATATATCTCTTCTTACAGCCCAGTGCTCTAAGACGTGTCTGAATAACATAAATTTGCTCTAGTTTTAATTGTCTGGTTCCCGAAGTTGAGTATCCAGGCCAGTCCGGCCCTGTACGACCCGACCAGGAGGCTAAGGAACAGCATTTATAGATAACCTATTTTGATGCTATAAAACTCATCTTAAAGTGTGTGTTTTGATCAGGCATATATCTAAAAGTGAGACTTTTTTACTTAGAAACTCCTCATAGTACCTTTAAAACAAATAGTTTTAGCAGTGTGTTTCTCAGTGAAATCATTTCAAATGTCTTTCAGAAAGTACCGCTACTAAACAGCAAGTACTGCAGTGCTTCTCTCAAGCAGTGATATGGAGGACAAACTTTCACTTTTGTTGGAGTAACAGCAAGATCTGTAATTTAGATATAATACTGAAATGTGGAATTTGATCACCCTGTTCATGATACAGTTCTATCAATCAAGGAAATCTCTTGTTACACCATAAAACTATTACTGGTATGTACTATTATTATGGCCAAACATTCCTCTATTGATAAAGTAACATCTGATGTGCATTTTTTGTTATGACCTGACATTAGGAACCACACTAAATCAAAACTTATTGAGAGTATTTGTCTCATTTAGACCAAAAAGGTGATTAAAACTAAGTTTTTGCCTAATTCAACTAATAAGGCCGTATAAACACCTTATCCTACAATATAAAACATGTTCTGTCCGTCAAATGTTAAGAAAAAAAGATGACAACATGCCCATTAAAATAATACTTTACCATGCACTTATCAGGTCAACGTGGCTTATACTAAATTAAACAAGTAAACAAATAATTTTATACTAAATAATTTTTAATTAAAGCAACATGAAAAGTTGAAGTTTCCAAAAGTTTTTACTTGAAGTGTTAATGGAAAAAATAAAAAAAATAGATATTTTACTCCAATCATTATCATAATATAATATTTTCCAGACTCCTGACCTATTTTGCTCAAGGCTTCATTAAAAAATGGTCAGAATTTGGGACAGAGATAAACCATTAGTTCATGAAGCCTTGAAAAAAAGTAAGACATCGATCACAAAGTGTGTCATAAAAAGTTAAACATCACTAACAAAGTGTGTGAAAAAACGTTAAACATCAATAACGGAATGTTTCTAAAAAGTAAGACATCGATAACAAAGTGTGTGAAAAAAAGTTAAACATCAGCAACAAAGTGTGTCATAAAAAGTTAAACATCAGCAACAAAGTGTGTCATAAAAAGTTAAACATCAGCAACAAAGTGTGTAAAAAAATGTTAAACATCATTAACGGAATGTTTCAAAAAAGTAAGACGTCGATAACAAAGTGTGAAAAAAAGTTAAACATCAGCAACAAAGTGTGTCATAAAAAGTTAAACATCACTAACAAAGTGTGTGAAAAAAAGTAAAACATCAATAACGGAATGTTTCTAAAAAGTAAGACATCGATAACAAAGTGTGTGAAAAAAAGTTAAACATCAACAACAAAAATAATGTTTCAAAAAAGTAAGACATCGATAAAGTGTGTCATAAAAAGTTAAACATCACCAACAAAGTGTGTGAAAAAAGTTAAACATCAACAACAAAAATAATGTTTCAAAAAAGTAAGACATCGATAAAGTGTGTCATAAAAAGTTAAACATCACCAACAAAGTGTGTGAAAAAAGTTAAACATCAACAACAAAGTGTTTCAAAAATCTAGACATCTATAACAAAATGTTACAAAAACAAACTGAAGCACGAGTCTACAAATGGCATTGTTTCACAAATAATGAAATAATGCACCGAAAATGTCTTAACATGTTCACTAATCATCATGATCCATCATGAAGTGTACACCTACTCATCTGACATTAAAAATAACATGATTCTTCTCATGCTAAACATTAGGCTGAATGTGGTTGCAATGATGACACAAAAGTAAAATAATATGAAGCAGGCTGGACCTACAGCACATAATCACACTTAAGTAAACCCCTGAACCTTCATCTAATTCATTTATTTGTTTTTACAAATGTACAATGAATGCATGTCAGTAACAGTTTAAAGATCATCCTGGTCAAAGCTTTTATCAGGCTGTATATTCAGTGTTTTTCAAGCAGTAACTAAGAATCAGTGAGAAGTTTGTCATTGAGAGAACATGGCCGCAAAGTATATTTTATTTGTATGTTATTAAGATATTGTCTATGCCTTATTGTTGAATAATAGGCTCTCTTGTAACATAATTAATGATATTTTTCACAACTAATTTATGTTTATGACATATCAAAAACGACTATTACATCAGTTTTGAAACAGATATGTTGAAGTTAATAACGGTTTATAAGATTTTGACATAAAAATTGTAAATAGAAAACTAACACATCATTTAGGAACCTTTTTGTGGCTAACTTACATAGATTTGTGTCAATAAACACTTTCAAACTAGGACTAGGAAATATTTGATATTTGCTGTTTGCTTATTTATATTATGTTCTTATTTCCAAACTCATTATCCCAGATTCTGACATTTTTCATCGAGAGCCCAAACTAGGAAAAATGACTTTTGTTTTCAATATGAAAGTCTGTTTGTATAAGAAGCATTTGGAAAACAAGAAATACTTTCCCTCTTGAAAAAATAAACTCTTTTAACCTATGCAGAAATGATATTAAATGCATTTGCTCATTTGTTGATATTACAGCCAGTTTAAGGGATATATGGCCAATACATTGGTTGTCAATATCGAGATGTTATATATACTATAATATTGGTGAAACCTATATTCAGTTCTTTAGGGGGATATCTGCTGACACCAAACCGATAATTTCATGCATCATATTTTCAAACAGTGGTTCCCAATCTTTTTTCCTTTAAAGCCTCATCATGTACACCCCTCACATATTGCGTTTTCCAGGATTTTTGTGAGTGACAATAGATCTCCGCCATCATTTTTTTTTGTTTGTTCATTGATTAAACCTCTACAAAATGGGCTCAAACACAAATGATATTACTGAGAGACCCCTGAGCAAAATATCTAGGAAGTGTGTTTATAATCATTTTCTATCTATAGATCCAATTTGGAAAACCTAAAGTCCCAACCCTCAAAATCTTTCTCTCCAAGGTTTGGAACCAGTTTCCAAAACCAGCATTGATACAGGTTTTCATTTCTGATTCTTTGTTTTTTTTAATTAATTAATTAATTAATTAATTTTAGAAAGGACTTTTCCATTGTTACAGTTAAATGGTTTTACAACTAATTTGAAGTGAGGACATATATACAAAAATAAATGACAGAAATATCTTTATAGTCACAAAATAATAAACAAAAACAAGTATCAAGTAATGATTAACATTTTATCTTCTGATCTGATTTATGCCAAACTAAAGGAAAATTGATTTAAAAAGTTACTTTGAGAATATTGTAATATGCTTCTAGCAGATTTTCTTTGTCAATCTCGGCATAACTGTCGACAAAGTAACGTCCCAACTGTTTTTCTCCTCTGTTTAGGGCATGCTGAATAAAGATGTTTTGTTTGTGCATTACCCATTCTAGCCACTGGATGGATGCATTTGAAAATCTTTTACACTGATGCTCATAGTTGTCAGTGGGTGGAATAGCGAGGGTGTTAGGGGACAGGAAGTTGGTGAGAAACACATTCATGCATGCTGAAGCAATGGTTTGATTTTGGTTTAAATCATAGTTTTACTTAGAGATAGGGTCGTGTGGATTGTGTGATGCAAAGGTTAAGCATCAATCGGGGAGTAAAACCTAAGAAATGGTCAATTAAGGTTTGTAATTTCAGAGGGGTCAGAGAGAAGTAAATAAGCAGTAAGGGCTGTGTGATAGGAAAATTTATGAAGTGAAAAACTCACTACTTTAGAGAAGAGTGGTATCAGATCTTGGTGGGACCTCCTAAAATTAACTGTTGGTTAGTTGATACATGAGTAAGCCAGGTAATATAGGTGGATCTTATAGTAGCACTGTGCTTTATTTTCACACTATTTATTTTTGTTGAGAGGTCAATTACTTCTAGCTGCCACAAATGGAGAAATAACCATAAAAGGATAAGGCAAAAAGGAAGAGAAAATAGAGAAATAGGTGGTTGAGGTGAGACAACAGCAGTGAGGATGTGATTGTAGCTCAAGAAAACTGTTTGAGAGAAGAGGCATTGAAATAAAAGGACTTTAATCTCTTTTTGGGCAAGACAGAAGCACGAATCAGCACAAGGGGCCTCTGGTGGGGTCCTTTGACCTGGCGTGTTGTAGTGAAGTGGAAATAAGAATTAAATATCATAAAGCAAATCATGTAAACTTTAAGAGGAAAGGAAAAAAGAACCAGACAGAGGGAGGTGTTGAACTGGTTCAAGCAGAGAGGGCTGAAGGCAGGGTAACAGCTTAGATTGACAGAGTGTGTATGTGTCTCCCACACTCCCTACAGACAGTCCCCTCTGTTTTCATGAAGAGTTATTAACAAATGCTTTAACTTCGGTTTCTGACTGTTTTATTCACTCCCTAGAGCCGCCATGACTTGTAAGATCTTACCTTCCATTTAACAACTCTGCTACGTTTAAAACCAACTCTGCTACGTTTAAAACTTTAATTAACTTTTAATTTCTTCTTCTTTGTGGAGTGGGGTAGATGATGTCAGGGATAGGGGGCTGTCATGTCTCAAAGGGAGGCTTTCAAGTTCATTATCACCAGTAATTATCAATGGTCCAAAAGTGCCTGTTGACCTGTTTCTGACCTCACAGCCATTAGAATTCTATATATAAGTTACAACTCTCCCTCTTCACTGACCTGGACTGCAAATATAACCATTATTACTGTAATTTTACTATTATTGATATTGCCATTATCACCGGTAATTATCAATGTCCAAAAGTACCTGTTGACCTATTTCTGACCTCACAGCTGTCTGTCAACTGAATCACAGTGTGCCTGTAGGTGGGTGAGGCGGGATTTTCAAAAAATTGGGAGGCGGGACTTCCGGTCTAATTGGGTCAAATGGGAGGCGGGACTTCCGGTCTAATTGGGTCAAATGGGAGGCGGGACTTCCGGTCACATGACCTGTCACTTTGAGTTTGACATAAAGTACCCCCTCCTATCTCTTATATTAGTTCAGTAGTTATTCACGAAAATCACATTTTTTTGTCATGGAGGATCCAGACGGTGATCCAGATAGCTCCCAAAGTCTAATCATTTGGTCCTTGTCCCAACCCGGACATTTCCTGAAAAGGACCTCTTTCATAATACATGTAATTTTGCCCACAGCCCAATTTTTTGTTTATTGTGTGGTATTTGTAGTACACCCAGAGACTCCCAAGAATATACCTTTAGAAAATCCAAAAGTCATCCAGGGCCTGTACTATGACCTATTTTATGATCATTGCCATAGGTGTGAGCCAGGGTGCACACTTTACCCCAAAACTTACTCAAACACAAATAATAAATCATCAAATTGGGTCAAATCACCTTCACTGAAGTCTGGTGCATCTTTTGAAATCAAATGTAAAGCTAAGTATTACAATTGAAAGAAGTTATTGAATTTTAACTGGAAAAAAAATATTTTTTATGATTTTTTCAACAAATTCAATTCTTTAGAGATGTGTCTGACCAACTTACAGTTGCTGTACAACTAAAATACTTACAAATTATTTGGCCACATATATATTCTCAAAGTGGGAAAAAAATCATCAAATTCTGAGACCGGTAAAGTTGTTCAATTAACAGGTTGGGTTACTGTGGAAGAATCAGGACACTGTTCCATGTCTTGTATTATATCAAGGGTAATGTTTTATTTCATGCAATTTGCAGCAAATGGATGTTAACTTCAATTTAGTATTGTGCATTCAATTGAATTATATTTTTTTCCATATATTCTATATATGAAGTATATATATTATATATATTCTACATGAAGTATCCTGACATGAGACATCACCCAAACTGAAGTTTGAAACCTTGTCAGATTCTGACTGCCATGCATGGACTGGCTGGACATTGGTGCAATTTAAGAACATGTATGACATGTGTGAATCTGATCTTGTTTCAGGTTCAAGTGATAGTTCCAGAGCAATAGATTTGCTTCTTTACTTTTGGGCAAAACTGAAAACAAACCTTTCATGGAATCAAATGACCATGCTTACTAATCTTTCCCAAGCTACACTGTCAAGATATTTTCATACAATTGCAGATATTTTGAACACAATAGTTGTTCCCAAATACCTTGGCACAAATCATATTTCACGCCACGATGCCATAACTCACAACACTGTCTTTACTAAAGCTTTTTATGGTGACCAGGTCATTCTTATCTTAGGTGGTACATATATCTACCTCAACAAATGCAGTGATCATCAGTTTCAAAGGGCATCTTACGGAGGACAGAAAAAACGAAATTACCTAAAATTCATGTCAGTTGTACTGCCTGATGGATATGTTTTAGACACTATTGGCCCCTACCATGGTAACGTAAATGATGCAACAATAACTCGGCTCATCATGGAAAAAATTGAAATATTGAAATCTTGGTTAGAAGCAAATGACAATATGATTGTAGATCGCGGTTTCAGGGATGCCTTAGATCTTCTTGCTAAGTTGGGGTATGATGCTAGAATGCCGTCATTTTTACCAACTGGTAAATCCCAGTTGGATTCCTCAACAGCCAATAGTGATCGTTGCTGTACCAAAACAAGATGGATAGTAGAGTCCTACCACGGGCGTTTAAAGAAGTGGATGTTGTTTAAGGAACAACTTACCTCAAATTATTTTGTTGAGGTCATTGGCAAATTAGTGCGCATAGTAACTGCATGTCTCAATGCCTTCAGAGGACCAATATATGTTTCAGATCCAGATCGAGAGGAACGAGATACTAAGATGGCTCAGTATGCTTTCACTTTTAAAAAGACAATGTTTTGGCAAAACGAGTTGCAGAAGACCCAAATATGTCACGAGAGCTCAGAGTGAATGGCAGAAGCTTGAAGCATCTGATATCTCGTTCCCTCATGTGGATCTGGAATACCTTGAGACCATAACATGCGGTACATACCAAATCAAACAGTCCCTGGCTACATTGCTGAGCATCAAAAAAATGATGGTGACTATGAGATTTGGGTTTACCAGCATGATGCTGATCTCATTAGGGGACAGATTCATTCTCGTCACAGATCTCAAATAAAATACAATGTTTGGATTCAATTTGACAAGAATGCATCAGATGATCCTGTGAAGGCATATTATTGTCTCTGTCCTGCTGGATAGAGAACCTCTGGCATGTGTGCACATGTTGCATCTGTAATCTATTATTTGGGATATTATAAACATTTTCAAAATCAGAAACCCCTCCAACCATACACAAGCAAATTCAAAGACTCCATTCTATGAAATAACCAGCCAATCATTCATCTTATGGATTTCTCAGACCCCCTTTCCCTCACTATAGTTCCAGTCTACAAATTAAAATTGTCCAAGCCGTTGCTATGCAAAAAGACATGAAGGCCATAAAACAGATTACATGTATATATAAGTACTAGAAACAGAAATTGACAGAAGTAATGTTTATGTATTGCTGTCATTGTAGATATATACAATCTGATTACAACAATCCAAAACTGCATTGGTTATTACTTGTATCAATGGCTCATTATTATCTCATCACAAAGGCATAATATACAGGCCCTTTGTGGCTGTTCAATATTAAAATGAATAACATTTCATGTGAAATGTTTGTTTTGAATCTAGCATTCAAATTCTGAACAAATCTTTAAAGGTTCCCTGATATACAAGACATGGAACAGTATCCTGATTCTTCCACAGTAACCCAACCTGTTAATTGAACAACTTTACCGGTCTCAGAATTTGATGATTTTTTTCCCACTTTGAGAATATATATGTGGCCAAAAAACTATTTTTTTCCCATTTAATATTCAATAACTTCTTTCAATTGTAATACTTAGCTTTACATTTGATTTCAAAAGATGCACCAGACTTCAGTGAAGGTGATTTGACCCAATTTGATGATTTATTATTTGTGTTTGAGTAAGTTTTGGGGTAAAGTGTGCACCCTGGCTCACACCTATGGCAATGATCATAAAATAGGTCATAGTACAGGCCCTGGATGACTTTTGGATTTTCTAAAGGTATATTCTTGGGAGTCTCTGGGTGTACTACAAATACCACACAATAAACAAAAAATTGGGCTGTGGGCAAAATTACATGTATTATGAAAGAGGTCCTTTCATCCAAATCCGTCCGTGACTTTTTGAGTTATCTAAACAAACGAACAAACTAACTAACTAACAAACAAAATAACTAATAGACGCCAGCAATAACATAACCTCTTGGCTGACGTAATTTAAAAAAAAAAAGACAAAAAATTTACTTGGTGAAACATGGGAGATGAATTACCCAACACCAAGAACAGGGAACATAGAAACTAAATGCACTGAGGAGACATCAAGCACAGGTGAGACAATCACACAGGTGGAGGGAATCATCATCAGGGAGACATAGAAGGGAGGGCAGGAACACGCTACAAGGAACACAGGGATTTCAAAATAAAACAGGAAACACAAGAGACAAGGGCAAGTTAAGATATTTCTAATATAACAAATATTGCTTTAAATGTCGTTAAAGGTTGCCAGAAAAAATTGCTTGTTTTTACATGATTTGAAGCTAAATGTGACAAAATGTTGCTGTTTTTTTAAAGGATGAACTGCTTTACAAACAGCAACCCATACTGATGAAAGTATACATTTTTAAAGGGCTCCTTTAGCTTTAAATGGCTCTTTAAAGATTTCTGAATTTTATGACCATTTTAAAGAAATTATTTTTTGGGGGGTCAGATACAAAAACAGTCAATATCATTAACTCGAACAAAATGAAGCAGTTTTTCAAAACAGAATTGTTATTTAGCATCAGGCTTTGGCTGTGACCTTCATTTGACCAAGTTAATTTAATCTTTGTATACAAACTTTGTATAAAACATTTTAACTGGAGCTGAATACTTCTGTACACTTCACTGAGGTCGTTAACTATCAGGCTGAAGGTCAGATCACTTTATGAACATCAACAGTTTATATTAAATCATGATTTAATCAGAGAGGTCCATACAGACAGGAAATTATGTCCTTTCAGCCTGAAAAGATCCAGCTTTAAATGTTTTTATAGCATTTTGAAAAATATCACTAACAGTGCTTCGATAAACTGGAAACATGATTTCGTTTCAAAATCACAACACAGAATCAACATGAAGAAAGAGACATAAAAATAGATGGAGGAAAACGTTTTAAAAAAATTTATTTCAGTTTTTTGACATGCACACAGATCAATCTGAGCATACAGATATCTGGTATTTGAAAATATTTTTTACAGTAATAAAATAACCAATTTCAAATGTTTTCAGGTGTTTTCCTGACACAAGTTTTTGGGTCTTTTCAAACATTTTTCAGGTGTTTTTTAATGTTCGTCAGATGTATTTAGGGCACTCCTTTTCAGTTATTTTCTGTTTTTTTTAAGTGTCTCTAAAGGTTGTTGATCTCCATCAGGGTCTGGTCCAGGACTTGGTGCATGTCCAGGTTTTCTTCTTTGGCCTGAGCGAGTTTCTCTGAGGAATGAGACAATGACATGAGTCAAGACCTGAGAGAGCTTATTTGGTCAATGATGATCAATAATTATTTGATCAATCCAGTTATAAATGTTAATGTTTAATGATACTTGAGGATCACATTAGTGCTCTCCACATTTTGAGGACCACATAAATGTTCTCCACAGACTGAGGACCACATTAAAGTTCTCCACAGACTGAGGACCACCATATTGTTCTCAACAGTCTGTATGAACAGAACTGTCATAGAAAAGCCAGTAGACTTGTGATCCTAAATCACATATTAACTGTCTTAAACAGATATGTACTTTAAATATTTCATATGTTAAAGTGTCATATGAGCCTGTGACTAATAATCATCATAAACACATATAATCTTTAAATATGTCACATGTTCAACTGTCATTTATGAGCCTGCAGATGACTGACAATCCTCATAAACACATATATGCTGTAAATATACCACATGTTGAACTGTTATTTATAAGCCTGGAGACTAATGATAATCTTCATAAACGCAAATATACTTGAAATATTTCATACATTTAATCATCAGTTATGAGCCTGTTGGAGGTCTTTTAAGTATTTTGTCTTTCCTTGTTGGAGACAATCAAAGTATCTTTATCAACAGACTACGTGCCACAGTCCTTAAAGTAGCTGTAATCAAACCACTTTAAACCGCTAAAAACACCTACCCTCGATTCAGGCACATTAGCCAACCACAGGCTCCTGGAGAAAGTAGTGGCTAATCAGCTGTGTGACTTCCTCCAAAACAACAGCCTGTTTGAGGACTTTTAGTCAGGATCTAGAGCTCATCACAGCACACAGACTGATCTAGTTGAAGTAACTAACAACCTACTCTCAGCTTCAGATGAGGGACTTATCTCAGTACTTGTTTTATTAGATCTTAGTGCAGCCTTGACACCAAAGATCATAATGTTCTTCGACAGAGTTGAGAAGAGTTACTCAGGACTATAGGGACTGCTTGAAATTGGTTGAAGTCCTACTTATCTGATAGAAACAAGTTTGTACACATGAACAATAAGTCTTCTGTGTACACTATAAAGTAAGTTACAGAATTGTAATTGGTCCAAATCTCCTCTTTGTATATATGCTTCCTCTCATTGATATCATGAAGAAATACTTTCAATTTTCATTGTTACACTTATGAACTGTACGTATCAATGTAACTAGGTGAGACAAATCAGTTATCCAAATAAGAAGTTTGTCATAGGTCATAAGGATCTGGATGGCCAGAAATTTTCTTCTTCTTAACTCAAACAAGACTGAGATCATTGTGCTTGGCCCTCGACACCTTAAACAATCCTTTTCTAATGATTTAACTGCCCGAGATGGCATTAGCATCGCACCAAGCACAACTGTTAGAAATCTTGGGGTTTTGTTTGATATGAGTTTACACTTCAACTCCCACTCAAAGTAAATTTCAATAACAGCTCTTTTTCATCTTCGTAGCATCGCTAAAATCAGGCCTATCATGCCTCAGAGTGATGTTGAAAAGCTGGTCCATGCTTTTGTTACCTCTAGACTCAATTACTGTAATTCTCTTTAATCACACTACAGCTTGTTCAAAATGCTGCCGCAGTGCTGACTAGACCTAGGAGAATTGATCAAATTAGGGCTGCAGCTATCTATTCTTTTTGTAGTTGAGTACTCTATTGAGTATTATGGTGATTAATTGAGTAATCGGATAACTGGTACATTGAACATACTGCAAGTTTTTACACTGAATCACTTTATTTTTAGAAAGCATCAGTAACATACAAAACAATGTAGGTCTCTTAAATCACCAATTTTATTTCATTTTTTTGAAACTGTTTACTATAAACTGAATCCCAAAATCAAAATACATATTTATTTATTGGAAAAAAAAGTAGTTCCTACATGAAATTGCTCACAACAAGATCTGCAGATTATTTTGAGCAACCAAGTCCTGATTTTCAGGATGAGACACTGGTTTAATTTTTCAAATGTATTTTTGGTGCTTTGAGCATCACAGGACTTAAGACAATTAGTCCAGTTATACCAGAGAGAAGGCCAACATCTCTGCAGCTGACATCTCAAAAATGCACAACTCATACATACAGTAAAAACTTTAAATGGATAAACAGGCCCTTTAGTTAAAATGATAACCTGTCTCTGCAGTGAGCACTAAACCAGTTACAGATAATCAAGTCATAGTGATATTTACCCATGAGCAATGGAGTAAACTTTTTAAACTTTTAAATTTGTTTTATTTACATTGTTCTTGCAGTTTTATTTGTTCTCTGGGTCATATCTGTTTTTTTAAGTACTTTTTAAGTCAGCTTATTTTGTTTGTTTTTATTCATGATTATCTCTTTTTGCTATAGTTTTGCCTTAACTGCTGCAACGATGCTGAATACCATTATCAAAGATCAAATTTATCTTATTTTATTACTAGGCCCAAAAAATATCATACTTAGGCCCCATCCACTCGAAGACAAACAGAGGTCTAAACGCATACGTTTTTTGCCGAATCTGTGTATCATCCATACAAAGACGGCGTTTTGTGGGTCTGTAAACGACCATTTTTGAAACCACGTTCCAGAGTGGAAAGATTTTGAAATGCCGTATTCGCAGCTCCGTGATTACTGACTCTCCGCAAGTTTTCAGATATGCTTACATCATAGTTTCATATCTTCATTGGCGGCACACGCGGCAACGACAATGGCGGCGTACGTGAAGCATATGTGTTGATGAGGCTGGTGACCCTACTATCCCTGTTCCAGCACAATCTTCTTCTCAATCACCACCGAGTTAAACAAACAATTATCGAGGACACATTACGCCACTTTATGATCACTTTAATCACAATCTCTCTTTACAACGTTTGCTGCAAGTGCGCATGAACACTGTGTTTCTGCTTGTTTCCGTCATTTCGTTACAGCACCCCAAGAGGTCTGGCATTGGTTTTACAGCGTTTTGATGCGTATCGAGTGCATTCATGTAGAGACACACATTTTCTGAGATGCCTTCGTCTTTATGACGGTCGTTTTGGAAACTGTTCAGCGTTTTGTCTTCGTGTGGATGAGGCCTTAGATACTAAGATAATTCAATTAGCTAATGTACATTTATTTAATTTAAAAAACTCATTGTCAGTATTTTCTATTGTATTTATGTTCTTCTCATTGTAATCAAATTAAAAGGAAAGTTACTGGATGCGAAAAGTACGTGCACAAAAAACACAATCCATATCAATTAGCCATCGCATTGATGTAGGTTCTAACCAGCCTTTAGTCATAATCAAAGTACTTTTTTTTACAAAGCTTAAAATCAAATATTGATCACATTAACTGCTTCTGCTAATGTGCCATGGGCATTGTCTTATTGTGCCCAGTCCGCAGACTATATGCATAGACCGGATGTTTACTTTTGAGGTGCTGCAGCATTGACGAAAAGCTATTATGCTACGCTAACTCCATTCTGCAGATTCTCTTCTGTCTGCCCCGCTCTTTTCACTTCATGCATGATTAAACAATCCTTGTCCCATGTTTACATTTCAGCAGTGCAGTAGCAGAAGTCGCAGTGGCATTGCACCACAGAAATCATGCCAAATACCGTGGTATAGTGGTCCAGATTTAAACTATTCCTCAAATTCAAAATCCTTCTTCTCACCTATAAAGCTCTCAGTGGACAGGCACCAATTTATCTTAAAGAGCTTGCAGTGCCATACAACCCCTCTAGAACATTACGCTCCCTAAATGCTGGCCTGCTCGTGGTACCATCAGTCTCTAGAAGTAGTATGGGAGGTAGAGCCTTCAGTTATCAGGCTCCTCTTCTCCATCCTCTCTACCTTTAAGGTTAGACTTAAAACATTCCTCTTTGGTAAAGCTTTCAGTTAGGGACCAGCTCATAGTCCATAGTTTAGACTCATAGCACACTGGGCTCTATCCCTCTCTCTCTCACTCTCTCTCTCCATATCTGCCTTTGCCCTTTTTTGTTTGCTCTCTGGCTCTGGTCTTGTAGGTGGCCTGGGATCCTTGGTGGAGACTACCTGCTGCTGTGGAGTCATGGAGCCTCAATAACTACAATTACAGACATAACAGAAATTCAGCCATTTCATTAGTCCCATTCCTGTTCATGTTCATGATCTCCTTGGATTGATTATAATTCTATAGTAACTATCTCTAGCACCGTATAGACATGAGGTTATAGACATGAGGTGGTAAAAGCCCGGGCACAGCCTTAGCTTCTTTACAAGAGTTGCTCAATATGAAGCTTAAAAGACAGAGAATCATCCATCACAAACCTGAGGTATTCATAAGAAGATACAGACTCAATCATATCATCCAGAGCAATAACAATAGATGGTAGGTTCTGTGACCTCTGTTTTGATTTTGTGACCATCACCAGCTTTGTTTTTTTCAGAATCCAAACCAACTTTTGCTCCCTCAGATTTTCCTGCACAATATCTAAGTCTACAGAAGACAAAGGACCTGATCTTGTGTGGGGGCAGAGCAATAAATAACAGTATCATCTGCTTATGAATAATTAGACTGCCGGGGGGATCTGGAATACTGGGCTCTATCCCTTTCTCTAACGCTCTCTCTCCATATCTGCCTTTGCCCCTTTTGTTTGTTCCTGTACTCATCCTGTACACAGCATAGTGTGGATGGCTGTTCATTGTGAGACTGGGGTTCACAGTCAAAATATCTTACTGCTAAATAGAGGACTTTTCTTGCTGCCATAATAGAAAGAATCATGATTGGCTATTTGGATGCATGTTGGGTGTTGTGTATATATATATATATATGTATATATATATATATATATATATATATATATATATATATATATATATATATATATATATATATATATATATATATATATATATATATATATATATATATATATATACATATACATATATGTATATGTATATATGTATATGTATATATGTGTGTATATATATATATGTATATATGTGTATATATATATATATATATATATATATATATATATATATATGTATATATATATATATATATATATATATATATATATATATATAGATATGGAGAGACAGAGAGAGATTTTATATGTCTATATGTATAAATGCATATATGTGTATCCATTAAATGAAGAGTTTTATGCTCTATTGTTAAGTGTCTTGAGATAAAACTTATGAATTGGCGCTATACATCCTGTAAATATATCACAAGTTAAATTGTCATTTATGAGTCTGTAGACTACTAATCCTCATAAACAATATATACTGTAAATATATCTTATGTTAAACTATTGTATAAGATCCTATAGACTAATTATCTGCATTAACTCATATATACTAACAATCAATCACATGTTGAACTGTCATTTAGCAGCCTGTAGGAGAAGCAGAGAGCAAGAAGAAAATGGAGAAACAGAAAAGTCAAAAAGCTTTAATAGATCTGAAACAGGAAGTGGGAGTGAAGAGCAGCAGGTAGTGGGCTGAGCCGGGAAGGTAAAGGTGCAGACAGAGGCGGAGTTACAGCGTGGTCATGTCGTTGAGGGCGAGATCAAGCTCCTCACTCAGAGCTTTACCCTTCAGCTTCTGAGCGTACACCTCATCTACAGACACACAAAGATAGAGATGCAGCCATGAGGAAGAAAGAGCAGGAAACAGAATATAAAGATGGATGACATTTGTAATAGTTTATGACCATTAAAAAAAGGGTAGTAATATTATGGCTTGAAACCATATAAAGCAAAAATGTACGTATATATACACTTTTGGTCTTCAGGATCTTGAGTCTGATGGTTTAACCTGAACTGCTGTTTGTCTCTTTAAAGGTTTTATCGAAACAATAAATTTATTTAAACATATGTGATTATGTAAATGCTGTGATTATGTTTTAATATCAACACAGTGGACATGTATTCAAAAATGTAAAGAATAATGGAAAACACCTATGATTGTGTAAATGGATTTTTTTGTCTCATTGGCTCAAAGTTTCCTTACAATGCAGCTCAGACCTACCCATTCACTCTCCCATTTACACCCATTCATTCTCTCATTCACACACATTCACTCTCACATTCCCTCAGTGATGGTTAGAGTTTTATGTCAGATGTCCATCAGTTTTAACTAACATATTTACGCCCTTTCATACATTTACACGCCAGTGAAGCAGCAGTGGAAGCAACTTGGGTTGAAGGGTCTTGCCCAAGGACATCTAAACATTTGAAAGCCACCGTTGGGCTCCAACCTTATGGATCATCCGAACCATCAGACTGCACTACAAACACCCAGTCAGTGTAAAACAGTGATCCTCTGATGTTGGGGCAGGTCCAGGTCTGCCCTGGGACAGGTACAAGTGTGCTTTGAGACAGGTGTGCCCTGAGGTCCATGTGTTTAATTATATCACCTGCCCTGGGTGTTTCAGGGGTTGCCTGCTTAAAGGTTTGTGAACCCCTTTACAGGTTTGTCAGAGATCAGAGATTTACAGTATTCTGAAATTTCTCCCTCAAATCTTTTTTTTTTTTAAGTATTTTTTTTGGCATTTTTTCGTACCTTTATTGATAGAAGAGAGACAGTGGATAGGCTTGTGAAAGGGGGTGAGAGAGTAGGGGAAGACACTCTGCAAACTGGTCACAGGCGGGATTCGAACCTGGACCGGCAGAAGCAAGTACATGGGGTGCCTGGATGCTAACCACTCCGCCAAACCAGCACCCCCTCCCTCAAATCTTGATTTAATTTGAATAAAAGTTAACTAAGCCCAGCTTTAAAAATGTTCTACTTGCAAACAGATTCTTCACACTGATAAGATTTAATCAATTGAACAGATCTGCCCACTCCTTCTATTGACAGATTATTCACTGCAGTCAGATTTGATCAAACTGATCAGCATGGGGTAAAACAGTGAGATCATTTATCATTTTTTGTTGTTTTTCTTTGGGTATTCTCCAGGACATATCTGGGGTGCACGTGTGAAACAGCTTCATGATAATCAAGAACAGATACTACATATAAGTCAAGTAAAGTACTCGAGTAAATCTACTTTGTTATTGGTCCTGACAGATCATTACTGTTTATCGATGGGACTTTTGTTTGTTTTTTGTTAGTTTACCTTCCAGGTCGTCAATGGTTTTCTCCAGTTTGGCCACAGATCGCTCTGCAAACTCTGCACGAGTCTCAGCCTGAACACAAAGACAGAGGGACAGAGACAGACAGCCACAAAGACACAGAGACACAAAAACAAAAATTTAACTTTATCAGGATGGTCTGTTGAGCTCAGCTTTTACAGATTTCCTGACATACAGACTGCAGTGCACTAACACAACAGCAGGGGTCGCTGCAGACCCAGTTGTCTAACCACAGCCCTCCTGATGATTAACTTCATAGAAACATGAAAGACCGTCAGAGGACGAACATTAGATTGTCTGGGTGAAATCTGATATATCTCTGTGCAGACATTATTTTTTTCTCATTCATTGATATATGATTGATCTATTATAAAAAAAAAAAAAAGCCAACAATAAGTATACTGACTAATGGCACTGTCAAAAAAACAATATACAAAATAAAGTGACACAAAAAAACTTTTAAATAATTGATTGATAAATTAATCAACAGTGAGGCGTTGTCTCTAACCTCTTTGAGTTTGTCGGTGAGGACTCTGATCTCTTCTTCATATTTATCTTCTTTCTGA
>JAZDUH010000269.1:23992500-24125000 GCA_036419115.1 Scarus forsteni
CTACTGGACAGTGAAAACATCCGAGAATGTATATTTTTTCACTTATATTTTGACACAAACATCTCAAACAGCAGAACAATTTAAAAGAAACAAACACACATTTGTTCAACAAAAGGTACATTTCATAATAAATAAGGACATTAAGCGTTTGGTGACTCAGACAGCTCACAAACATATTTCATTTCAGGAAATTAACATATTTGATTACATTTTTACAAAAACAACTAAAGAGACATTGAAAGCCTTGTTCAAGTAAATAAAAACAAATCAATTATTGATGCCCAGTAATGTTGTTAAGTTTCTTATTTTAGCCAATTATTGAGTGAGTTATTGATAATTTAGTTATCTGAATAATTATTTCTGGACTGATAGACTCCATTTTTCATTAAAGACCCAGCTGAGTGAGGACAATGACTAACAGCCAGAAAACAACAGACAAATATCAGAACCAACACCATTAAGTCATTTACTGGTTGAAACATCTCATAAATGTGTTAAGCAAAGACCATTTTTTTCATGCTCCTTAGCTTTGCATTTTTCCACTCTTGGTGGGAATTGGCATTTATATAATCTGCAGGAAAAAAAAAAACAATGGCTGACATGTTTTAAAGTGCACTGACAAAGACAGAATGATCTGTGGATATTAAATGTGTCAAAATAACAAGAGAAGGAAACCATATCTGAATTGCACATAATTATCAGCGAAGGAATTATGAACATCTTTTTTCTTAATTTTGTTCAAAAATAAATCTGCTGTTGTAAAAGAAAAAAAAAAACTGCAAGTTTGCTGACAGAACATTTAAAATTTTAGTTAAAACAACTTTTTTACTCGACTGAATGTCTGAAAGCACAAACTATGTAGACGTCCTTGCAAGCAGATCAATAATTGAGTGTATTCTAGTCCTCATGCATTCAGCATCCGCCATAAAAACATTTAAAAATAAATTGCAAACATGTTTCTGTCTTTAAAGGGTTTCAACGTCCATCAGCCGCAAAAAGCACCAAAGCTTCAGTTTGACATGTCAGAAAAATCTCCACAACTTCACCAGTGCTCTGAGTTTTAGGCCACATTTACCCAAAACAATCTCTTATAAACACATGCCAATCAGGTTTTTAAGTTAAGTCTGTGTTTAAACAATATTTTAAAACCTGTTGGGACCCAAAGACATGACCTGAAGGACAAGTATCAGCCTCCAGCATCAAAATTCAGCCAGAACAAATCTGCAAAAGCAGTTTAAAGCACGTTCACCTGGGACTGCCATGTCCACACTGCCGTGACATAAACATGTTACCGCAGGTTTAATGTAAACAAACAAAAAAGAAAAGGGATAGTTTGTGATTTTTGTAATGATGCTACTGTAGTTCAAGCTGGTGACATGCAGTGTTCTCCATGTGTATGTGCTGGTTCTTTCTGGAAGTCCAGTTTCCTCCCACAGACCAAAAACTTGCTCTTGGGACAAATGGTGACCAGGAAACCCTTTGTTTTCGCTCAGTATCAGCTGGGATGGGCCCAAAACTTCCCAACCCTGAAAGTGATAAGGGATAATGAATAAGGATGAGGTGGATGAGAGAACTGTACTGCTGTCTCATCCACCTTAACAAGTAGACGCAGATGACGATGAAACTTTAGGTTTTCTGATTTAAAACCACAACAATGAACATTAAACTGACCTTCATTTATATATATATATATATATATATATATATATATATATATATATATATATATATATATATATATATATATATATATATATATATATATATATATATATATATATATATATATATATATATATATATGTATATTTATATATATATATATATATATATATACACACACACACACACACATATGTGTATATATATATATATATATATATATATATATACATATATACATATATATATATATATATATATACACATATCAGCTATAAGAATAGCTACAACAAAGACACCCACGAGAAATGTCTGAAGTTGAAATGGAAATCCACTGGAACATAAAGTGATTCTGCTTCATTTGAACTGAGCAGTAAAACTATAACTTTCTACAAAAATATCTATTAATCCATCAAATTAAAAGAATAGAAGTGTTCGGATACAATGAGACATTTTAATGATGCTTATTTCTCTTTCCCGCCCTCATATATAAACCATTCAACATAACAAATATCAGAAAAATAAACTCCATTGAAACATATAAACAGTTAACTGAGATGCACAAATTGAATTTTTGCCAATATCCAATATGCCAATATTTCTGAACTGATTATTGTGGATAATAATGTGTTTTTGGAAAACTATGCAGTCCTGACCTGATAAATGAATTTATTCTGTGACATTTTATTTGCATTATAGACATGTTAAACAAAAAAATTTAAAAGTAATACTGGTGTTTTCATGTGACATTGAGAATGAAGTGAAGAATTTTGGTAGACTAATGTGTTCTAAAGATATTTCAGCCAATAAAAGGGACAGATATGGCTGATATGCTCGATATGATGTGCTCGATATTATGTTAATACATATTGGCAGAATGTTCCATACAAGCAGATACTGATATTTCACTTTTAGGCCGTTTTCTGCCCATACTCATATCGAACTACTAACATTGTGCATTTCAAGTTACAGTTTGTCATGTTTAATTTTATTGTGTACAGATAAAGAAAATGACCGCTGACGGTGTGTTTTTACTGAGTTTCTGTTGATTTTCTGATATGCATATGCCTCTCTCTCTCTCCATATATATATACATATATATATATATATATATATATATATATATATATATATATATATATATATATATATATATATATATATATATATATATATATATATATATATATATATATATATATATATATATATATATATATATATATGTATACTAAAAATACAGCAGTTTACTTGCTTGACCAAGTTTTACGGGTGCGGCTTTCTAATGGACCATCACAAACATGTGTCCCTCTATAGCCCAGTGAGATGAAAGATCCTAAATTGGCGTTTGTGAGAATAAGCCATTGGATAGGATTTATACTCAAAGTACATCACAAAGCAGTAAAAAAAACCTCAGAAATCTCCCAAAATGATGACGTTGCTGCTTTTAAAAATTTGCACATTTTTAAAATCTTTGTTTCAGGCACCCAAAGAGCATTTGTTGTGTTCACAAACAAGTAAAACAACATGTTTGGGCTTAAATTGCTGTCGTGTAAATGTGGCTCTCGACTCAAGAATCTAAAGAATCACATAAATCATAAAGTCATGCCATCTCGACATCAGGAGTGACATGATTAGGAGGTTTGACATATTTGGGTGAAAAAGTCTCTAACATTTATTGTTGAATATGGCAAGAAGACGGCCTCTTCTTTGCCTCTCTGGATCGTCTGAACATGTGACAATGGAAAGTAAATTACTCTGTCACAGTAATTCATAAACAGTCCTTTCTTATTTTCATTCTACTAAACATCAGAAATGATCAAACCTTTTAAATCTCCACTTCATGTTTTGTCCATTCAAGCCATGATTGTTCTTTCAAAAGTTTAATTCCACTGATTTCTGGACATTCCCTCTCATATAATGTCAGGAACCAAGAGTCAGTGAATTATTGCACCAGCATCCTTTGTAATGGTCCTTTTAGTCCAAACGTCTTAAATCCTGATTCTTTAGCTTCTTCATCATTTATTTGAATAATATTATTGTCAAAATTTTGATTTATCCACCGCTGAATTTTGCTAACTGTGGGAATTGATCAGTCCCTCTCTCCCTGTGGCTCCGCCCCCTACAGCTGCATAAGGACAGCGGTTTGTGGGGGGCATAAATCCCAGTAAACATCCATCCGTCTTCAGGTGTCACAAACACCTTCTCTGCTCGTTGTCACCAAGAGTACGAGCTGAATGCCAACATCTGAAGTAATGCCTCAATATCTTTCTGTATCTTCTTTAACAGCTGGAATCCTCGCTCCCTGCGCCTCCTCCTCCACCAGACTTGGCGGTGTTTGACCCGACAGCAATCTGGCAGCCGTTGGTGACGTGACTCATGACCTTCTGTTTGAGCTGAGCGACCTGTTCTCTTAGCATGGCGGCGGTGGATGCCAGATCAGAGTTCTGGCTCTTCAGGACCTTAACTTTCTCCTCTAGACGTGAGATCCGCTCCAGCTTCCTCTTTCGGCATTTGGACGCTGCGATGCGGTTGCGGAGCTTCTTGCGCTCTGCTTTGATTCGCTCTTGTGTCTCCAGGTCAATCGGGGAAAGAGATGGCGGGGATGTAGGATCGCCTGGTGGGTGAGGAACCTCGGGCACGGTCTGAGGGGCATCGAGGCCTCGAGCGTGAGGCTGAGAGGCTCCACCACCATGACCTGAGCTGCTGCCGTACCCCATCTGTGCTCCAGAGTATGCCATCTGACCAGGGTTGTAGCTCCCAAGGTTTGTGTAGACAGGCATGTCTCCACCGGACATCAGGTTCCTCTGATAGGACGCCTGCAGGGAGACGGTAGATGATGGCGGCGGAGACATGGCGCTGCCTCCCACCAGCTGATTCTGCTTGTGGAGGTCGGCAAGCGCTTTCACAAATCCATCGGCGAATCCCTCTTGCTCGTTGGTGGCCTGGTTGCGGTACATAAAGGGGTTGCCAGAATTGGGAACGGGGCTGGTGGTGACTAATCCCTGATTGGACTGGATGATCAGGTGTTCCAGGTCGGGGGACGACAGCTTCAGCAGGTTTATGTCCGCTGAAGATGCCGCAGAACTCATCAAGGAGCTGTTCCCACTGAGCCCTAAGTTGTGATTCCCGCTTCTCCCTCCTGACGAGCCCCCTCCTCCGCCAGAGAAGTGGTGCCCGCCGATAGACATGGCCTTCTTACTCATCAGCATCTTGTTCCCTGTGTAGCGCTCGTACTCTGCGATCTGGCTGAAGCCGGGGACGGCGGGCGAGTCATCGTGGTAGAATGGAGTCTCCATCTTGGCCGTCATTGACAGAGAGGTGTCTCAGAAAGGATCTTCATAATCAGATTAACCTGAATATGAGAGCGGATAAAAACTTCCACTGACGTCGGCGGCTCAAGGATGAAGAAGAAGAGGAGTGCCTGCAGGGAGAGTGCACATATCAGTGAGATGAAGAGGAGGATGAAGAGGAATTAAAGATTACTGAAGTGTAAACTTGGAGGTGGTGCTGACACTACTGATACTACTGCTCTCATGTGTGTGTGTGCTTCTGCCTATACTGTGTGTGTTAAACAGTGGGAGGTGAGAATAAAGACAAATATCAGGCTCTGCTGTGTAATGCTTCAGTTCTTCAGAATCAAAACAAATGTCTATAAATGTGAGATGTTAAGAGTGCTAAAAATATCCATGAAGAGGAACCCTATCAATCTCAAATCTGGACCTTTAATGGCACACCTTGGGGTCAAGAGCTATGTAAGTATTTACACATACAAACATTCGGAGTTGTATCCATCAAGGCAGAGACTGAAAATAAGAATTGATGATAAACCCATGGATGATCAGATCATAAACCTGTCCTCATCACATTCGACTCTGCTGAATATAGACTCAATAAATCAATCTATATACGTGTACATATGTATATATGTAGCACCATGTTGGTTTGAATATAAATCTATTAAACGTAATATTATCATTATATAATCTGTAAGGGAGTGATGTTGATTAATACAGCAGCATCTGGCTGAACTGCCATTAAAACGTGCTAAACTGGTCTATAAGTATGATTTCATGTTAAAGGAGACATATCATGCTGATGCATGAATTAATACTTACATATAATATAATAAATTTGAAAACAAGACCTTACACCCCCTTAATTTTCAAAAAATGAGATATTGTATTTTTTCTGATATCCTAGAACGAGATTTGATGCCTCTGAAAATAGGTCATTGCGAGATGTCCGTGAGATTTCAAACGTCGTGACGTCACGAGGTACCTTTCTTTTTATTGGAGTAATCTGATAAAACACTTCCTCCTCTGTGATGTCCGTTAGCCACAAACCCTCACCGAGGAACACATCCAGCAGCAGGGGTATAAAACTCCCTCGCTCACTCTCCCACATTACCAGCTCTGGCCTGTAGGGGGACTCAATACGCTGTTGCTGCTTTGAGCCTGCCAGAAAATACAGTAGAAGAAGGACAGGCTGGCTCTACCCCCGATAGAACTGACCAATCAGAGCACAAAGGGCTGTGACGTTGCGAGGTAACTTTAGGTCATCCTTGAGACCAAGCGTTTCAACAGGAGCTTGATAATGGCCTAAAATGAGGATTTTGAGAACGCTATTGTGGGGCAATGAAGGAACTAAATGACTTGTACTGAGGGCAGAAATGCTTTACAGGCATCCTAGTCTGGCATAGTGAAAAGGAGAAACAAGCATGATATGTCCCCTTTAAATTTCTGTTGATGGCTGAATTAGCATAGAGCACATGGAGTTGAGCAGGTCGACAGCAGCAGGTCATCCTTGATTGTTTGTCGAGGTCATACTAAAGCTCAATCCCAAACTGCCCCCTTCACACTCTCCTGACACGCCAGCCCTCTGTTTGCACATTTTCGTGGAGGGTCCACCATATTAAGGGTTGTCCCAACCCACATAGTGCAGAGGGGGAATGGACCATTCAGCCCCTTAAATAGTGAGTCTGTATCAATGCACACTTCCAACGGATTTTGCAGGAAGTGTGAAGCCTAAATTGGAGAGGAACAACAAATAAATGTAAGTGCCACGTGTGTCCAGTATGTTTCCCACCTTTTTCATACTGACAGAAAATCACATAAATCATGGTTTAAAAAGATTAAACATAAGCAAATCTTACTCTATGCTGATGTTTGATTTGATTGTACAGCCCTGGAGCCTCGAAATGTGAGCACAATTAGTAGCATTAATTCATTTGTTTTATTGTAAATGGCAGATGATAATAGGATTGAACGACATGTGAAGCCACTTAAAATTATTTGAAGTATAATGTAGCTCCTGTCATTGTAATGGCTTTTGATTTTATGATTTTATAGGGACAGAGAACACGCTTGCGTCTTCTCTAGTGAGTAGCAATCAGTGCCACAGCGTAGCAGCCATGCATGGGGGTCGACAATGTTTTTTCGGTGAAGCGAAGAGGGCCTCTCATTCCTGCCTGTCATATTTATACCCTCCTCCTTCAATTAAAGTTCCTCCACAGCTATGAGTGTGACTTCATTTGGAGTGACACTCTGTAGTGGTGGGGTAATGTGTAGGGGGCAGTTTGGGATTGAGCCTATGTGTGATGTCAGCAGGAACTGCCATGAACTCAATTCTGCTGATCTCTCTAAAGTTAATATCAGGAACTGTAATGATAATGGAATGGAGCTAAAGGAAAGGACAAATATTTGTAATTGTAGCTATTGAAATTGTAATTATAGTTATTAAACATATCACACAAGTATTTTGTATCCATCCTCGTTCTTCTAGTCTGTGGCTTAATAAGGGAAAGTAAGGCTCTAAGAATAAAGGCAGCTCAGCACTGATTAAAAATTAAAATAAAAACAAGTCGAAGAGGACTTAAAAACCAAGCACAATGCATCAAATGAAATTTTGCAAGTTGCACATTGACGCCGTGACCCTGGAAAAAGAACAGGCCCATAACAGACTAGCCACAGCAGTAGAGAAAATCCTCCTAGTCTGCTCAAAACAGTCGTGGAAAAAACGAAAAAACAGGAATTTGTCAAAAGTCTCATTGGTTCAAACGGTTTTAAGATCTGTGCTGATGACGGCAGTTTGACCGTTAAAGACAAACTTAACAAGCTTTGATGAGTCTTAACATGTAACAAGCAAACATCAACTGTTATTTCCTGATGTGCAAAGGATATTCATTATAAGATGAACAACAATAATAATCTTCATTATGTTTCAAATGTAATTTCAAAAAAATATAACTTAGTCTTAAATAAAGGATTGACAAATGTGTGAAAAGCTCTTTTCTTTATTATGTGTTTATTTTGTATTTTATGTCACAAATTGTACTAAGGTTGTTATTGGAAAGTTTTTCACTTTTGCTATAAAGTAAATAAAACCATTCTCTAGGACACAAAAACTACCTTTTTCTATTGACGCATGATATTGTTTTTTATGGATATCTGACAGGATGATATTTCCAAACTTATAATCCTTGAAACTGATATCTATAGCGATATTTTGTCACAACAGCACAAAGCCTTTGTGAACTAAAATGACCTGTTCCTCTTCATTACATCCATATATGTACAAAATAGGGATGCAGGATATTAGTTTTTAATTATATTTCTGAGCTCATTAATACAGATACTGATTACAACACTTTTTTTTTAACAGCACAAAGTCTTTAATTTACAAAAAAAGACCTGTTTATCTCATGGTTACATTCCATTTCTATTAGAACAAGTTTGAAGCAGGATGAACATTTTTGGTTCAGTAAAGTGGACATTGCATGATGACGAGGCAAACAGTGATAGTATATTGTACATTTTGACAATATTAGAGCAAAAATATAGAATGTTTATGGCCATTTTTTTCAAAATTTCTTCTGTAAATATAAGCAAAAATGTTAATATCTGCTGTTTCTGATACTCAGCTTTTTAGGCACACATCTACAGAGGCTGATTTTTGTTCAATGATGTTGTGCACCCCTAGTAAAGCAGAAACATTTTAAATTACTTTTTTTTATAAATCATCATTTGATTGACTTCCTCTATAAATGTTTACTAAAACTCCTCAGAATACAAATGATAAAAAAGCTCTCAAACTTGTCAAAACCCAGCGAAACTGAAAACTGTGGCAATAAACAATGAAGAGCTTGCAAAACCAGGGCCTGAGTTTTTTCTGCATTCCTGACAGAAGTTACACAAATATAAGATCATAAAACACAAACTACACATAAAGTTTTGATAAAGATGTTCAAATCAAGACTTTTAAAAGACCTTTCCAAAGTCTAATCAAATAGTAGGGGTGGGAGAAAAAATTGAGTCACATAAGTATCAGGATTTTTTGTTTGCCAATTTTTAAATTGAATTTTTTTGTTCAAAAATCTTTTCTTTTGGTCTAAAATAGATTTTTTTCCAAATTTAAATGCTTCATTTTAGTCTGTGTTAATAAGCCACTTTTAAATGTCTAAACAGCTGGTTAAAATATATTGCTGAATAAATCCTAAAAACAGACTCACATGTGATCTTTGTTTTTCCTGATACAGTCAGGCATCATTGTTCATCTTTTTCACTGGTGTTAAAAAGCTAACTAAAGATTGCAAAAATCGGCAATATTGTAGAATTGCAATTTAAATCAAATCAGCACCTACAAAATCGTAAAAATCCAATTGGGAGAAAAGTGTACCATCCCAGCCCTATCAAATAGTATCAAGACCATAAAAGGATCCGCAGGATTTTTGATTTAGCACTCTTATAAAAAACAAACAAACAAACAAACAAACAAACAAACACGATAATTATCCAGCTCTACTGTCATCAAAAATTAAAGGGCCAATATTCAGCTGTTTAGAGCTTTATATGCCCTGAAGTATGCCTAACATGCCCCCTCCATATGATAAGTACATCTATGTACAAGACATGAAGTCAGTAGCAGCAGAACTCCTCTTACCCTGTTTACAGCTCTGGGAGCTGCCCCCTTGAATAATCCTAAAAGTGTAATGTCTTGCCACTTTTTGGTAAGCAGTTTAAGCCCATTGATTTTGTGTTGCAAGCTCAGCTGAACTGAACTTTCAAAACAGGGCAAAACAGTTAATCAATCAGAATAGACAGGGTCCACTTGGGGAGGGGGGTCACAGAGGGACAGGAGCTCCAACAGAGTGTATCAAGGCTTTAACCACACGTAGACAGGTATAATAATGGAAATTTTTCTTTTATGCTTTAAGTATATTCTCATTAATAGTTTAAAAAAGGGAAGCTGCATTAACGCACTGTTACATGGTGTTCATCACATTTTAACAGTGTCTGTGATGTGCAACTTTTTTTCTTTCTGCATGTTCTGTGCAAAATCATTTTTATTTTAGCATCTTCTCCAGCCACAAGTCTGACTGGTGTTTTGGTTTAACCTGTGGCTATGTCACCTGGTGTTAGCAGGCATCTTAGGTAATATATATTCATTCTATAATTCAACCAGATACATCTGATAATCTTGACCAAATCCTGATTTTAAAAAGTTTCATGAATACTTTTGTTGATATCTTGTAACTATGGCAACTACACATGCAAGTGACCATGGGTCACCAGTCATCAGAGTCCCATGTGAAACAATCACACCAGGTCTCATTCAAATCATTAGCAGCATTTGCATTGCTGGAGTGTTTTTAAAAGCAGCATCTTAGTGAGGGAGCAGCAGAAAGTCTGTGTGGGCGTGTAAACAGTCCACTCATCTACACTTAAAACAGCAACAGTTCAGCAACGTCCACTGAAGCACATGTAAAAAACAACGGCATGACGAGATGTCAATGCAGCGTGGGACAGTTTAGACCCCAAAACACAGTTCACCGTAGAGTTTAAAAAAATCTTTACCTTGGCAGAAACTGTCAAAAATAAACAATTTTCAATAGGGATGGGAATCTGAGACCAATTCTATGTGAGAACTGATAACACCTACCTCAAGGAATCAATATTATTAACAATTCAAGTCCTTCCACCTCGCTCTGCAAGCCTTACAAATCAAAGATGTAAAGAATTTGATCTCTCATTAGAGGCAGTCAGCACAAACATAGAAGCTAAAAATTAGTCATGACAGACAAGTTGTAGGAACAGTCAAAACTGTGGTCTGCAGCCACAGACCTATGAAGGCTATTTTTTGCCAGCACAGAAAATCTACAGGGATCCTCATAAGGAAGTCATTGAAGAAGTTAATGGATAAACATGTCACTAATAGCACTGGCATCGATAAAATCTTATGAATTTCCCAATTTTAGTGACCTAAAATAGCAATTACATTCGGAAAGAAGTATAAAACACAAACGCCGTGCAGAGTCTTAAGCCCCGCCTCAGTATCTGTCAGCAGGTTGATTGGAAGTTGACACAGTGTGTGCAGTATGGCAGCGCTCATGAGCTCGCCGAAACAACATTTGAAAACCTGCTTCGATAATCAAACTACTGATGTCTCTTAGCTTCACCCATTTCTTACTACAGTCAAGGTGTGGATCACAAACATGGAAGAGCAGTCTTCAGCACAGAAGAACAAGAGACACACCAATGTATAAAAATGTTTATTCTCTAGAGTGGGCTGGTTTGATACTAAAGAAAATTATGCAATTATGCATTCTCCCATCCCATAAGACTGGGTCAAAAAGCAACAGAAAAAGACCACAGGCAGAGAGGGATGCAAAAGCCCTCTTTTAAGGAGATGTGCAAAGGGGGCTAAAGTAAATCATTCAGGTATTGAAAACTGGGGATCATAAATGCAGTTAAAAGGGAAATAATATTTGTTTTGATTACATATTAGATCATTAATCATCATGTTGAATAGGATTTTTCCCTCCCTTCCTTGTTTCCACCTCCATGTCAAAGGGCTCCTTTTGTCGACAGTATGAACATTGACTTTTATGGAAACAGTCAACAGTTCATTAATTTATGTAAAAGGGATTTGGTCAGGATCAAACCTGATGGGGTGCTGGTTTGGCGGAGTGGTTAGCAACCAGGCACGTCCCATGTACATGCTTCTGCTGGTCCGGGTTTGAATTCAGCCAGTGACCAGTTTGTCTTCCCCTACTCTCTCACCCCCTTTCACAAGCATATTAATAAAGGCACAAAATGCCCCAAAAATACATTAAAAAATATTCAAACCCGATTCTGTATATGGATACACACACTCACTTTATTGAGTAGTACACCTTTCCAACAACAGGCAGGACCCCCTTCTCCCTTCAGAGAGGCTTTAATATTTGGAGTCATGGATTCAATTCTGGTCCATTTTGACATGAGAGCACAGTCATCCATGATGAGGATCAACCACATCCCAAAGGTACTCTACTGGATTGAGATCTGATGACTGTGGGTGCCACTGGGGTACAGTGAACTCATCGTCATGTTGAAGAAACCAGTGTGAGACGATCTGAGCTTTGAGACATGGAGCTGCTGGAGGTCTCCATCAGAAGATGGTCCACTGAGGTCATACAGGGATGGACATGGTCAGCAGCAATACTCAGGTAGACTGCGGGGTTTGAACCATGCTCAGGTGAGACAGAGGACCCAAAGGTGACATGTATGCTACTGATAAAAGGCAGGATGGATCCATGCTTTCATGATGTTCACACTGACCATTTAAATGTGGCAGCAGAAATCTAGCCTCTTCAGACCAGGGAACATTTCTATCCAATGTTGATGAGTTTGTGTGAGCTGTAGCCTCTGTTTCCTGTTCTTAGCTGACAGGGGTGGCACCTGGTGTGGTCCTCTGCTGCTGCAGTCCATTTGCTTTAAAATTCAACATGTTGTGCATTTATCTCAAATCCCTCTGAATATTCTTCATGGACCTCGAGGATCAACCAGCAATGTTTGTCCAGGGAACTGCCCCTTCTGCATATTTGCTCTTTTTTAGACCATTCTCTTAACCCTTAAGATGGCTGTGAGAATCCCATGAGATTGCCAGCTTCTGACAGACCAGCCCGTCTACAGCCACACCACATTCAAAGTCACTTAAATCACCTTTCTCTGATGTTCAGATGCTCATTTTCAACTTCAGCAGGTCGTCTTGACCATGCTTACCTGCCTAGAGGCACTGAGTTGCAGCTAATTGATTGGCTGATCCGCTGTCTGACAGTCAGTATAATAATATCTTTATAATTTGTAATTAGTTTTTGCAAAATAAGAAAACAATATAATAAAGACTGTACTCAAATGAGATCATTTGTTGCTGTGAGGAGTGTTTTGGTGTATATCTTTGAATATGTCAGAGGCAGATTTGACTGAAACAAACAGATGAAGTGACTCACTGCAGCTGGTGATCGTCACGCAAACTTCATCCTGCTCTGTTCACTCCTTTAGACGTGACGTTTCCTCAAACCTCCCTATTACAAGAACAGGAAAATTCAAATCTAATCTTTCCTTGAAATAGAAAGTGTCAAGCTTCACCCTCCACATCAATCTGCAGCCTGACGCAAGCTATCGTCACAAGATGACTGGTAATGTAGACACACTGGCCACTTTATTGGGTACACCTGTTCAACTGTCTGTTAACACATTTAGCTCATCAGCCAATTTCACGGCACCAACTCAAAGCATGGCATGTAGACAGGGTCAAGACAACCTATTAAAACTCAAACTGAGCATCAGAAATGAGGAGAACAGTGTTGTGAGTGATGCTGAATGTGGCATGGTTAATCTAAGTATTTCCATTACTGCTGATCCACAGGGATTTTCTCACACAACCATCTCTAAGGTCTGCAGAGAATGACTGAAAAAAAAAAAAGAAAATATCCAGTGAGCAGCAGTTCTCTGAGACAAAATGCCCCGTTGATGCCAGATGTCAGTGGAAAACGTCCACAGTGGTTCCAGATTGCAGAAAGGCTACAGCAGCTCAGATAATAGCAACCAAGGTTTGCAGAAGACCATTTCTGTGTGCAGCATGTAGCAGATGGGCTACAGCAGCAGAAGACTACGCCAGGTTCCTCTACAGAATATTAGAAGAATGTTGCCCGGTCTGATGAGTCTGCCACACTCAGACGGTAAGGTCAAAGTCATGAAAGCATGGATCCATCCTGCCTTGGATCAACGGTTCAGGCTGCTGCTGCTGGTGTGATGGAGTGGGGGATATTTTCTTGGCACTCTTTTGGCCCTTTAGTCCCACCTGAGCATGACTTAAACACCACAGTCTACCTGAGTACTGCTGCTGACCATGTCCATCCCTTTAAGACCACAGCAGACCATCTTCTGATGGAGACCTCCAGCAGCTCCATGTCTCAAAGCTCAGATCATCTCAGAGTGGTTTCTTTAACATGACGATGAGTTCACTGTACTCCAACAGAGTAACCAGATCTCAATCCAATAGAGCACCTTTGAGATGTTGCAACTGTGTGATGTTATTTTGTCCAAATGGACCAAGATCTCTGAGGAATGTTTAAAGCATGTTAATGAAAAGGGCATCCAACCTAATACTGGTAAGTTTAGGTATATTTACATACTCGTTTGTGACTTTTCAATAAAAAAAAAAAAAAAAAATCAATTTTAGAAAAGATAAAAAGAGATGGACTGTTCATTTGCTGCGCAAAAAAAAGCGTGCAGTGAAACAATATGTTGGGTTATTCTTTTTATCACAATGATTTAATTCAATCTAGACACTGGGCACATATAAAAAAATGTCCCAATATTTTCAGTCTGTTTAACCCACATTATATATCTTGTTTTAACTAAACTGTGTCTGAATTTGGGGAATACGGTAATCTTTATTTGCAATTTTTATAAAATAAAACACAATTTTTTTAATATTCTTGTATATTTTTTTGCATTCATTAGAAAATCCATAATGTATGTCATTTTTACAGTGTAAAATTCACCAAATAACATTTTGTCGTCTCTTTATATACAGTTTCAGAAATCAATTCAATAATAAGTTTTTCACCATGCAAACATGCAACAAAATCCATTACATCTAGTGTTTTAGTTTATTGTGGCAATGTATTATCCGGGTTTAAACACGTGAAAGGGAATTTACGACAGATTTGTATCCTCAGATCAGCTCAGAGTGGTTTCTTTAACATGACGATGAGTTCACTGTACTCCAACAGAGTAACCAGATCTCAATCCAATAGAGCACCTTTGAGATGTTGTAACTGTGTGATGCTATTTTGTCCAAATGGACCAAGATCTCTGAGGAATGTTTCAAGCATCATAATAAAAAAGGCGTACGACCCACTGCTAGTAAGTTGTTCCTAATAAAGTGGTCAGTTTTTTCTTTCACACATTTTTTCCTGAACCTTAAAACTGACAAAATCTTTATTTTTTTTTTCATTTTTGGTAAAGTTAAACAGAGTTATGAATGTAATGAAAGTAGGTAAAGCATTTGTTTTGATTATACTGTGTATTATAGGTTTTCACACTGAATAGGATTTCCTTCCCCTCCTTATTTTCACCTTCATTCATAAGGGCTCTTTTTGTAGACAGTATAAACATTTTCTTTCCTGAAAACAGTCAACAGCACATTAATATATCTTAACGGGATTTGTCAGGATCAACCTCAGATCTTAAAAATGTACATAAATATACAAGGCAGTGGTGTGTGATATGACGATATTAAATCATTAAGAATTATAACGTGGGGATGATCTCTTAAAGTAGAAAGATCATCAGGTTGTCTGTGTGGGCACAGAGACTTTTACGCACACCCGACTAACCAATCGTAAAACATTACGTGCAGTGCATGGTGGGACATCCTGTTTGGTTATGTAGCGTGAAGCCATGGCGGAAAGAGAAAAGGAGATAAAAGCTTGAAGATGTCTAAACAAAAATCTGTCCTAAAGCAGCTGTATTAGTCACTCAGGTTATAGACATTGCAGTTCAATAACATTTGTTTTAAATTGTTGCACTTTAAGAGATAATGTTGATATTATTGTTCATTACCTTTTATGTTTACATTATTGCACATTTTTATAAAAACTGCACTATTTGAAATAAAACTTGTTCAGAAAGTTTCTTTGGCTTATTGTCATTTTTTTTTTCTTTTAAGGTTTTACATGTTTTATATGTTAAACACAGGGAAAAAAATGGTCAAACATGAAAATTAGTCTAGAAAAATCAACGTAAAAAAGAACCGTGATAAAATCGTGATCATGATTTTATTTTCAAAAAATCGTGATATGATATTTCTGCCATATCGCCCATCCCTAAAACACAGTATACTTTAACATAAGTCTTTGTAGTCCTCTTACTGTAAGAAAATCTAATGATAGGTGTTAAAATAAAATCATGCCAACTTTATTCTTTATAATCCAGATTAATTACACTGATCTCTGATTTTGAAGTTCGAGGATGCAACACAGTGAAGTGGAACAAACAGGAGGATGAAGTTTGTGTGACAATCACCAGCAGTCACTTAATCTGTTTGTTTCAGTCAAATCTGACTCTGATATATACAAACATATACACCAAAACACTCCTCACAGCAACAAATGAACCAACATTAACACAATTTTTATAAATACATTTTTATCTTTCAAAAGCTAATTTTACATCGTAAGGATAACTGAATAAAAATATAAACGTATTATTAGACAAATGCACGATGAATTCAATTCTCCCTTATTTATGTTTAAGTGTTTTGTAAAAAATACAATACTAGTAAACTACTGTAAATCCATCAAACCTTTAATTACTTATCAACGCCCTCTAGTGGACAATCTATGCAGATGGTTGAAAATTAACTCAGATGAACGTTTATATATTTACATGCTCGTTTGTGACTTTTCAATAAAAAAAACAATCATTTTTAGAAAAGATAAAAGGAGATGGACTGTTAATTTGCTGCGGAAAAAAGCGTGCAGTGAAACAATATGTTGGTTATTCTTTTTATCACGATGATTTAATTTAATGTAGACACTGGGCACATTTATTAAAAAGTCCCAATATTTTCAGTCTGTTTAACCCACGTTATATATTTTATTTTAACTAAACCGTGCCTGAATTTGGGGAATACGGTTATCTTTATTTGCAATTTTTATAAAATAAAACATAACATTTTTGGTAATATTCTTGTATATGTTTTTTACATTCATTACAAAATCCATAATTTATGTCAATTTTTACGATGCAAAATTCACCAAATAACGTTTTGTCGTCTCTTTATATACAGTTTCAGAAATCAAATCAACAATAAGAGTTTTTCACTATGCAAACGTGCGACAAAATCAATTAAGTCTAGTGTTTTAGTTTATTGTAGCAATGTATTATCCGGGTTTAAACACGTGAAAGGGAATTTACGGCAGATTAGCATCCTATATTATTTAAAATTGACTAAAAAATAAATAAATAAATAAATAAAAGATTGATTTATCACAAAAAATAGACAAGTAATTTCGTCTACTGGAATATAAACTTGGTGATTAAATTAGCTCCACGGTTTCTTTCAGTGACACAAATACATTTAAAGTAGTTAATTATCATTTCCTACCAGTTGAATCCTATCGGGTTAAAACGGTAAAAATCATCAATATCGCTTCAAACAGTGGGCTTAATTCATACTCGTCGATATTCAAGACACTATTTACTATCGATGTTTCGACACAGTAATGACCACGCTTTGATTATTTCCGTGTAACGACCATTAAACCCGTTAAAGTTGCCGGTAGAGCCGTTAACTTCACGGAGAGGTGCGCGAGGCAGCTGGAGATGGAAGAATATCCCGCGTAAAAAAAAGCTCCAAAAACAAGGATGTAAATGGATAAAAAGTGCTGTCACACAAACATCCGTCTTCTGGATGTTTAATATTGAATAAATACGATATATGTAGAGAATTTAGGTCCATACTCACAGGAGAGGATGAAGAGGAAGCGGTGAGCTGCTGAACGATCCGAGAAACAGAGAGAGTGAGTCAGAGGCTGAACACACTCAGAGTTCATCATGAAGTGACTCACTCTGACGCTTTCTCTTCATTAGCTTATTAACACGTTTATAATGAAGTCATGTATTTACACAGACCTGTTTAAAGGTTTTCGATGTTTGCTCTGACTTATTGGCTTAACTTATAAAATGTTACTGTTGGCTGTAAAACACTAAAACTCCACCAAGTGCCCAGGTGTTTCAGGGTGAATTCTACAAATAAAAGGAATATTAAAAGGTCTGCAGACTTAAAATATCAACATTCAGCTCAAAAACAGCAACAGCTCGTGATAAAAACAACAAGAAGGTGCAGAAATTGATTGTGTAAAGGAAAAACAAGAAAAAACCTGCATTGATTTGGTTTCTAAGTTTAAAAAAAAATCACCAAAAGTAGGTCATCCATTTACAAACCTCACTCCTAATGAAGATGGGGCATTAAAGAAAAACATAAAATAATGACATGCAAATGCTTTTCAACCTTGAAAAACTGTCAAGGTCAATAAATGGTCAAACTAATAAACTGAATTGTTTTGGCAAATTTTCACCAATTTTGAGACTTCATGCTCTTTTAGTATTTTGGGTTGTATTATTGTTGCTTTATTCATTGTAGTGTAGACTTGATCAACTGTTTGTGGTATTATACCATCTGTATGTCTGTATCTCTGGGTTTATGTTTGTCTTTAATTTTTTTGCCCAGGGCTGAAAATTAGCATTGTGCTAAATCTGGCATACTTACATTGGTACAGACTCCCTAGATACTGTACATTTATTAATATGCACTGTTGATTTAAATTAGTGTTTAAACAGAATTATGAATTTAATGCCTGCAACACATTCCAAGACTGGGAAAAGCTCAGGAATGTTCAAGAATTGACTTGTGGTTGCCATGATTGGGTATAACAGGACCATCGCGTGAAAATACTCAAAAAGTTGTAGCATATTTGCCAGACCTGTAGGTTGTGCTGTTATGCTGCTGCCGGCTAAACCAGACAAAACATGAGAAATGTAAAAAAAAAAAAAAACACGAGCATCTGCTGTTTTCTGTGTCCTCTTGTTAGGTCACAGTGGAGAGACTGTCCTGTTAAAGCCATAAACAAACTCAGTAGCTGCTTCAGCCCGAATGCTACACCATACCCCGCCACTGTCTCTGATGTTGTTGAGGTTCACACATGTGGTTTAAAGAGACACTCCAGCTTTTTTTCTTTTTGTGTCTACCTTTCTTTTAACCACGTGTGCACTAACAAGGAAGAGACCGGCAGAGCTCGCCCACCAAGACCAGGACCATTTAGAGAAGAGCTTATCTGATGACTGTAGGCAGAGGCAGGCTAACACTACCCACTGACTCCAGTGTTCATTTGGTCAACTAGATATTTTCATCATAGTTTTCATCAACAAACCTTTTTTTCCCCTTGCCAAAACTTGACTATAACAAAAAACAAGTGTACATAGAGAAAAAATCAAACTAAATTAACTAACATTTCTGTCATCAAATAAAAGCAAGACTAAAAAGTTTTTACAGAGACTAAATCAGATCATGACTTCAGAAATTCAAGGAAACATATAGTATGCCTTACCCTTTACAATTCATTATTTAGTCGAGTAAAATTACAGTAGATTTTGTCCACTCAAATGTTGTGAAATTTCATCAAATAAAATTGGACTAAATTAAAACAATTTAGATGACTTGTGACTAAAACTCAAAATATATTTTAGGCAGACTATAACAAAAAAGTTGCTTTCAGAATGAACACTTACTAATTCCCAGGGTTTGAGTAAAGCTAATTAGTCTGTCTATCTCATGCACAGTCAAAAGATTGGTGTCTATCTGCTTGTCATGGACTCTGGAGTGAGGCAAGACATGAAAACAAAATAAAGTTACCGTGTGCCTTTCAGGCTGAGGTTGGGCTATGGAGTACAAATCATTTCTAAAAATGTCTGTTGCCGTTGTACGCACAGAACCGCAAGATCTATGTTTGCAGATTTATCCACTCTAATGCCTGTTTTTAAGAGAAGTGTATTTTCAGGCAGTCGGATAGAAGAACAGTAGGGGTGGGCGATACTGGGAATTTTGGTATTGATCTGATACCAAGTAAATACAGGGCTCGTATCGCTGATACCGATTTACATGAAATGTAAATGGTTTTGTAATTTTGCCTTGAGTTGGTTGATTATGATTATGGTAAAACATAGCACAAATATTTTAGGCAATAACAATGCTTTTTATTAATGAACCACAACAATAGAACCAAATTTTAACTGTATTAAAGTAATAAATTACTCCACGTTAAAGAAAAAAAATCACAAGTGCAAAATAACAAAAAAGCAGCAATGTAAAAAAAATATAAATATAATGATGTCAACATCACAACAAAAAATACCTTCCATTGCACAAATAAAGTGTAATCTACAGTTAACCTTAACCTTTGGCTTTCTGCTCACAAAACAAAAAAAAAGGGTTGCCCTTTTGACTCTGTTTCCATATTGACAACAGATTGATAGGTTTTTGTTCAGGAACAGTAACATGTTGACATTCTACCCTTTTAAGTAAAGTCAGAATGACATAAGAGAAACTGCAGTATCGATCTCATCACGCAAGTATCAATCCTATACCAATACTTTGCTTGGTATCGATACTATCGATATTAAGAACAATACTCCCACCCCTAAAGAACAGAACATGAGCCACTTTACTTGGCAGAAAAAGTTGGAGCAAAAATATCCTCTCTAAAGAGAGGTTTGTCATGTTGTTGTTTTTCATATAATAAAGAAATGTGGTCCAGATCTGATAAAACTGCAACTGAAAGTGTTAGCATCTATGCTAATCCCTTCATGAGCAGTCTCTTCCTGCTGTCATCTCGCTCTTAACTTCCATCTCTTCCAACTCCAAACATTGGTGACTGGGCCGTCCCGCTTTGGGCCGAGCACATCTGTTGTAGGTTGGAGCTTATATGGACCTGCCTGATTACAGACATAAAATCAGGGCCATCAGCACTGCAAGGTTATTATTAATATTCTTTCAGTGTAACTTGTGGGCGGCATGGTGGCACAACAGGTGGCAAGGAGGTTGCTGGTTCGATCCCCATGTCAGTCATGCATTTTCTGTGTGGAAGCTGCATGTTCTCTCCAGGCACTATGGCTTCCTCCAACTAACACAAAAACATGTCTGTTAGGTTAACTTGTGACTCTAAATTGCCCTTTGGTATGAGTGTGAGCGTAAATGGTTGTCTGTTTTTGTATGTGGCCCTGCGATTGGCTGTTGACCAGTCCAGTGTGTACGCTACCTCTCACCCAGAGTCTGCAGGGATAGGCTCCAGCGCCCGGGACCCCAAACGGGATAAGAGATACAGATAATGGATGGATGGATTATTTTGTTTTGTCATATTGGTCTCTGACTAGCACTTCTCTGGGCAGCAACAGGTAAGAATGTCAGGTCCCTTCTGTATGAAGGGTGCCTGTTCCCCCCGTGCATGCTTGGGTTCTCTCTGGGCACTCCGGCTTCCTCCCAATGTTAGGTAAAATGGTGGGTATAAACTGGTATGAGTATGACCCTGAATGAGAAGTGGCATAAATAATGGATGAATGGTCACTACTACACTGCTAAGACTTTTCAATTCAATTCAATAAAATCTAAAAACAAAAATCTACCAATAATCAAACAGCAAAAAAAAAAACCCCAGACTCTAGCCTCGTCAAGAATAAATGGTCTGATAATGTTCGGAGCGCAGTTTGATTAAGCAGATGTCTGTCAACTCCCTCTTTATTTTAATGCATCTGAGTTGTACCACCTTAAACTACCATTTGTAAAATTACTACCTTAAATAAGGACCCGGAGCAGCCTGTGTTATAGAACAACCATGTGCCAAATTTGTATAATTGTAAGTGAAGTCATGTAAATACTACAGAGGATATGACCTCTGCGAACTCTTGAGAGCAACACTCACGTAAACATGTGATTTTATTTACAATCAGGAATCAATAACTGCTATAAACTCATGGCTATCAATCTGCTTTATTGATTTATTAATATTAAAAGTCGGTTGAACATTGGTGTGTGTTTGAGCGTGTGTGGGATGGAGATTAGTGTGTTTACGTTGGCAGGGTGAAGTAATTACTGTTCTTACTGTAGGTGGAGCGGCACATACACACACACACACACACACACACACACACATTCATAGAGCGCAGATGTGTTCACTGCCTGTGTGTAAAAAGGATTTTCCTGAAGTGGAGGGAAGCTGATTGTAAACAGAAATTGTTCAAACATAATAAATCACTAGAGCTCGTCATGTTGGGCCGTTTGTTATTCTGATATCTGACATGTGAATTTGTGTTTTCCTGCTCGCTCTCAGATTTGAACTGACTTTACTCTGAGGTTGTTTTTTGGGTGAGAGTCCACAGACGGTAGATAATTACTATTCTTACATAGATTGGAGCCTTTTATACACACACACACACACACACACACACCGTGATGACATCACTGAGCAAGAGAAAGGCAGAGAGAGACTGGATAAGAGGAAAGTCTTTAATTATTAAACCACTTTAAACCCAAACAGAAACTCTGTAAATCTGCTCATGATTAATGGCTGTGAAACGATGACTGAACATGCAGGAACACTGCAGCTCGTCATGTTGGGCCGTTTGTTATTCTGATATCTGACATGTGAATTTGTGTTTTCCTGCTCGCTCTCAGATTTGAACTGCAGCTTTACTCTGAGGTTGTTTTTTGCACCAGTATGACCACATGAGCAAGCAGCAGCTGGGGAAAATTTCCATCCATCCATTATCTACGTTACCATGACATCATTCATGACATCACCCAGACAACTACTGAAAGCAGAAGAAAGGCAGAGAGCTGACTGGATAAGAGACTGGATAAGAGGAAAGTCTTTAATTATTAAAACAACTTATCTACCTAAACTGCAGAGGGTAATGTTAGAGGTCAGTCAGTTTGTATTGTTACATTTGATCTTAGTTTATTTGTTTATTAGAAACCCCACACTAAGCTGAGGGCAAAACTCGGTTTAATTCAAAGCATACCTGCAGTTATATTTTGTAAGTGTAGACTTGGTTGCATGATTACACCCCCAGGTTAAACAGAAACAGAACAGAAAAGCTGCAGAAGAAGATTGTTGTTGTTATGGAGAGAGACGCTGAGAGCGGGAGCACCGTAGCATATACTTGGCAGCTAAATGAAGACACTGCAGGAGGATACAAGAGAAACTGTTCTTGTGAAAGTGAAAAAAAAAAATACAGTATATGTTTTTAAAAGAAATCCTATGGTATTTATGAAAACAAGATTGTTTTACTCACTTGACTGAGACCTTATCTACCTAAACTGCAGAGGGTAATGTTAGAGGTCAGTCAGTTTGTATTGTTACATTTGATCATAGTTTATTTGTTTATTAGAAACCCCACACTAAGCTGGCATTGGGCTAGATTTGGGGTACTTTGACCCTGAACTGGTCAGCAACCAATCACAGGTCCGTTATATTTTGTAAGTGTAGACTTGGTTGCATGATTACACCAGCAGGTGGCGCCTGCATCCAGGTTAAACAGAAACAGAACAGAAAAGCTGCAGAAGAAGATTGTTGTTGTTATGGGGAGGAGCTAATAGACAGACTTGGAGTCCGTTTCAGTAGCATATACTTAGCAGCTAAATGAAGACACTGCAGGGAGGATACAAGAGAAACTGTTCTTGTGAAAGTGCTGAAATAAAGTCGCACGAGTACAGCATCTTTAAGTGTCCGCCTGTGTCCGTGGCTGCAACATATCTGGCGAGCCCAGCCAGGAGAGAAGTTCGGAAAAAAGGAGCGGCCACCATTACCCGACCCAGTGGAGGTAAAGAACTTTTCTCCTACAACGAACCTAGAACCAACGGAATAAAAGGACAATAAAATAAAAACGGAGTAAACAACAATTAAAGTGAAAATGGATGATTCAGAGATTCTTCTCAACCGCACCAGTACAACGCTTTGTCAACTAAGCGGAGACCGGATTCTGGAAGTATGTAAATAGCTGAAGTGCATTAAAGAGGATGGGGCCGCCGCCAATAAAAGTAGGAGAGCACTCATAAAGACGGTAGAAAGTTTTTTGGATGATGTTGAACGTAAAGCAGAACCTGAAGAAGCATTGCGCACCGTTAAAGGACTGTTAACCTTTATGGAAGGCAAAATGGCAGAAAGCGGCGCCAGGACAGAGCGGGAAGTTGACGACGCGGCTGAGATGAAAGGAAAATACTTGGAGCTTCAGTAGTACTGTAAAGCCCTAGATGAAGAAATAAGGTGCATTGGGGAAAAGTTGAACATTCTAGATATGCCTGCACTCAGTCCTGTCTCAGAACCACTGCCTGCTAAGCTTCCAGAAGTGACCATTCGTCAAGAGTTCAGGATCTGTGGTCAGATCGGCGAGGGAGGGCAGCGTGACAAGCTATCTTTCACCAACCTCATGCACCAGATAGAGAATGGACTTCGCAAGGGTCATGGTGAGTCTGAGGTCATAGAAGCAGTGATAAAAGCCATAAGCCCAGGCTTGAAGCTGCGTGATATGCTTGAAATAAAGACTGATTTGACTCTGTCTCAGCTAAAAATAATATTAAAGGGACATTACAAAGAAGATGACACATCAGATCTGTACCAGAAGCTTATCAGCATCTCACAAGAACCAAAAGAGTCAGCCCAAGACTTTCTGTTCAGAGCTATTGAGCTAAAAGACAGACTCATTTTTGCATCCAAGGACAGAGAGTCAGAGGAATACTACAGTCCTGACCTGGTTAAGAAGAAGTTTCTTAGATCAGTTGGAACAGGACTACTCAGTGACAACATAAAATACCAGATAAAGCCACTACTAGACAACCCAGATGTGACTGATGAAACTCTGATTAAAAAAAGAACCGAAGCAGCTAACCTCGAGGCAGAGAGACTCAACAAGTTGAAGAGGAGCAGCACAAAAACTCCAAGAGTGAGTGAGCTACAGACAGTCAACAGCACTTGGGACACCCCACCAGGCCCTATGTCATGTAAAAGCCCAAAACCTGAAAAGAATAGCACAGAACCTCTCACAGGGAAAAATAAGGCAGCTCATCTCCCCCCAGAACCTGAAGTGCACTCCTTAGTGAAAGAGCTCCAGTCAGAGGTGGCTGAAATGAAACGTTTGATGCTTGCTTCTTTGACCACCGGAAAGTTACAGCACACCAAGCGGACGACAGAGACCAAGGACAATCGTAAGAGAGGCTGCAGAACCTGTCAGGAAAAAGGAGAAGGAGAAAACTGCAGTCACTGCTTCAAGTGTGGTCAGGTGGGTCATGTCTCCAGAGGGTGCAGAGCTCCAGGGTTGTCGCAGGGAAACTTCAGGGGGCCACTGCCAAGGGACCGGCAGTGACCCAGTCTCCACCAGCAGAGTCCTGCCACTGTCACTATTGTCTACAGGAGGAGTGCACAGAAAGGAAACTCCACACATGTGCAGGTTGCTCAGCTACAACATACTGCTCCAAAACACGTCAGAAGCGCCAGTGGAAGGAACACAAACCCCTGTGCAAAGCAGTCAGCCTAGTTGAGCAACACCTTTTTGAGAAGAAGATACAAAAGCACACGCAGCCACAGACATCCAAAGTCGACTATCTCTCAGCAAAAAAAGGTAAAAGACTGATCAAGCTAATAGGTAAAAAGAAACTGGTGAAATGTACATTTAATGAGGTGCCAGTTACAGCACTCTGGGACACAGGTGCTCAAGCAACAGTAATAAATGACAAGTGGCGAGCAGAGCACTTACCTGACAGCTCCATAAGACCCATAGAAGAACTGTTAGGGCCAGAGCCATTACATGGGCTTGCTGCCAATCAGACTAATATACCATTTATAGGATGGGTACCTGTAGAGTTTAAACTCAGGGGGACAGAGGCTTCTGGTGTCGACCTGCTAGTCCCAGTGCTGGTTTCCAGTGATCCTAATGTGGCAAAAGACCCTATCATTGGCTTTAATATCATAGAAGAAGTGATCAATGAACAGCTTAAACAGCAGAAGAGTGCTGCAAGTGATATTGCCACAGAGATGATTAGTGGGGCTTTTGATATTGACTTTTGTGCTGCCAAGACTTTTGTACAGCTAATCCACACCAACAAATCAACAAGTGAGGAAACAATTGTAAGGACAGGCAAGAAGAAAGTCATCATACACCCAGGTGAGGTCACCACAGTCAAATGTCGAGCACTCACACAGACAGAAGAGGATATGGTTATGCTGTTTTGCCCCAATACAAATACAGACTTCCCAGAGGGTTTACATGTCCAAGAAGTACTGTTTACAATGAAAAGAGGTAACTCAGCCACCATCCCAGTCTCCTTGATTAACACCTCAAGACATAGTATCACACTGAGCCCACGTGTTACCTTAGGACACATAGAAAGTGTCAAAGCTGTGTACCCAGCTCCTGTACAGCCTGTAACAAAAGCAGAGAAACCCCCAGATCCACAAACATACCCAAAAAGAGACTCTGACTGCTTCAGTACAACAGAGCCTGCCACCAACTGCTGTGAGGTGTGGGACCCACCTGTAGCAGTAGACCACTTAACCAGTGAGCAACAGACACTAGTAAGGGGGATGCTGAGAGAAGAGTGTAAAGCTTTTGCTCGAGATGCAGATGATGTCGGCTGCATACCCTCGCTCCGCATGCACATCACCTTGAAAGACCAAACCCCGGTCCAAAAGACTTATATCAGCGTCCCAAAGCCACTACAGCAGGAGGTTAAAGAGTACCTGCAAGATCTAATCAACAGAGGCTGGATTACTAAGTCAAAATCACCCTACTCATCACCCATCGTGTGTGTAAGAAAAAAATCAGGAGAACTGAGACTGTGTGTGGACTATCGTGAACTGAACCGGAGATCAGTACCTGACAGACACCCCATTCCCAGAAACCAAGACATGTTGGATAGTCTCACTGGGAGTGCATGGTTTTCAGTTTTAGATCAAGGCAAAGCATATCACCAAGGCTTTGTAGATGAAGAAAGTCAGCCTCTCACTGCCTTTATCACTCCATGGGGCCTTTATCAATGGGTTAGGATCCCCTTTGGCTTAAGTTCAGCACCTGCTGAATTTCAGAGAAGTATGGAGGAGTGTCTGTGGGGCCTACGTGATGACATCTGTTTACCTTACCTTGATGACAACTTAGTTCACAGCAAATCCTTTGAAGACCATGTACAACATGTCAGAACAGTGTTGAGACGATATCAGCAACATGGAGTCAAACTTACACCAAAAAAATGTGAACTGTTTAAGTCGTAGGTAAAATTTCTGGGCAGGATTGTGTCCAAGGCAGGTCATTGCATGGATCCGGCAGAAGTTGCTCCTGTACAAGCACTGAAAGAGAGACACCTCAGCACTGTGGGAGAAGATTTTAGGCTTTTTGTCATATTACAGATTATACAGTCAGAACTTTTCCACCATAGCAAAACCCTTGTATGAACTGCTAGCAGCTCCGCCTACTACTGACAACTTTGCTCAAAAGAAGTCGACAACATCTAAGGGAGGGAAAATGAAGAGGAAGAAACAAGTGCAGTTGCCTTCAGCCACACCTGTAATATGGACTGACAACCATCATGAGGTCCTGTGTTTTCTTGTGGATAAGCTCTCCAGTCCTCCAATCCTCAGCTACCCTGATCTGAATGCTCCATTTATACTCCACACAGACGCTTCTCAAGCAGGACTTGGAGCAGTGCTGTACCAGCGGCAGAATGGCAATCTTCGGGTGGTAGCCTATGGGTCAAGAACTCTCACTCCTCCAGAGAAAAATTATCATCTCCACTCTGGTAAGCTGGAGTTTCTAGCACTTAAATGGGCCATCTGTGAGCGCTTTAGGCAATATCTGTTTCACGCCCCTTTCTTTACAGTGTATACAGACAATAACCCACTCACATATGTGTTAACAATGGCAAAACTAAATGCAGTGGGGCAGAGATGGGTTGCTGAGTTGGCAGATTTTAATTTCACGATTAAGTACAGGCCAGGCAAATCAAATGCCAATGCAGATGTTTTGTCAAGACTACCAGTTGAGTTTGAAGACTACATGAGCCAGTGCACCCAGTCATTCTGTCAGGAAGCTGTTAGGGCCACAGAGCAGGGCATCCACATGCAGCAAGAGGACAGAAGCCCATTGCTGAGTTCAGTGTTGTTTAGCACCCTCCAAGAACACATAGAGACAGAACACCTGCTTGACACTGTTCAGCCAATAGTGAGAGATGAGATCAAAACAGCTCAACAAAAAGACCCTGTGATAGGCAAAATCTATGATTTAAAAATGAGAAACAAAAGACCAGTGGTGAGGGAGCTTAAGGATGAGATCCCTGAAGTAAAAGCCCTAGCTAGGGAGTGTAGCAAGCTTGAGATTAGGCCAGATGGGACAAGGTACAGGAAAACTCCAACAAGAAGTCAACTAGTGCTTCCAGAGGTGCATCACCCCCTTGTATATGAAGAACTGCATAAGAAAATGGGCCACATGGGCACAGAAAGGACATTGAATCTGATAAGAGATTGTTTCTTCTGGCCAAAAATGCAAAGAGACATAGAGCATTTTGTGACCAATGTGTGTGAGTGCCTAAAGAAAAGAAAACCCAACAGGCAGACACGTGCACCTATGATGAGTATCGAAACCACCCATCCATTCCAACTTGTCTCAGTTGACTTCTTGCATTTGGAGGAATGCAGAGGGGGCTACGAGTACATTCTCGTGGTGATGGATCATTACACGCGTTTTGCCCAAGCCTATGCAACAACAAACAAATCAGCTAAAACCGTAGCAGACAAACTGTTCAATGATTTCTGTCTAAAGTTTGGTTTTCCAGAAAAACTACACCACGATCTTGGGGGAGAGTTTGAGAACAGACTGCTGCATCATTTGAAAGCTTTGTCCGGTGTCCGTGGCTCTCATACAACTCCATTCCATCCTCAAGGAAATGGGCAGACAGAAAGATTCAACATGACACTTCTCTCCATGTTAAGAACTCTCACAGAAGAACAGAAAAGCGACTGGAAAAGTCACATTCCCAAGGTCATCCATGCTTATAACAGCACCGTGAATGAGGCTACAGGCTACTCGCCTTTCTTTCTTCTTTTTGGCAGACCACCTAGACTGTCAGTGGACCTTCTGTTTGGTGTAGAGAACAAGGACTGTTCGGGCCCTCATCAGGACTATGTTAAACAGTGGGGGAGAGTGTTAGAGGTCAGTCAGTTTGTATTGTTACATTTGACCTTTGTTTATTTGTTTATTAGAAACCCCACACTAAGCTCTTTTTTTGTGTGTGTTTGGTTCGATTTTGTCGGTGTTATTTACATGCATACCTGCAGTGTTATATTTTGTAAGTGTAGACTTGGTTGCATGATTACACCAGCAGGTGGCGCCTGCGTCCAGGTTAAACAGAAACAGAACAGAAAAGCTGCAGAAGAAGACTGTTGTTGTTATGGAGAGAGACGCTGAGAGCGGGAGCACCGTAGCATATACTTAGCAGCTAAATGAAGACACTGCAGGGAGGATACAAGAGAAACTGTTCTTGTGAAAGTGCTGAAATAAAGTCGCAGGAGTACAGCATCTATAAGTGTCCGCCTGTGTCCGTGGCTGCAACAGTAACAGGACTTTTTTTTCTCTAATTACATGTTTCAAAAGTGCATTTTATTTATTAAGGTTCCGCAGAGTAAATCAAAGTTATGCAGGGGATCCAGGACCACAAAAAGGTTGAGAACCACTGTACCCTGATACCCTTTTGGGATAGTGGGGGGCTGGAGCCCATCCCAGCTGGCATTGGGCAAGATTTGGGGTACTTTGACCCTGAACTGGTCAGCAACCAATCACAGGTCCTCTTATAAAGAGACATACAACGCACTCTCAGGCTGCATCCATATCTCCACCCTCTGGACTTGCAGACTGAGCCCTCGCGGACTTCAATCATACGTAATGTGACGTCTTTACCGTCATCACGTAAAGTCTGCAAGAGCGGGAGTCTACAGCATTATGAAGGAGCTAATAGACAGACTTGGAGTCCGTTTCAGTTGTTTCCGTGACACTGTTTGAAAAACTGTCATGTATACGGTAATCACAGCAGTACTCGCCTGTGTGATTGTACTGCTCCTTATAAGAAACCGGAGGCCGAGGGTTGTTGTACCTGATGAAGTTATTCAGGCGTTTGCTCTTCAAGACATACAGGTGAGTTTGTTAGACATTGTGAAAAGTTACCGTGATAAAGTTCGTGTTAGCCCATGGCTGTTGGGGTCTAATTGATGGCGATGATGTTAATAATAATAATAATAATAATATTAAGAAGAATAATAAGAATAATTTTTATTACAAATCGAATTTAAAGCTTTATATTAGCTGTTAATTGTTAATGAGGCTTCAGACTGCACAGCTTTGATAGGCCAGACGCAATAAAAAATCGAAAAATTAAAACGTCACGTCCGTCTTGCAATGAATTGTGGGTAATCAAACTAGTGAAGTCTGCAGATGTCTGCACCCCAAACAGAGTAGGGTAGAGCTGCAGCCTCGGAGACCGCAGTTTCAGGACCGCAGTTTCAGGACCCCTGGTTTCTCCGAACAGCGCCACTCACCTTAGGAGGCTGCATTACTTGTACAAAGAGGAGTATGACGACGAGCAACAAACTGAGAAGTGAGTACTGAGAAAGTTTTATTTGTTTGTCATTAAAAATTAAGTCCTTTTCATGAATTTAACTGAAAAATAAACTTCGACTTAACAAAGTATGTAATAAGTTTGCACAAGTTTAGCTTAGTGCAACATTAATAAGTTTATGAGAGGTTATTGCAACTGTGTTAGCATGTTTAATATAACGTATTTAGCTAACACTAACTATTTAATATCGCCATATTGTCCTTTCGGCCAAGACTATTGTTTGATACAACCATTTTATTTAGCTTTTAGACAACTGTCATTTCACAATCAACAGGTAGGATTACTTAAAACTATGCAGCTGGTTGTGGTCACTTATAATTAACCTCACCTGTATAATGCTGACTATATTAACATTTGTGTTGTGAAATGATTTGGAAAGCCCAACTGTGTCCTAATTGTCTGTGACTAATCATATTTCTATAATTAATTATAGTCAACTTAAAAGGATGATAAAAACCTCTCTCTTCTCTTTCTTGCAAATGTCAAAAAATCCACCTGCATTGTAACTTACCTGCTTGTAATGTACGTTTTTCTTCATTTTATACTTTTTCAAATATCCCTCTTTTTACAATACTATATTTAGCATTTACATACAAGCTTTTTGAAGTTTCGGCTCTTAATCAATAATGTTTGTGCCATGAACTTTAATCTTACGTAGTTTGCATTTGCTTTTCTAAATTTTCAGCAGTGTATTTAAGTGCATTCCAGCAGTCAGCATTCTCACTGTATTTTCACAGGAAAGACGATTTTCTAGATTTTCTATGAAATTATTGGAATTTTTTTGGTCTAATTATGTGATCTCTTTCTTTTAAAGATGCATATGACTATCCAGGAAGGCAGAACATTGCCGGAAATCTCAAGATGTACTTCATGCTGCAGACAATTTCATTGCCCATTCTGTTGCTCAACTGTGTTCCACCCAACGAAGTACCACAAAAATGAAAGCCCATTTGGAGAGCCATTTCAACAGAGCTATTCTCCATGAAGGTAACATTTGAGAACATTGTCACAGGAAATGCAAATTAAGTTACAAAGTGTCTGCATGAAATGGGTATTTGTTAGTGAATACTTATATGAGCTAATTTCTTGCCTGATCAAGCCCATACCAGTAAGTCAATCGATCATTTTACAATATTTTATTTTAAAAATAACTTCATATAACATGTACTTCATGCAAATCCAAGGATTGGCAGGGCTCTGATGAAGTGAGTAAAGATGGATGACTTAATTTTCCAAAGCTCTGAAGAAAGTAAATCTGACATCACTATTACAATGAAAACAAACACTAACTCTGACTCTTCAAATGCTCATTTATTTGGTCATCCAGAAACTTCACAAACATACCTAAACTTTTAGAAGATGTTGCCTCAAAATTGTAATTCAGCCCTTTGACATCATGTTTAAGTTCAACAACAATTTGAGTAGATATTTATCAGCATCAATATTTATCATACACAACTATTAAAAATGAGTCTGAGACACACTTTTGAACAATATACTAATATAATAATTTATGTTTCAGGGTACACTGTTCACAGATGTGGGTTAAACTGCTGACCACAGTGGCATTACCACTGCATCTACTGCCAGTCAACAGTTTTACATAAACAGGACTTCATTAATCACCTGTCTCTTTGCAATAAGAACACCTCGGCCATAACTGCAACCATCCCAGCTCCAGCAATCACCACCATTACCACTCCAGTGGCCCAGCTCCATCTACCACTACCACCAACTCCACTCCAACAGCGACAGTCATCTCAGCTACAGTAACCCCCACCATCCCAGCTCCATCTACCACCACCACCAACTCCACTCCAACAGCGACAGTCATCTCAGCTACAGTAACCCCCACCATCCCAGCTCCAGCTCTATTTGTTCATTGTGTGGATAAAATAAAAATGTAGAGTCATTCTTGTTTCTTGCCTCTTTCTAACCTTTAAAATATCTGGTTGAAATATAGATAGGTTAGTTCTGTTTATCTCACACCAAATCATAACAGAAGTCTGTGTCTTTTACGTCACATTTTTACATGGAGGTCTGTATGTGCTTTCGCTTTTTCCCTGAGTATCATTAGCTAATTCTGCTAATAATACAATTTTCAAGTCTTTGCAACTAAGGTCAGTTTCATGGCAAAGTAGTGTTTGTATGGAATATGTATTTAGGTCTTTGGAAGAAAGTATTAATTGGGTGGAATCAACCTTTAAAATGGCGAATAATTAACCAAAATATTACTTGGCTGGAATCAACCTTAAAAATTATAAACAACGATTTTTCTTTTAGGTAGAATCAACCCTTAAAAATATAAATAATGAATCAATGTATTTGGGTGTAATCCAACTTTAAAAATATACATGATAAGTATGTATTTAAGTCTTTGGAAGAAAGTATTAATTGGGTGGAATCAACCTTTAAAATGGCGAATAATTAATCAAAATATTACTTGGCTGGAATCAACCTTAAGAATTATAAAGAACGATTTTTCTTTTCGGTAGTATCAACCTTTAAAATTATAAATAATGAATCAAAATATTACTTAAGCCGGGGTCCTGAAATTGCGGTCCTGAAACCAGCCTCCAGCGGGAGGGGGTGCTGTGGCAAAAACACCAGGGTCCTAGAACTGCGGTCCTGAAATTGCAGCCTCCAGGCCGAGAGGGGTCTGGCTGCAGACCTGCACTGACAGGACCCTATGTTGCAGACCTGCAATGAGAGGACCCGACGTCACGTTACGCCGACGTCACGTTACGTTTCCTGCACTGACAGGACCCTACGTTGCAGACCTGCACTGAGTAGACCATAGACTGTAAAAAACATGGATGCCATGACACTGGGCTCAAATTGAAGCCTCCACGAAAACTGCTCCCCCTGGTGACTGGCTGCAGTATAGGTCAAATCTCCGTCTCCCCCATTCATCTGGACGGGCCGAAGTGAAACTTCAAAAAATTAATACACTTCGTAGAAATATTTCTCCCATCCGTATGCTGTGGTGATATGAAAGTATTATTGGGCTGCGTGTTTTCCAAGTCCTCTTTTTTCTGAAAAGTTTATTTTTTATTAGTTATTAGAGTTTAAAAAATAACCGCGGTTTACGGCGGCTTCACAATGATTGTGTACGGCGTATGCTGAGTTGTGTTGCGACCATTTACGACAGCTGCGTCCGGATTATGGCCCAAATTCTCTACTGGTTGCACAATGGCGGCGCCCTGACAGAAGATATTCTGGCTTCAAATCCGTTCCATGGTAGAGGGCGGAGCCACGCTATCCAGTTCTTATAATACATCCATGGTAATACTTCAGTAGTCTGCTTACGGTGATCACTTTGGGTGTTAACCACACACTGGGGCATCTGGAAAAAAAAACGTAACGTGACGTCGGAGGTCTGCAACGTAGGGTCCTGTCAGTGCAGGAAACGTAACGTGATGTCGGCGTAACGTGACGTTGGGTCCTCTCAGTGCAGCGGGTCCTCTCTGTGCAGGTCTGCAACGTAGGGTCCTGTCAGTGCAGGTCTGCAGCCAGACTGTCTTGTCCAGACCTGCAGGGACATAATATTGGAGAAGGGTCTGTCTGCAGCCCGCAAGACAGAGGCGTGTCATGTAGTGGGCGTGTCGCGTAATGACGTAATGACTACACGACACGCCCACTAGCTCAGAAGGAAATCTCGGAAAACCACGCGAGACACTGTTAAAAGTTTATAAAAAGGAAGAAGACGAAAAATAAGAGGGAAAAGAACGTTTGGTCTGTGGTTTCTCTTACACAAATAAAACCTAACAACCATCACTCTTTTAGTGCCTAAATCTAAGTTTCCCCTTTTAATGTTATAATAACACAAATAAAACCTAACGTCACCCATCTGCTAACCCTTAACCTAACCATCACTCTTTTAGTGCCTAAATGTAAGTTTCCCCTTGAATATAATATGTATGTATGTATGTATTTTAGCTAATTAATTCTTGTCCCGAGTTGTTTAATTATTATTATTATTTCGTGGCAGAGTCAAACAATATTAACATTTCAATGCTTTTAAATCAATTCATTATAAGGCAACAAGCAAAACAGTATTTAGTGTAGAAACAGAACAGAACGTTCAGACTTTAAATGCTCCCGGGGCTCATATCTCTTTAAGAACAGTATAGTGGGTTCTGTCACGTAGTGACGACACTACACGACACGCCCACTACGCGACAAAACCCACTACAGGACACGCCCACTACAGGACACGCTACAGGACACGCCTCCGTCTTGCAAGCCGCAGACAGATACACTTGGAATATTGCCCAGACTCTCTGGAAGTCTGCAGAAAGTCCACTTGAGGCCCCTTGTGGACTGGATGAATTGTGGATTTGGACAGCCCTCAGCACTCCCGGACTTCCCGTGAACGCGCCCGCAAAGTCCGCGAGTTCACAAGTGTGGTGAAGTCCAGAGATTTGGATTCAGCCTCAATCATACCTAAGGGCAATTAAACCACTCCACTCCAATAAGCAATTTTTTGGTCTGTCTGGAGAGAACCCATGTCCTTTTCTTTAGCCCCATTCCATATCATTATATCGCAGATATTAGCTTTAGAGATATCAACAAAATTAAATGCAAGGTAGTTTCGCAAACAGCACATGAATATTAGTGCGACCTTGACAAGCATTCACGGATGACCTGCTGCTTTGGAGAAAAATGATAAAGTTGAACACAAGTTCTTACTTTTAGACCAGTTAAAGCCATTTTAATGGTAGTTCAGCTAGATGCTGCTGTATTAATCAACACCAGTCCTCACCAGATTATTTTCATTATTTGATGTTAAATGTATAGAATATTGATCTATATGAATATTCTATACATGGTTATATTGATTATACCTTCATAATACTAACTCTTGAAAATGAGATGCCACATCTGAAGTGACACACCTTCCTTCCTTCACCCAGACCCCCATCACAGCTTTGGTGGTGGCTGTTCAACATGAGACTGGATCCGTTCAAGACCTCCTGCTGTTAACAGGTCTATTCTGAGCCATTACTGTGAGTCTCCTACAGACCCACTGCACTGTAGGCTGGATCTGCCCTCATGATGGATTCATGTTGGATTTGTTTGGATATACATTTGAATCTTATTTAGGTATATATGTGTATCCATAAAATGAAGACTTTGTCTTCCGCCTCCTCTATTGTAAAGTGAATCAAGAAAACACTTATTAACTGGAGCTATGCAAATAAAGATTGATTGATTGATTGATTGATTGATTGATTGATTGATTGAATGAGACATTAGGGGGGTTTGAATTTAAAACAATGTCATAATACTAATTTCAATAAGAAATTACCACATTTTAGTGAACAATTATTTATGATACAAGTTGGTATGATTGAAAATGAGCAGTGTATCTCTTTGGGGATAGACCCTGTTGTGGTGTCGTGGTGAAAACCAGGGGTCCTGAGGGTCAAATGCGAGTCAGACCCCCCCCCCCCCCCGGTAGAATGAAATAGCCACATAGCTCATGGCACAATACAATAAAATGATCACAGCAAAAACAGACAAAAGTTAATATTCTGGTAAGTTGTGTTAGAGATACTGTAACTTTAGCCCTAGCAGAGGACTTTTCTCCTCTGCTGACCTCAGGGAGTATTTGGCAAATTTATATTTAAACAAACCAAAAAAGAACACCTCTTAATTTTGATTTAAATTTGAAATGCATTGTAACTTGCATTACTGACATTCGTACCGAGTAAAATTGTACAGTTTTTTTTTTTTGTAATGCCTTACATCACTATAAAAAGGAATGCATTACTGTCATCACACTACTTTTGTAATGCATTACTTCCTCCACTACCCATACTACTGCCAGCCACATGAGGCAAGAATGACATTTAGCCTTCTGCTTTCTAGGGCTGCCATGCTCTATCAGTGGTTTTGACTTTTAATTCATTCATTCATTGGGTCATATGCTAGCTAACAGAGCTTTTTAGGTGTTTACTCAAACATAAGTAATTCCTGACAAAACAGTTTAAGTTGTTTTGTGGGATGTTTTCATTCTTTAATAGTCCATAACAAAAAAGATTGATTGAGTAATAGGGATGCAATGACAAAGAGATCCACAATTTGATTTTCTTCCTCTCAGAATTTGTTAACATTTTGGGGCCCAGAAGGGAAGCTTAGGGGGGCCTGACATGACCCTGGGGGGGCAAGTTGATGATCTCTACTTTGACCTATTAGGGGGTAAGTCTGACTTAGATCACGCTCACGTCAAAGTTCAGTGGACTCGGTTTAATTCAGGGATGAGTTGTTTGGCAAGCCTAGTTGGGCCTGTAGCTGCCAACTTTGGTCCTGCCATCCAGCCTGTTGTTTTGCCATGACCAGGCAGAAACCGTCAGCCTGAAAATGGAGGCCCTTGCAGAGGTGTTAAAGCCTGCAGTACTCCAAGTGTCCACTTGAGGCTGACTGCAGAAAACTGACACCTGAATGGTTTTAAATACACATCTTTGTAGAGCTTGCAAGTAAAAAAACATCTGAATTTACTTTTCCATTTTGGGAGTCTGAGATAAATTCTAAAGCCGCGTTCACACCAAATGCGACTTAGCAATCATAATGGCGCTGCCCACTGAAACCGCATCCAGTGTCCATCAATACCTCATTCTGGTCACCGTCGCTCCCTGACGTCATGTCCGCTTGAGTTTCCCCACAACCATGTGAAATATCATGTAATAGGATGCATGAGCTGACATTATTCCAACTGGATCCTTTTCATTCATCTACCAGCTACAAAACACTGCAGCTGCTGGCCCTGCAGCAGCCTCGTCTGTGAGTTCTCTGCAGCCTGTCCAGGTGGAACTAATGTAATCACTGACTAATGTTTCCCACACGTACATGGGTTGTTACTCTGTGAACCAAAAATAAAAACTATCTGTCATGGGTACCTTCACACACCCACACAGTGCTGACTGGCTGTTGCCAGACATTGTTTGAAAAGATCAACTTTCTCAACTTTGGCGACGGAGCAACAAGCGAAGTGATCACCTTGATAGCTGTTATCCAGTCGTGAAGCCCCACCCCATCGTGGCTGTACATTGACTTTCATGGAGAGTGGACACCCAGGTCCCATGGTAGTATTCGATGTAGGCGGCTTAAGATCATCAATATCTGCCTCCTGTTTATTTTGGCTTTACTGTAATTTCACCACAAGTGAGCAGTAAGCAGGGCGTACCATATGCTCTCAAAAGCTCAGATTTATCATTATATATTCACTTTTGTAAACAGTTTACTGCACTGGCAAAGAACATCATTGCCATCAACAAAATCTCTCTTTTTATTATGCCCCAGATATTTACCTCAGCCAAGGAGGCTGTGTTTTTGCTAGTGTATGTTTGTTTGTTAGTAAGATTACTCAAAAAATATTGAAAAAATGTTGGTGGTGATGAAGATAACTGCCATAAGCTACAATTAGCTACAATCTTTTATGCTTCATAACTGTCAAACTAATAATGGTATCAACATGACTCTGAGGGTTTTCAGGTCATGAATTGGATTATGATGGTAACTATCATGGAACCATTGCTTATAGATTTAACCAATATATGAGCTACCTTGGTGGATGTTTACGATCATGCTTTCTAGTTGTCACTGTCCACAATATTAAGAACTTGATCTGTGATAAAGACCAACGGCTATTTAAGGTTTTGGTCATCTTTGGCTTTCACTATCATCATGATGACGCTCTTTTCTCTTTTAAACCACTTTGTTCATAGATCTTGTCTTTTGCCTTAGCCCTTTTTGATACCTCTGCTTATCTCTTCTGATTATTGTGCACTGAACCTTGCAGATTTGACTGCTACCTCTGTTACCGACCTCTGCCTGTATGAGAACCTGCCTTTGTGAACTGACGACTGCTCAAACAAATCTGATTTTTGCACTTCGGATCTGCCTCATCTGCTTTTTGGGTTGCCTAAGCTATTGTTCATGACACCTTTTTTATTAAAAGGCCCAAAACACAATCAATATTTGTTATGTATCATCATCACGTAGTTTGAAAAGAATGACATTTTTAAAGCAGAAATTTTCCAGCTGGTCTCAGGGTGCTGCCATATTTTATCACAAGGACCATGATTATGAGTTTGTACATCAAATATGAATAGAATAAAATGAATCAATGAATTAATTACTTACAATACATCAAGAATTACACCAATGTAGCTGCAATTACTGACCCTTCATGGCATGCTAAACATCAACAATCATAAAATACTTATTGAAACTTATTTAATGGAATTATTTTACTTTTTTGGGGGGATAAGAAAGAGTAGTTATTTAAATATACTGGCCTTTAAATGGTTACAAAAAACCTTACTGTGGTATTTGTCATTGCAGTATTAGATTCAGAATCCAAATTTTATTCAATGCAAAGTACATTTGTATGTATAAACAATTTAAATGATAAACTGGAGCAAAGACACAATCAGCATATAGTTAGAACGCCAAAAAAAGTACATGAAAGCTCAGCACTAAAACTTATGTTAAAATTGTTTAAAAAAAGATTTAAAGCCAAATGTAATGAAAGAAAAATAAAAGTTATATATGTAGGAACTTAGCACCCAAAATTTGTTATTATACTTAAAACTGATATTATAATGTTCATAACAGTGATGACCAATAACGGCATAAAACTTTGTTGGAATATTATTGTCTTTTTATCTGCTTTTGACAATGCTTTTTAGGAAATTCTCCTATGTTCTTAACCTGGGCAGGGTGGGAAACTCTCACGAGGTTGCAACAAACACGTTTCATATAGAAAAAAAAAAAATCAATATGTTTTAAAATCTTATGTTTTATCTTTCATTGTACAAGTCTGTACAAAAATAGGTTCAATCTAATATAATGTTGAAGCAATGTGATGTTATTTGTGTTAAAAAAACTGCTTCTTCACAAGCGCAGGACCAACAGACTAAGAAAGTCATATATATGTACATATGTATGCATAGATAGATAGATATGTATGCACACACAGTATATATCTAAATATATTTGTGTGTATATATAGAGAGAGGGAAAGATTTCATGCCTGACAAACACAAAAATAAAAACAAAAGAAAAAAAATACTATTGCATTAGCAACAGCATGGGTTGTTTCTGTACCGTTATCATAGTTGCTCAGAGTGCTTCCAGGGGGTAATGTAGGTGGTTAACGAAGCAGACGAAGCAACAGACAACTGTCCTCTTAAGTTGCCTTTACCACAATTACCCATCAGTTACCTATTTTGCTTATCCCTTTTGGGGTCACAGGGTGCTGGAGCCTAACCAAGCTGCCATTGTGCAAAAAACGGTGAACCGGTCACAGCTAATTGCAGGAAACACATAGAGAGGTGGTTTGGTAAATTTGGATTTACTTTTCATCTAATAAGCATATGTTATGGTCTTTGCCAACTCACACATGCCCAGGAAGAGCAAACTTTACACAGAAAGGCCCAGACTGAACCATCAACCTTGCTGTGAGGCATGTGAGCTACATGCTGCGCTGCCCTCTTCTATCCATAAAACAGCCCAAAAGTACCTCACAGGTGCTTTAAAACATTACAAAAACATTTAACTGATGAAAACTTTAAATCATATTGAATAATACATAAAACACATCATTTTAATCATAGCTGAAGCCCCAAACATTTTACTATTTTTACTAGACCTCTCTCCCCAAAAAGAGCAATGTTTTCCTAGAAAATGAAACTTACATGGAAACACGTTCAATTTCGTATACAGTGATTGCATGGAGTTCAAGTGTTAAACAGAAGCTAAGAGTATCTCAAAGCACATTTTTCATCTTTTCTGTCAAATATTTTGTTCATCGTTCATAAAGACTTGGGTCATATCATACTGTATGCCTCTGGCTCCCTCTGGTGGTTTGTTACAGAAATTATTTATTAAACTCAATATACCTCCCATTTCTCAGGATAAAATAATGCTTTCATTGTTTTAATGGTAAAGAAACATAATAATTCTATCTCTTGTCCCATGGTGTGGCCTTCACACATTATAAATGGTGCAGTCAGAGCTCTTTGTACATTAACATGCTACTCATTTTATTTAATGCTTATCTGCATAGGGACAATTTGAAGCAAGACAATGTTGCCACACACGACAGCACTTATAGCCTGAGCCAATTTGCAATGCCTGTCCCCAGCATAAAAAACAACCAGGAATACTGTTGGGGAAAAAAAGAAAACCTCAGGAATTACAGACAGAACACCACCAAAGAAATACATACAATACAAAAAAATGGTAAGACAGGAAGCACATCATCATAAATGACTACAAATCTGAGTCCTTTTTAAAAACTGTTTCTGGTTGAGTTTAAAATAATTCCAGTCTTAATCCAGTTCAAGTTTAAAGAAAGCAGCCTGTCCAATTTCCAATAATGCATGATCCTTCCAGGTTGCACCTCTTAAGGTTACTAATTAGTCTTTCCAGCAACAATACCAGTTGGTTTAATAAAAGGCAAGAAATAATGACAAACTTTTTTTGAATTTATATGTAAAATGTATAAAAGAAAATGTGTTTTAAAACTAACTCTAAATAAACATCTCAGCAGCTTTATTTGTTTTCATCAACATGAAAAATACATTTTCCATCACGTCCCTTACATACTATGATGTTCATTAAAGGGACAAGCCAACATTTTCCTTGTTTTAATGTCTTCCCTCTGTTCCGAGTCCATGACAAACAGATAGACAACATAGACAACAGAGGCTTTGTTTCATTGAACTACTTCTGTGTTGGTTTGCGCTAGAGATGTAATGTTCATGATCAAGTCGAGTTTTCTGAAGAGCTCTTTTAAGTGAATGATGAGAACTGATTTGCAGTTCTGAGTTTGTGAGCCATCGTTAAATGCAAATTGACTGCAAATTTAATTATAGCTCACAAACATACAGCTCACTCACAACAATAGATTGGTTCTCATTACACAAGCACACAGGACCATTTAGAGTTGCTGAAAATTTTATTGGATGACTGTAGGCAGAAGTAGGCTAACACTTCCTGTTGACTCCCAGTGTTTGAGCGTAGCTGATTAGCAATGGGTGAGCTCTCTTCCTTGTTACAGCACGCACAGATTGAAAAAATGGTGTCTATCTGCTTGTCATGGACTCAGGAGTGAGACAAGAAACAATTACAAAAAAACTTGATGTGTCACTTGAAGCAGCTATGAATATGTTTAAAGGAGACAAATCATTCTTGTTTCTCCTTTTCAATATGCCAGACTAGGATGCCTGTAAAGCATTTCCGCCCTCAGTACAAGTCATTTAGTTCCTTCATTGCCCCACAATAGCGTTCTCAAAATCCTCATTTTTGGCCATTATCAAGCTCTCGTTGAAACGCTCAGATCTCAGACTGACCTACAGTCACCTCGCAACGTCACAGCCCTTTGTGCTCTGATTGGTCAGTTCTATCGGGGGTAGAGCCAGCTTGTCCTTCTTCTTCTACTGTATTTTCCGGCAGGCTCAAAGCAGTGACCACGTATTGAGCCCCCCTACAGGCCAGAGCTGGTAATGAGTGAATGTGAGCTAGGGATCTATAAACTGCTGCTGGTGGATGTGTTCCTCTGTGACGGTTTTGTGGCTAACGGACATCACAGAGGAGGAAGTGTTTTATCAGATTACTTGAATAAAAGAAATGTACCTCGTGTCGTCACGACGATTTAAATCTCGCGGTCATCTCGCAATGACCTATTTTCAGAGGCATCAAATCTCGTTCTAGGATATCAGAAAAAATACAATATTTCATTTTTTGAAAATTAAGGGGGTGTAAGGTCTTGTTTTCAAATTTATTATATTATATGTAAGTATTAAATCATGCATCAGCATGATATGTCTCCTTTAATGTGGTAACAGAACATAAGTGGAGACACAGGACATGCGTCTCTCTGGGGGTGCTTCTGTTGGGTTTGTACAGAACATCTCAGTCTGAATTTGAGGCTTGTATCCATCAAAGCTTGTTCCTAAAAGTGCCCCCTCCTGAGGCATGGCGTTCAAGCTGCACGGCTGATACTCCAGCTCCATTTGCAGGTCATACGCTGGGTTTGTGAATAAGTTCCTGAATGGAGCGTCAGGTGGACCCAGCTGAGGAGGAATGGCTGTGGTTGGTATTATGATGGGCTGTTGGATGGCTGTTGTTGGTAATATTACTGGTTGTTGGATGCACTTTTTCCCCGTTTGGTTGTAGTAACTGTGCTTGGCTTGTGCAGAGATAGAAGGGAAGTTCTCCTGGATCCCATAATCCTTCACTGGAGCTCTTGGTTTACAGAAGATTTCAGGGATGACCGTGTTTTCTGGTTCATTGTGGAGATACTGATCCACACGGAGTGGATGACAACGCTTACCAACCTGAAAGATAAACAAAAACCCTCAATATGATGAAGTAAATGAAAAACAATCCATTTGTGTCCAACCTTTCTGAGTCTCATATTGTGACAATATGTTTGTATAACTATATATAACTAAATCTTCTGTCTGTCTATCTGCCTATCTATCTATCTATATAAACAGACACACACATATACATATGTGTCTATATATTCATATATATGTACATATATATATATATATATATCTATATCTATATCTATATCTATATCTATATATATATATATATATACATGCATTCATATGTATATATTTGCATCTGACAGAAAAAAGGTCAACGGAAGAAAGATAAGAGAGAGAGAGAAAAGAAAAAATATTTACAAACAAAAATGAGCATAATAAGAAAATAATAATAAAAAAAAATAAAAGATGAGAAACAAACAAAACGTTCACAGTGGGTTAATTACAGTGGCACCACGTAGTGCAATGTTGTGGCCCTTGATATCTCCCCCAGGAACAAAGCCCATATGTTTGTGTGGTTGTTCTTAATATTTACTAGAGTCAAGGACCTAGAGCAACCCCACTTCAAATAATAATAATAATCTAACCGTTTATGAGGAATTATCCTCTAAACCTTTTCTTTGCTGGATTTTATTGTTTCAAGGAGTACTCAGTGTTCCCAATTTATTTTTCTGTATGGGTATTTGTGTCATATGTGAAGGTCCCAGGACATGCCAACAAATATCAAGACTCCAAGGGGAGTAGCACAACCTAACGTTGGCCTTGCGAGCTCAATAAACACCCTCAGATACCAACTTTAGCATTCAAAGATACACCAATCACAAAAGTCTTTGCTTATCAATCACTAAAAAAAACTGAAAATAAACAATAATTACATCTCCAATGTTTCAGTCTCTCTGGATTTAACTGTTTTTCATAAGTAAAACTAAAGAACTGTCAATTTTACGAGATATTTTAAGGACCTACCGTTGCTAACCATTTGTCCGTCAACAGTGGCTTCGGGATTGGAGGGTAGACCTTGTGTTTGATACTGTTGAACACATAAAGACATCATAATAAAGGTCAAATTAAGGTCTTCAATCAGGTTATTTTAGATGACTGTTTAAGACATGGCTGTGACATCTCACTCACCATGACCAGTGTCTGTAACAGAGGATGGTGATGATGGAGATCAGACAGATAATGGCGACCAATAAAATTGAGTAAATTTCAATGAAGTGATCCGCTAGTGAAACAAGCAGAATATCAGATAAAAACTGGTTGCTCTTTGGTTGTTGAGATTACTTTTTAGAGTATTTCCACATAAACTGAAGTGTCTAATGAAAAGAAAGGACACATACGGTTAGCGCTTATGGTGACCATGATGGATGTCGCTCCACCCTCTCCCACTGATGTCTTTGCCTTCACAATGAATTTGTATGTGGTTATGTTCAGGTCTGATGCTTTCAGACTGGTAGCCTCAGGATCGTCTGTAGAAAGACACGGAGGCAATTAAAACATACTAGAATAACAAATTGCCTGTATGTGACAAAAACAACGTTCAGCTGAGGTTACAGTCTATTCCTCATTCCTCATTCATGTCTGAAGTGATTTATTACAAACTTAAACACTGGACTATGATAAAAAGAGGACTCAGGTTTTAAATAAACTGCTTTGATTTTGCTCTGCTAGAAACTCATGGATCCAGGAATGCCTGAAAGAGATAGTTCAAGTTTTTTGAAGTGGGCATGTAGGAGGAACACAGCACTAATCTAAACATTATCCACCACTGCTTATACTTTCTTTTGACAGACAAGAATAAACCGTTTATCCACTTTGGCAGTGGCTGTTTTGTTTGGTGGAGACTGCAGACAGTAGCTGATGATGGAAGGACATGTAGGCTGTGCCATGTACTAAAGTAGTACCAAAGCAAAGATGTTTAATAGTGGAGAAGTGTGTTGTTGTAAAGGTCATATCCCTAAAAGTCTTTTACTTATGCAGAGATAATGGCCCCATATTAAGCAACATCTTGCTCTAGAGTCAGTGCTGACTATTTCTGTAAAGATGCAGAGCTAATGGCCGTCACTGTGGCTTATGTTCAGGCTAGCACTGTGTCCTTCATACAATCCCACTTCAAAAATCCTGAAAATACCCTTTTAAAGAGAGAATGTTTGGACAAATCTAAGAACCAATGACTAAGAGAAGCCTTAAAAATATATGAGCATTGGTCATTTTGTCCTTAAAATGCTCACCTTATGTGATGACTTTCTTTCCAATATGCTGATAGAAACAGTTGAGTAGTTGTCTTTTCTTGTTTTGCTTGCAAAATAGTAGCATCAATCGGTTAGCCTCTCAATTGCCAAGAAATTCCCAAAACTAGTTGGATGCTTGAAAACAGGTCCAGTGCCAGAGAGGTGCACTTTGTGTTTTTTTTTTTAATTAAAAATGCAGCAACGTTCTTATTTTTTGAATTTGTATTCATTTTTCAATACAACAAATAACTTCTTGCACTGGGGATGTATTATTTCAGCATATGATGATTTATTTTTATATCAATGATGGGGTTATGCTGGAGTGGTTTGGGCAGATAGTGAGGCCTGATGTAATTCTATTCCTTGGCACTGACAATTTTTGTAAAGACCCCATTTCACACAGGGGGTTGACACAACCTGGAACAGCTGGACCATTTTATATATTTTACAGGTCCATCTGGGAGCCCATAGAAAGTTTTTTGGGTTGGCAGAGCCTGTCAGAAGCATATCCAGCAAGTGATTTCATTCTGTCAATCTGTCATTATGAGCAAACTCTCTTCAAACCATGTTGAAGTATAGAAAACATATCCTAACATAGAGAAGTTTGTAATGTTGTTTGTGTTTAATTTAAGGAAGAAATATGGTTGAGATCTGATGAAACTGCTACTGAAACTGTTAGCATCTATGCTAATCTCTGTACGAGCAGTCATTTCTTGCTGTTGTCTCTCTCGTAGCTCCCAACTCTTCCTGCAAAGGACTCATTAGGCCATCCTGCTTTGGGTCACCCACAGTCATCGAAGATTAATGGCAGTATGGACCTTACTTATCACAGAAACTGAATCAGGTGTGCAAAGTTAGTGTTTACATACTTGTGCTGACATTGCAGATGATCTTGCCGTTATCTTCGCAATAAAGCACGTATCCATGGATGAAGGCAGTCTGATTTTTTAAAGATAGAGGCTTCCAGGAAATCTCCACATCTGAGTTATGTAGTGTCCAATTTAAAGTCCCAAACAGGCCGTCTTTAATACCTAACAGAGACACATGAGTTAAATACTAGAGAGGAAAATAAACACTGTTAATGCATGATACTAGATTAAAAAGTAGCACCTTACTTTCCTCTTTGGTATATCCTTCTCTTCTTTCTAGTAACACCGGAGCTCCCTGTGTGCAGGCGTGGACTGACAGCAAATATCTCTTTCCAGGTTTAAAGTTTTCTGCAATTGATAAAAAGCAATAAGTGCATACTGTTGCACAAGAGGGGAAGTTTGGATCTAGGGAGGCCTCAGTCTATCCTGCCTGTCCCTTTCAAGGTGGGAGAATTTAATCCCAGCTGACACTGGGCAAGAGGCAGGGTACACCTAAAGCACTCAATAGCCAATCACAGGGCCTCATTGAGACAGTCAACCACTCAAGCTCACACTCATACCTCACACTTACACCTCACAAATACCCAGTGTTGAGAGTAACCACGTAAAAAATAACAGTGTTGCTAATGACGCTATTGTTTTCCAGTAGTGGGTAATTTAATTATTACTATTTCAAACGTTACACTGCTGTGAGTCACTTGTACTACATGCTGTATCAACAGGCTATCCATGAACTATTTGGCTGGAAGCAAACAAAGAGTCAGAAGAAAAGTGATTGTAAGATCTCCAGGGGCTTTAAAAGTTCAGAAACTTCATTTGAAAGTAGAAGCCACATTGATGTTCATTTTTGATATTTGCTGCAATGTTATCTTGAAGCCTATAGGAGCAGGAGGCCCATAGCAGAAGACTATCTTATCCTAATGGTCCATCCGACTTACTTGAAAATATTCTTGTGTTTGTTTGATTTTTGAGCACTTTTATCCACTCCACGCTGCAGTTCTCTGAGATGGGACCCCAGTCCACGATGTAGCCACAGCTCGCTAAAGGACTGGCTGACCACGATAGGCTGAAGCCACCATCAGTGCCACTGATCGGAGAAGTCTTAACATCAGTATTACCTAAAAAAGATAACACATTTTTATTTATTGTCAGAACCTCCTTCACTTCCTGGTCAACCTGCTGGTGTTGGTAGTTGTTACATTCATACTTCTCTCCTACATCTCCTTTAGCTCACTTTTAATAAGTCTTGGCATGATGATAGTTGATGGTGGAGAGCTGCCGTTGATGTTCCTTGCAGTCACAGTGACATTGTACTCCTCGGTTTGAGTCAGACTGAGGGAGACGCATCGACTCTCTGGACCATATTTTTCTGCATTTAGTTTTCGTTTATCTTGGTTCTCTGTGCTCTGCATCCAGCTCACTTCATACTGAATGATGTCTCCATGACTCTGTTCTGCCTGTGGCTTCTGCAAAAAGAGGAGTCAAAGTTACCCAACAAAAGAAATAACATTTTAGGCTAAAAATCCACAATAACTACTGAATGAACTATTTTTTTCTTTTTGTTAGGTCCAACACAAAACATTTTGGATGGACCTCTAGATTAGCTCTTCGGAAAATGTATCAAATGGACATCAATAAACATATTCCTGTGAATATCTTGCTCATCATTGAAAGAAGACAAAATTAAGCAAAAAATGCCATGTGCTATCACAGTGTTGTTTAACTTACTTTCCATATAATTGTAGTTTTAGCATCTTCTCTCCGCATCCACACATCAAGAGGATCTGGAACTGTGGGTCAAATTAGCAATTAGTGACTGTAAACAGAATTGAAATAACAATTTGTAGTTCAGTCTGCAAAAACTAAGATCCAACCTGCAGTTTTTGTCTAATATTTAGTTCAAAAAATACTGTCTGTTGCTCTATGTTGCCCTGCAGTCATCTATCTACCAGTCCAGAATATAACGCATCCCTTGCCCAATGCCAGCTGGAGCCATCATAGGCTCCAGTTCTTGTGACCGGGAAAGAGGCAACCAGTATAGATGATGAATAAAACAAACAAACAAACAAAACAAGACGAAAAATGCAAATTCCAGGCATGACATTGGTTTACATCCTAGGCTGGTCCAATAAATCAGTGTTTAGGAGACAGACATTTTGGCAACTGCAGCTAGTCTACCATCTCCTTACCGTGTTACAATGAAGAAACCAGTCCCATGACTTCTTAAAATCATCACAGTCATCATTAATTCTGGCCAACATTTGAACATGTGATATTATTTCGAGCATAAGTTCCATCTAGTGTTTAATATCAGGGAGTGATGTACCCACGATGTACCCGACCACCCACTTTTATCACTCTGACCTCATGTTTTGATATGTTTTAGCAGCTTTTTCTGATCTATCAGGCAGCATAATCTTGGAGACACTGGTGCTGTCAATCCCAGGCTCCATCCTATATTTTCTAATACTTTTCCCCAGAATGAGTTGACATATTGACTTCCAAACTGCTTTCAGAAGTGTTCCACTTTCTGCCTGACATTTCCAACATAAGCTGGTTTTCACCAAACCCTTTCCATTTGACTTTTAATGAGTGAAATAAAAACAACATAACTTAAACTGAATAGTAATACCTTTAATTTCTTACTTCTTTGCATTTGATAAAAACATTTCTAGCCATTCAGTGGGAGTTTAGAGTCTGTGATATCATGACCTTGAGGGCTGAAAAGTTTGTGCACCCCTGCTCTAAATGGCCTACCCCATTTACACTCACCATCCCCTCTTGTGTGGAAGGTGACACTTGTGCTCCAGTTGCTCCATTTCCAGAAATGTTGAGCTGTTCCACATCGTACTTCCACGTTATATGTCCAGTTTGGTATCAGGTCCTTCACAACTGCAGAATGAAGGCCAACTCCATAGAACACACTCTGAGAACATAAAGTGGACATTAATTGTGAAATCAACTTGTGTATCTGATTCTTTGCAAAGTTGCTTTTAGTTAGCTAATCATCAGTCAATCAATCTCAACAAGTGATTTCTTTCCCTTTTTTCAGTGTATTTGTCACTTCGGCTAGTCCTTAAAAATGGCCATTTTCTCCACTTGCCTGCTTCATGCAGTCTAAGACGGTACATTCTTTTTTTTTCATTACACAAATTTCCTTTACTGTGTCCATCCATTGTCTGTGGGGAGAGGGTAGACTCTGCCCCACTTTGTTGTAATTGATTTTATTTGCAGCTACAAACGGCATTTTCACCCTGAATCTGTCCCTTGTTTCTTGATTCAACATATCCTTCTTTATGGTTGGATGGCTACGGTGGCCCTGAAGTGCAAATCACAACAGCAAAGAACTAAACACATTGGCAAATAACATAACACAACAGCAAATTAAAAAAACACATTGGCAAATAACATAACACATTGGCAAATAACTAAACACAAAAGCAAATTAACAAAACACATTGGCAAATAACTAAACACATTGGCAAATTAACTAAACACAACAGCAAATTAGCTAAACACATTGGCAAATTAACTAAACACGATGGCAAATACCTCTAGCGCTACCAGAAGGGGTAGGTCCTTGTGACGGTGTTAGACGTCGGTGATTGGACGAGAGAGAGAGAAGGAGAACTTGCTTGATTGGACGAAAGCATAGCTTAACCTTTGACCAGGAAGTTGTTGTTCATTTAGTGTGTTTTTTAAATATGAGCGTTACTGGTCATAGACATAGACATAATAATAAATACTCTTTCTTATGTCTATGTCTTGGATGTATTAGAGCCATGGTCTATGTTCGTAGACATCATAGACATTATATACGTAGACGCCTCATACGGCCTCGAGCGTATTCCAGCGTCGCCGCCATATTGGAGGGGTCTCTTAGCACCAGAAAAGAGTGGAGCGAACGCATTTATGCTTGTATTTTGTGCAGCATAAAGTGACAGTAAACGGCGCAATATTGAAAGCAGATGAGTTTTTTTAGTTTTATTCCAACACAGCTGAGTAAAAACATATATAAAGTTTAATACGCATGTCAACATAGTTTATATAAGATGTCTGGTTTGCACTGAATATTCTCACAGCACACAAAAACAAAAATATGAAAATAATAATAATAATGATGATAATAATAATAATAATAATAATAATAATAATAATATTACTGTTTTTGTTACTACTATTACCATTACTATATTATCATTATTTCTCATTCATCAGACTTACTCATTTATTTTCTTATTCCCCTTGTTAAAGTATTGTAATTATTATCATTATTTCATCATCTACATACTTTTCACTTTTCTCCTTTCCGTAGATCTATTCTTCATTCCTTCACATAATTATTTCCATATTTTACTATATTTTATTTATTGCCCCCTTTACAGCTTCTCTCCATACAACTATAGCAAACCAATGACAACCCCTCCCTGTCCCTACCATCATATCACCTGCCACTAATGATGTTGTTGTTCCTCCTCTGCTTGTTTATACTCCACCCAATGTTTATTTTTATTACTCTTATATACTTTTTTCTATTTATTTACTATGATATATTTATATAGAACCTGTACCATTACTATCATTATACTTATTATTATTATTATGTTTTTATTATCATTATTATTATATAATAAAATGTGTGAAGTTGGCATTGTGAATAATTTAAAACTAAAAAGTATATAATAGTAATAAAAATAAACATTTTATAACATGTTTATTTTTATTACTCTTATATACTATATTTTCTATACTCTAAAATATAGTAAAATATGGAAATAATTATGTAAAGGAATGAAGAACAGATCTACGGAAAGGAGAAAAGTGAAAAGTATGTAGATGATGAAATAATGATAATAATTACAATAATATAAGAAGGGGTTCAAGAAAATAAATGAGTAAGCTTGATGAATAAGAAATAATGATAATATAGTAATGGTAATAGTAGTAACAAAAACAGTAATATTATTATTATTATTATTATTATTATTATTATTTTATTATTATTATTATTTTTCATATTTTTTGTTTTGTGTGCTGTGAGAATATTCAGTGCAAACCAGACATCTTATATAAACTATGTTGACATGCGTATTAAACTTTAATATGTTTTTACTCAGCTGTGTTGAATAAAACTAAAAAACTCATCTGCTTTCAATATTGCCAATGTGTTACTGTCACTTTATGCTGCACAAAATACAAGCATAAATGCTGTTTTGTAACTTTTTCTGGTGCTAAGAGACCCTCCAATATGGCGGCGACGCTGGAATGCCGAGGTGATGAGGCGCTTGATATAATGTCTATGATGTTTAGTTACATAGAGCATGGTTTAGTTAATTTCCAAGACATAGACATAAGAAAGATTATTTAGTTAATTATGTCTATGTCTATGACCAGTAACGTATATTTAAAAACACTAAATGAACAACAACTTCCTGGTCAGGTTGCTATGCTTTCGTCCAATCAAGCAAGTTCTCCTTTCTCTCGTTAATCACCGACGTCTAACACTGTCACAAGGACCTACCCTTCTGGTAGTTAATTTGCCGTTGTGTTTAGTTAATTTGCCGATGTGTTTAGTTTTTTTGCCAATGTGTTTAGTTAATTTGCTGTTGTGTTTAGTTAATTTGTTGTTGTGTTTAGTTAATTTGCCAATGTGTTTAGTTAATTTGCTGTTGTGTTTAGTTAATTTGTAGTTGTGTTTAGTTAATTTGCCAATGTGTTTAGTTAATTTGCTGTTGAGTTTAGTTAATTTGCCAATGTGTTTAGTTAATTCGCTGTTGAGTTTAGTTAATTTGCCAATGTGTTTAGTTAATTTGCTGTTGTGTTTAGTTAATTTAATGTATGGATGGATGGATGGATGGATAGATGGTTAGATGGTAAGTTAGATGGATGGTTGGTATTTGGATGAATGAATAGATGAATATTTGTATGGATGAAAGGGTTGGTGGTAAAATGGATGAGTGGCTAGCTAGATAATTTGGTGGTTAGTTGGATGGATGGATGGATGGACAGGCATGGATTTTTTGATGGTTGGTTGGATGGCTGGTAAGATAGATAAATGGACCGATGGACGGAAGGGGTTATGAATGGATGGATGTCTGGATGGATGTTAGATGGACAGGTAATTAGATGAGTGGATGGATGGTTGGTTGGATGGGTGGTTAGATGTTTGGATGGATGTTTGGTTGGTTGGTTGAATGGATGAGTAGTTCGATGGATGGATGGTTGGTTGGTTGGTTGGTTGGTTGGTTGGTAAGTTACTTTGATGTACAGGTTGTTAGATAAATGGAAGGATGAATGGATGGGCTGAAGGTTTGTTAGTTATATGAATTGTCGGTTGTTTAGTTTAATGGATTGATGGTTAGTTAGGTGAATGAGTGGTTAGTTAACATGATTGATGAATGTGTGGATGGAAATATGGTTTGTTTGTTAGATGGATGGGTGGATGGTTGGTTGATGGCTGCCTTAGTAAGGTTGACGGATGGATAGTTACACAGTTTAAGCATCATGAAGCTCTTTGAAATATCATATGTTGATAAGTTTTGTGTGAAGTGATAAGAAGTTATAATCTTATGATCCAGGAATCCTCACTCCCTCCAGTATGATACACTTTTGTCTGAATTTTTTCATACTTTTAAAGGCAAGAAAAGTATCAGGTGAGTTTAAAAAAAAAGAAAAATGTGGCAGCAAAGTAGTAGTTTGAGTCTCATATCATATTGAGTTTTTCAGAATGGGCCCACTGGACTTCTGCTGGGCTGCTCTGGTTGCCAGGTTTAGCCCATTTTAATGTTGCCATGTTCCAAGTAAAGTCTGCATTATGGCTCCTCTCCAGTGTCTTGTCCATCGTCTACTCCTTTCCCTGTCCTTTTTGATGATGACTGAAAAAAAAGAATCCTAAAAGATTTCCACTGGTGTTTCAACCTTTGTGTTTCAGTGTATTCACCTTTACATGTGCGCTGATGTTTGTTTCACATGTAACATTCAGATTATTGTAGTGCCGGTCCTTCCACTCCCACATCAGAGTGACATTTCTGGCATTAATAGTAGAGGCCCACACTCTTTCAGGAGCATACATGTGCACTGAAAAACAACAGAAAATCTGATTTAGACATTCTGACTCAACATGAATCCCCAACGAGTTCAGTACTACCCACACATAACGGATGTCATCACCTCTCCTCAGCAGGTCTGCTCTGTCTGTCAGCTCCTTCCTCCCAAGAGGATTTTGTGCTGTTAACGTCCAGTGTCCCATGCTGATGCCTTCCTTTATTTCCTGACTACAACTCTCCTTATGCTCATGTGAACACTCACTGAAAACAACAGCATCAAGACAAAATAGACATTATTGATCAAAACATGGTAATGGAGGAGTCTAAAACCAAACAGGAGATACAGACACAATAACAGCTATAGACACTTTACATAGATGTCATCCATAAATTAGCAGGTTGACCTGGGTGTGTATTCTCATTAACAATATCATTTATGTACAAAAAAAGAGTTTTGGTCCCAGAACTGACCCCTGGGGCACCCCACGTGAAGTTGCATATTTCAGATTTTACTTTATTTTATTTAATTATTTTTATTTTTCTGATTTCTGTTTTCTTGGAAACTTGTAATCCATTATGTGCCACCCCTCATACTGTATTATTAATTCTTCTTGAAAGTGTGATATGACAGAATGTCCTGCCACATAGAAAAATTAAAGTCATTGTTAATGATGTCTGTGATGGGCTGTCGACAGGATCAGGGTGCTGGGATAGATTGACAGAAGGGACAGATGATGGATGTTTAGATGTTTGCATGTATGCATGTTGTTAGCAGGGTGTCATTTATGACACCGATATTTCAATATGATTGTGAATGACTAACCTAACACACCACATAAAAAGCTAAAACACTTCACTGGATACATTTCAGCAATGTTCAACTTGTTGTAAATTTTGTGTATGTAGACAAACAGTGTATATTTATATGCAGACAGATCTATATATTGATCTACATATGTAGTTATTGTAATCATTTTTTCAGACTAAATGTATTCGTTCTTATATTTTATTAATTTCATAGTTATATTTATTATACAATCATTATCATTATTTTGTTAATATAATCATTTTTATTTGTATTTTATATTTTTTCTGTTTTTATATCATCATTAAGCATTATTCTGTGATTATGATTATTTTTTTAAAAATATATTATTACTTAATTACTTAATTAAGTCATTTTTCTATTTTTAGATCATCATTATTGGTCTCCACTGTCCTTTTCAAAATAAATATGGTTATCTATTTTTCTGACTACCTTTTTCATCATTCTTATTTTATTTTATTATTTTAATATATTATGTGGTGGTTGTTATAATATTAAAATATATTTTTATGTTTTTAACATTATTTTAATGTCATTGTTTTCATTTTTAATATGTTTGATTATTTTTTATGTATTTGTATTTTTTACATCATCATTAATAATATTATTTTTTTATGGTGTTATTTTTCAGTATGTATGTTTTTCATTTATTTTCCCACGATGAAAAGTCATGATTTTGCATTTTTACCAAAATTCATTTTCTGGTGCCAACAACAAGTTTACGCTTCTTTCTGCTCTTGGTCAGAGGGAGCAAGGGAGATGGGATATTGGTGGGAGTTAAGTGAGGGTTTTTTTGTGAAAGGTCTTGCAGGTTTTCATTACTTGGTTTGAATCTGATTTACTTCTGTTACATTTTGGTCAAAATGGCTGACAGGTGTTTTTTGTAAGACAGATCAATAGGAAGTAAACTCTGATACAAATATTTCAATCCCAGTTGTTTGGAGGATTCATCAACAAAAAACATACCCTAATAATCGTGACAAATTCTTCCCCCTCAAAAATATCTAAATTTGTTAATACCGTGGGGGCCTGATGGGAAGTCCTGGAGGACCTTGTGTGGCCCCCGGGCCACCAGTTGATTACTGCCATAGAGTTTACAGTTAAACTGCAGCAGGTGTGACAAATACAGCCACAGGACATTTAATACAGTATGTAGACAGAAACGGATGATGCTGAGGTGACTTTTGCGGCTTGGCTAACTGTGTTACACATCTCAGCTGACATTGGGCAAGAGGCGGGGTACACACTGACCAGATCACCAGCCAACCATAAGGCCACATAAAGAGACGGACAACCACTCACACTCACACTCATACTGAATGCTAATTTGGAGTCACCAGTCAACCTAATGAGCATGTTTTTGGTCTGTGGGGGGAAGCCAGAGTGCCACTCCTCACGCATACATGAGGAGAACATGCAAACTCTACACAGAAAGGCCTCGACTGACACAACGATCTAACCAGCAACCTCCTGCTGTGAGACATGAGCCCTGACTTCTGTACCACCCGAATCATGTCACCTAAAGGTGGCAGCTGCTGCTCAAAGACTGGTCTGTCATAAATCCACCTGCCCTGTCCAGATCTCAGAGATTCTGTTTCAGACAATAGATGGAGCCTAAAAGAAACAAACCCCTGCAGCATTTCTTTATATTTATATCTTTAATGTGTGGCTGAATTAGGTACATTATAATATTTTTGGTTTTCTTACCGTCCATTGAGCTGATATTTGGTCACTTGCTTTGGCTTGGGCAGGTTGGTCTTTCTCCCAACCGTCCAAAAACAATCAACTGATTTCAAATCTCTGGTTTCACACCAAAGATCTCTGTCATCAGGAGGATCTGAGTCAGAGCAGATTCAGAACAAAAACAACATTAATGACTTGATGAAGCATCTCAAACTCACAAAATTCAGCAAAAACTCATACTTACAGCCGATGTAAACAGAGGCCCCAAAATCTGCTGACTGACAATTTACAGCAGCGCTGTGGTTTGGCAGTTTGTCCAGAAGGACGGTTAAAGCATATGTCTGGTTTCTGATTTTGGTTGATTTTGAGTAATTGTAACCTGTTATGTACATATTCTTGAAATCTTGCCCTGCAGGCAGGATGCAGCAGAACGCGGCTGTGCTGTTGAAGAGGAACGTTTTGTCTTTGGGATAAATCTCTGGCCTTGTGACATCCTTTGTCCCTGAAAAAGCATTAAATAAAGAAAAGTTTAGGATCTTATAAAGTGTCATTGAGATACATTTAAGAGAAGTTTGTCCTCACTACCTTTTAACTTCTTCAGTTGCGTTTGAGTACATTTTTCAACTGATACCTAATACTTTTCATTATCACACATTTTGACTCAACACAAGGTCAACAAAACAAAAGAGGTCAATATTTTCTTTTGAAAGTGACATAAAATGCTAATTTTGATCCAACCAAAGATAATGCTGCATAACACGTTAAATATTGAGTCATAACCAGAAAGGCACTCGGAGAGCGCAGACACAGTCCTCACCCATATGGTGATTTTCACCATAAATATTAGACCCTTATTTCATGTAAATATTTAGATTTCTTGACCATGAAAACATCCCATCAGCAATTGAATTCATCATAACATCTATTTTAGTTCAGTAGTTATTCACAAAATCACAGTCTTTGTTATGGCGGATCCAGACGGTGATCTGGATCACTCCCATAATCTAATCATTTGGTCCTTGTCCCAACCCGGACATTTCCTAAAAAGGACCTCTTTCACAATACATGTAATTTTGCCCACAGCCCAATTTTTTGTTTATTGTGTGGTATTTGTAGTACACCCAGAGATTCCCAAGAATATACCTTTAGAAAATCCAAAAGTCATCCAGGGCCTGTACTATGACCTATTTTATGATCATTGTCATAGGTGTGAGCCAGGGTGCACACTTTACCCCAAAACTTACTCAAACACAAATAATAAATCATCAAATTGGGTCAAATCACCTTCACTGAAGTCAGGTGCATCTTTTGAAATCAAATGTAAAGCAAAGTATTACAATTGAAAGAAGTTATTGAAATTTAACTGGAAAAAAAAAGATTTTTTATGATTTTTTCAACAAATTCAATTCTTTAGAGATGTGTCTGACCAACTTACAGTTGCTATACAACTAAAATACTTACAAATTATTTGGCCACATATATATTCTCAAGGTGGGAAAAAAATCATCAAATTCTGAGACCAGTAAAGTTGTTCAATTAACAGGTTGGGTTACTGTGGAAGAATCAAGATACTGTTCCATGCAGGGGTGTCAAAATGACCATGCTTACTAATCTTTCCCAAGCTACACTGTCAAGATATTTTTATACAATTGCAGATATTTTGAACACAATAGTTGTTCCCAAATACCTTGGCACAAATCATATTTCACGCCACGATGCCATAACTCACAACACTGTCTTTACTAAAGCTTTTTATGGTGACCAGGTCACTCTTATCTTAGATGGTACATATATCTACCTCAACAAATGCAGTGATCATCAGTTTCAAAGGGCATCTTACGGAGGACAGAAAAAACGAAATTACCTAAAATTCATGTCAGTTGTACTGCCTGATGGATATGTTTTAGACACTATTGGTAACGTAAATGATGCAACAATAACTCGGCTCATCATGGAAAAAATTAAAATATTGAAATCTTGGTTAGAAGCAAATGACAATATGATTGTAGATCGCGGTTTCAGAGATGCCTTAGATCTTCTTGCTAAGTTGGGGTATGATGCTAGGAATACCGTCATTTTTACCAACTGGTAAATCCCAATTGGATTCCTCAACAGCCAATAGTGATCGTTGCTGTACCAAAACAAGATGGATAGTAGAGTCCTACCACGGGCGTTTAAAGAAGTGGATGTTGTTTAAGGAACAACTTACCTCAAATTATTTCGTTGAGGTCATTGGCAAATTAGTGCGCATAGTAACTGCATGTCTCAATGCCTTCAGAGGACCAATATATGTTTCAGATCCAGATCGAGAGGAACGAGATACTAAGATGGCTCAGCGTATGCTTTCACTTTTAAAAAAAGACAATGTTTTGGCAAAACGAGTTGCAGAAGACCCAAATATGTCACGTAGAGCTCGTAGTGAATGGCAGAAGCTTGAAGCATCTGATATCTCGTTCCCTCATGTGGATCTGGAATACCTTGAGACCATAACATGCGGTACATACCAAATCAAACAGTCCCCTGGCTACATTGCTGAGCATCAAAAAAATGATGGTGACTATGAGATTTGGGTTTACCAGCATGATGCTGATCTCATTAGGGGACAAATTCATTCTCGTCACAGATCTCAAATAAAATACAATGTTTGGATTCAATTTGACAAGAATGCATCAGATGATCATGTGAAGGCATATTATTGTCTCTGTCCTGCAGGAAAGAGAACCTCTGGCATGTGTGCACATGTTGCATCTGTAATCTATTATTTGGGATATTATAAACATTTTCAAAATCAGAAACCCCTCCAACCATACACAAGCAAATTCAAAGACTCCATTCTATGTAATAATCAGCCAATCATACATCTTATGGATTTCTCAGATCCCCTTTCCTCACTATAGTTCCAGTCTACAAATTAAAATTGTCCAAGCCGCTATGCAAAAAGACACGAAGACCATAAAACAGATTACATGTATATATAAGTACTAGAAACAGAAATTGACAGAAGTAATGTTTATGTATTGCTGTCATTGTAGATATATACAATCTGATTACAACAATCCAAAACTGCATCGGTTATTACATGTATCAATGGCTCATTATTATCACATCACAAAGGCATAATATACAGGCCCTTTGTGGCTGTTCAATATTAAAATGAATAACATTTCATGTGAAATGTTTGTTTTGAATCTAGCATTCAAATTCTGAACAAATCTTTAAAGGTTCCCTGATATACAAGACATGGAACAGTATCCTGATTCTTCCACAGTAACCCAACCTGTTAATTGAACAACTTTACCGGTCTCAGAATTTGATGATTTTTTTCCCACTTTGAGAATATATATGTGGCCAAATAATTTGTAAGTATTTTAGTTATACAGCAACTGTAAGTTGGTCAGACACATCTCTAAAGAATTGAATTTGTTGACTTCTTTCAAAAATCATAAAAAAAAACTTTTTTTCCAGTTAAAATTCAATAACTTCTTTCAATTGTAATACGTTGCTTTACATTTGATTTCAAAAGATGCACCAGACTTCAGTGAAGGTGATTTGACCCAATTTGATGATTTATTATTTGTGTTTCAGTAATTTTTCGGGTAAAGTGTGCACCCTGGCTCACATCTATGGCAATGATCATAAAATAGGTCATAGTACAGGCCCTGGATGACTTTTGGATTTTCTAAAGGTATATTCTTGGGAGTCCCTGGGTGTACTACAAACACTACACAATAAACAAAAAATTGGGCTGTGGGCAAAATTACATGTATTGTGAAAGAGGTCCTTTAATCGAAATCCATCCATAACTTTTTGATTTATGTTGCTAAAAGAGAAACAAACAAACAAACGGACACCAGCAATAATATAACCTCCTGGCAGAGGTAACAAGCACACAATCATTTAGGTGAGGGGTTTATCTGGTGACTGTAGGCAGAGACAGGCTAACACTACCCACTGACTCCCAGTTTTTGAGCTAAGCTAATTAGTGGTGGGTGAGCTCCGCCCCTCTCTTCCTTGTTACTGCATGCAGAGTTGAAAAAATGGTGTCTATCTGCTTGTCATGGACTCAGAAGTGAAGCAAGACAGGAAAACAAAAAAAAATGTTGACGTATCCCTTTAAGACAGGGAGGCAAAATGAGACCCCTGTGTAAAAGTGGACCAGAGTTCAGTTCAAGCATAAACACCCTAAATCAAATGTTCACTGTCTTACTCACCAGGAATAGTCTTCTCTGCCCATGGGCCCATCTGGTTGTTGTATCGTGAGCTGATCCTGACTGAATGAGTTGCACACTCCAGCGACAAATATGACGTCCAATTCCATGAGTGAGAGGATCCCACCTGATCAGGGGTCACTTCAACTCTTTCCTAAAATGAATAAGTAAGTTCAACCACAGCTCAGACATTGTTATAGGAGTTAAAACCACATGCACACGACCACTTACATGATGGACTTGTTGGTTTTCTATGAGAAACAGAAGCTCGTAGGTTAACACGTTTTGGACTGCAGAGCAGGAGGGGTCGTCCTCCCATGTCAACAGGATCATATAGCTGCTTTCATTAGAGCGGCTCAGCTGTAAGTTCTGAGGTCCACAATTCAAAATGTCTGAAAAGAAAGGAGAATCTTTATAAGGACAGTGGTCAAGGGTTTGTCAAGATATTTTGTATCAGAGTTGAAGGTCAAATTTTTCACAATGATCACACCAAAAGTATTTCTTTGACTACAGGTCACAGCTGTGGTCATCCATTTTGTAATGATATACTTTGGGTTTTGGTCATGGTCCATGTTTTTGTTTTTTTTTTAAATCTGCAAATACTGAAAACCTTCCTGGTCAAAAAATGTTATGTTAGGACTACTGTCACCAGTTTTTCTGTTTCACAACAATAATCAAGTGGCAGATCAAGGATTTTTATTGGGCATGCAGTCACATTTATAATGAAGCACACACAGAATCAGAATCAGAATCAGAATCAGAATCGTCTTTTACTCGCCAAGTACGTTCAGAACATACAAGGAATTTGTTTTCGACAGGTGGTATTGCTTCACAGGAAAGAAGAAATAAATAATAAAAAATATCTAAAAATATCAAACTCTGTATACTTAAATATTGGATAAAAAGAAGAATATGTGCAAATAAGAAGAATACTATACAATATACTATATACTATACACAATATAATATACAATATACAATATAATATACAATATATATCCAAAACAATTGTGCATACAATAGTGCAGACAGGTCAGTTATTTAACAGAGATATGGCAGTGGGGAAGAAGCTGTTTTTGAGTCTCAAGGTTTTTGTGCGCAGGGCTCTGTAGCGCCTGCCAGAGGGGAGGAGGGAGAACAGGTTATGTCCAGGGTGAGTGGGGTCTCTGATGATGTTCCCTGCCCTCTTGCTGGTTCTGGAGGAGTACAGTTCCTGTATGGAGGGCAGGGGGGCTCCAGTGATTCTCTCCGCAGTCACAATCACCCCTTTTTAGAACACTGTAACTTGAGAAGTGTAGACAGTAAAACTTATTTTCAGTTTCACATTTAGGGATGTGAGCAATTCTAAGGGAAATAAAATAGGGTTCAAAAACATGCACTTTTTGTCTTACAATTTGTGTTCATTCAAATGATAGTCTTCCTCTGTCAGGACCTGCCTATTTGGCACTGTTGCCACCAACAGTTGGGCATGAAATTGCATTCAACTATGATCAGACTGTCATTCTTTGGCAAAATAACCAGATCAGTGACAGAACAGGGGCACTTCAGGGGGCCAATTAGATTTCAGATGGGGCCAATGCCCCAATGCTCCCTAGAGCTGCCACTGTGTGAACGGCAGAAGCTTTAAAAAACTGGAAGGTGATGAAACCAGCGCATTCAGTAGGAGCCAACTGGAGACTTGCTGTCTCTTTAAGCTAAACTAAACCATGCTAGCAGCTACAACTTCATCCTTTAAAGGACACAGATGATCTCTGCCATTTTCTCACCTGTAACAGCTTGAAGGTTGTCCAGATGCATCTGCTCAATGACAGGCATGGAATCTGGTGAATTCAGCTGCTTAACATGGTAGTGCATCCATACCTTTACCTAAACTTTGTAACAGAATGATCTGTTCTTCAAAAAGTTGGCTTTTTATTTATTTATTTATTTTATTTTTATTTTTTTGACTGACATCAGTAACCTTCCACATCAGCTGGATCCACCTGATTCAATGTCTGTAATCAATCTGGTCCATCTTGCTAAGCTCTGATCTACAACAATTGTAAGCGGCCCCGGAAGCGACAAGTGGCAGGAAGAAGTGGAGCTACAGCAGGAAGTGATGGCTCACACAGAGATTAGCATAAATAATAACAGCTTCAGTAGCAGTTTTATCAGATCTTGACCACAGTTCTGTATTTAATTTATAAAACTAATATTAACATTACAAACGTCACTGAAGAAAGGATATTTTGGATCCACTTCTGACATGTTTTGATGAGCATTTGTTTTAAAAGGGGGCTCACCATCTGTCGTGCAGTGTGCTCGCGCCTATGACATTGTCTGATCTGTCATTAATAAATGTTGATTAACAGAGCAATCCATCTGGGTAACAGCCCATAGACGCTGTTGGGGGAGGGCAGAACCTTCACACCATTCACACTCAGTATGGGTCGGATAGATGATGCTGTAGGAATGACTCAGAGGAAACACGTAGTGTGAGCTGATCTGTACAGTAAACTCTCAGCAGAACCCGTCAGAAGAGTGACAGGATCTCCTCATTTGGAGATGTTTTCAGTTTTGTTTTAGCACCTTGTTCTTTCTCTTCAAAGGATGCTGATTGGTCAATGCCTCTGAAGATCAGGCTCACTCGTAGCTTGAAGCTTTGCAAGATGGTTGCAGACATGGAGTCAGAGAGATCCAGCTGCACTGCAAGGTCAATGGTCAACCCCATCAATTTGGCTGCTGGATCGTGGTCATTAATTCTCCATAAAATTTTTGCATCAGAATTGTGCTCATTGATGTTTGATGAAATTTTGCATTCTTAAATAATAGAAAATGCTATGGTACGCTGTCAGTCTCAAGTCTTTTGAGGAGGGGTAAGGACAGGACAGGACAGGGTCATGAGCGTTCTGGTCAAATTTTGCATCAGTACTTTTGTCACAGATATTTTGTGTGAGAATCACTGTCCTCATTCTCAATGGAATCCTGTGTCCCAATCATGGCCACGTATTTACTTAAAATTCTGGGTCAGTGTCACAGTCTGTCGTTCAGCCAAATTTAAGTTGACAAGGCTGTAGGAATTGAGTTACTTTGTCAATTTATGTGTTCAGTCTGCAGTTAATGGTCTAATGTGTCAAAACCAAGGTCTCTATTTCCTGTTTAAGTCAAATATGAATAATTGGCATATTTGAGGTCAATCTCCAAAAAATTCTTGAAATATAAAAATTAGAAGATTGCATTCAAAAGCAAAGGATAAACATGAGGCTCTGTGACTTTGACTTTTACTCATGAGGGTGAACATTTGTGCAGTTTGAGAAAATGAGACTCCAAAATGTATTCAGATCAGTCTAGCATCTAAGTAGGAATTGTTCAACAGCTTAACTAAAATCCCTCCAAGAGCTTCTGAGATATTCTTTTTAAAAGAGTCTACCTGTATGTTCAAAAAGAAAGTGTATTGACTCCTGCCATTGCTTTTGCCTGTTTAGAGGTCCAGAAACTGCTCTGATGAACAACAACAAGGGACCGCTGTTGATGTGTGTGTGTGTGTGTGTGTGTGTGTGTGCATATATATATATATATATATATATATATATATACACATATATATATGTGTGTGTGTGTGTGTGTATATATATATATATATATATATATATATATATATATATATATATATATATATATATATATATATATATATATATATATATATATATATATATATATATATATATATGTATGTGTGTGTGTGTGTGTGTGTGTGTGTGTTAATATATATATATAGATAGATAGATAGATAGATGGGGAACTGAACTTTGAAATACAGTTTAGACAGGGATATATAGCTTTCTGGCATTAAATACTGATGGAGCAGGTAGTGTAATCAGTACACAAAAGAATAGCACTGAGTAATATTTTTTTGAAAATTTTGGCTTTTATAGCATTTTGGAAAAGAACTCTTCATATATAGACTTCAGAAATTGCAGTTTTTCAGAGAAACCTACTGTTTTAAATACATCTGGAAGAATAAAGCTATAATCTGAGATTGAATAACTATTTATAATTAGTTTGCCTTGCAATCTAAATTTGAAGGTAGCTAGAATTGGCCTTAATTCTGCATTTAGCTTTTCAAATAAACCATTACTTCTTGCATTTAAATTAAATATATCAGTGTTTTAACCTCAACAAACAAGATTGTTGAATAAAGTGAATCAATTTGGCCCTTCTAGGTGCCAAAGTTGCTTGCCCTCTGGGTGATTAGGTCTAGCATAAACCTTTGGCGCAAATATTGTCCATCCAAATCCACTCACAGAAAGGCTTTCCTCCTTAGGTTTCATTGAGTAGTTGTCAAAATTGTTGTGGATTAGCCAACATTGCAATTGACTCTCCATTCATGAAAGTTTACAGCCCTGGTACTGAATCACTAAAGGCTGTAGAAAGTCAAACACAGCTAGAATCAAATTAAAAACATTCAAATTTCTTATGACACAGGAAATAAATGGGCCATCAGTGTCAACGTGTATGGAGACCAAAATTGTCTCAAAATGTTGATGCAAATCCACTAAAAAAGGGCTAAATTCTTCATCTTTTAATAGCAGCCTCATATTCTTTAGCAGGCCTTTGTAGTGATGAGACGTCACACTCACCATTTTCTTTTCCGTTCCTGTCCTGTGAACTTCTGCCAAACAGAAAGACAACCAGCAGTAACTCTGGGACCATCCTCTTCCTCCTCATAATGAAGCTTAAAGGTCCAAGTGTTTCGTTTTTGGCCTTTTCACTGAAAATATCCTCTGATCACTCCCCACACCTGAAGTAATAAAAAAAAGGGTTACCACTATAATATCCTCAAAGGGCATAAAAATCGCTCAAGACACTCACATGTGGAGGTTGTTGCAGGTCTTGCCTGTAGATCTGATGAAATCTGAGGTCTGTTTCAGGCTGGCAGTAATGAGAGTGGAGCGGCGGAGTTTCGAGTTACTGAAGCCAAAACTCCCTTCCAAAGAAGTGACTGATGCATTCTTGTAAATCCATTTATGCAGCAGGAAAGAGAAATGTTGTGAAATCCACATGGAGCACGAAGCAGGAAGAGGCTGAGTGGCGTTTGCTGGTAAACGTGAGTCACAGGACACGAACAAACATGCTCAACCTCAAATCAGTGATTTTATTCTTGGTCAGACGCTGGTTTGTGTTTCTTACTGTACTCTGTGTTTTCCCAGCTGCAGAACAAAAAGAGTGTAGCTGTTATTTTTCTGTGTCAGAAGGAAAACACATCCTCTCAGACTCCCCGGAGTTATAACAAAGGGCTTCTGGGAACAATTTTAATCAGATAAAAATCATCTAAATTTGAAAGCTAATGATATAACTGATGAGGCAATGTTCAGAAAGAACTTCTACCTCTTCCACCAATCTTGTGAAAATAAAAACATAAAACTATCTGTGACTTTCCTTAAAACTTTTACCAAATGTCCACTCAAAACAAAGGCTGTAATGAGATTATGACAGTCGGCAGTGTTGGGACTATGGCGTTAAAAATAACGGCGTTACCAACGCCGTGACTTTTCCCAGTAACGACTAACCTAATTAATTACTATTCAAAATGTTATAACGCTGTTACCGTCACCAGCAGTGAAATGTGGCACATTACTTTGCTCCGATGTCAAGCAGCTGATACCTGACATGCCGCACTCAACCAGACAGACAGGAGCTGCGCCGCTCACCAACACACGAGAGAACTCGGTGCCAGAGTTGCCAGGTTCGCTTATTATAAGCAACTTTCGGCTTTGTTTTATTCTAACTTGCATGTGTATAGTGGGAGTTGTAGGTTGCAGTTTTTTGGGCTTGTTTCAATAGTGCAGTTGCTCATTAGGACTTGTAAATGGTAAATGGTAAATGGACTTGAGCTTATATAGCGCTTTTCTGGTCTTTGACTACTCAAAGCTGCTGTACACCGCAGGTCACACCTACCCATTCATACCCATTCACACTCATTTGCACTCACATTCACTCACTGATGGTTCAGAGTATCTATGTTAGTAATCCATCAGTATCTCTAACACATTCACACCCTTTCATGCCCATTTACACACCACTGACGCAGCAGTGGGGTTAAGTGTCTTGCCCAAGGACACATCGCCATGTGTTGCCCGGAGCTGGGCTTGAACCTGCAACCTCCCGATCACTGACCAAGCGCACTATCCAACTGCGCCACCGACGCCTTGTATATATTTAATTATTGTGTTTTAAATATTTATAAATATAGCCGAGTCTGTCTTTTTGTATTTGAAATGAGTGTTTTGTTCCAGTTTGTGTTGGAAAAAAGTTTTCACGTGGGCATTTTTTTTGAATGAAAAGTTTAATTGTTTTAATGATTATGACTTATTTTTAGTTGCATTTCAGTTTTATACGATAAAAAAAAAGAATCTGAATCATTGTTGTGCCCTCTAACCCAGGAAGAACCTGGTGCGTGATCTTCCATCACTATAAGCCCAGTTCAGAAGTTATTGTAATTATTTTAACCCACACCAAAACAAATTTAAATATTACTGTAGAAATGATGTTTTCACTTCAAATAAATCCTTAGATTTATTTTTATTCTTTAAAGCCAGAATAAAATTTATTTATATATATGTAGCATATTTAGGCATGAATTTATGCATGAAGAAGAAGTATCCATAAAGTTAAGAGTTTGATTAACAAGTATCTTTGCAAAACTACTTCAAGTGTTTGTTTTTTTTCAAACTTAACACAAGTGTTTCTTTCCCTCAAGGATAAAAATCATGGTCCGTGATTGTGGTCAATGATTTTAGTCTTGGGCTCTATGTTTAGAACTTGACAACAATATCTTCAAAATACTTTGAGGGATATCCTTTCACCTTTACACCAGTCAGAGGTAAAAATCATCCTTCATCTGTGGGTGTAGTAAGAGTTAGTTTTTTTTATTTTTTTTATCCAACTTTTCCTAAATGTCCACGATCTTCAGGAGGTTTACAAACCAAGATGTCTGAGAAGACCCCAACATTTTTATAAGAACAGAGATCACTGATCTTCAACCCAACCATTAACCGTACCACTTGTCTCTTTTGTTGTTTTGAGGGCTGAAGCCTTTACCGACTGACATTAGGCAAGAGGTGGGGTACAACCTGGACCAGTCGCCAGCCAATCACATGGCCACATAGAGAGACTGACAATCATTTTCTCTCACACTCACACCTAAGGGCATATTAGAGTCACCAATAAACTTGAGCATGTTTTTGGTCTGTGAGAGGAAGCCAGAGTGCCCAGAGAGAACCCATACATGCACAGAAGAACATGCAAACTTCACACAGAAAGGCCCTGAACGACCCAGGGATCAAACCGTTCACCTTCTTGCTGTGCGCACTACCCGCTGTGCCAAAGCCTCAGGTCACTGATCTTTCTTGAGATTTTGGATCTCATGATCTCAACCCATAGTCATCCATCACTTTGTGTCCTAGACTTGGTCATTGTTAGTTTTACCGAATCATCAGAAATCATTTTAGACACCTTTAGCGTCAGGACTGCAGTCATTAATTATAATCAATAGTTTTGTGTCACAATCATGGCCATCATGTTGACTTTCAGTATTTTTTCTGTCACAAGCTCCATCAGAAAAACAAAGTTTTGTACTTTTTAGGAAAATTTCATGTCACAGCTCTGGTTATCAATTTTTCTGGTTAAATACATCCAGTATCCTGACACACCAGGTGGGCTGTCTCACAAAAACCTATGAACAGTGATCAATGAGGGCAGACAGGCTACCGCTCCCTACAGCTCAATCAGAAAACAGCTTCAGAAACAGAAAAGATTCAAGAGCAACAACACAACCAAAGGTCAGAACCAAAGCGAAATAATTTGCATTAAGAATAACAAAGTATAAAACAATTCAGTCCCAGAAAACAGCAGCATAACCAAGTACAACAAAGGAGGAGCTCCAGGCCTGCAGGTGGTGCTGTGGCAGAAAGAGACAGATGAGAAAGACCGGCTGATCCCTGATCTGAGTGTTTGGATCAGCAGAAGGCACATCTTGGATGGCAGTTGTGGCTTTGGATGGTGATGTACAGTTTTTTTTAAATGTGCTTTAATATGAGCACTTCTGTTGCTGTACTTGGTTGCATGTATTTTTTATGTTTTTGTGAATTATCTAATTGGCAGCATGTTTATGTGTGTTTTTGGATCTGACCTTTTGTTGTGCTGCAGTACTTGAATCTTTTCTGTTCCTGAAGCTGTTTGCTCTTCTTGGACTGCATTGAGCTGTGTGACAATTCATTAAGAGGGAATGAGAATGGCAGAGCCTTTTATGAGAAACCAAACTGTGATTAAACCAGCTCTGTCACATTCATCAGAGCCAAACAGAGGCGTTTTACTTTCAGCATGATAAACCCTCACTCACAGCTTTGGCCAGCTGACAAGTCCGATCATTCTCTAAACAGATAAACAGTTTCAGCTTGATGGATCCGCCTGATGACAGGCAGGAAATCTGAAAAATCCCGCTGCTTTACATGGCTTCACACCTGGACAGCGGGCCATCAGTTTCAACTAAATCTGCATCAGGACAAAAGCCACTGCTTCATCATAAAAGTTTGACCATCAACAGTTTTAATGAAAATAAAAACTGTTAGCATTTTTATTGATTTTTAAGCAGCAATATTTTGGGTGTGATGATGTATTTTTTTTAACCCTGTAAGGCCCAAGACCATAGATTATAGCCAGAAAATTTTATTTTTTTGGAGCTGAAATGTTTGTTTCATTTTGTACTAAAATCCTAAAAATGTAAAAATGTCCATATAATTCAACATATAGATTTTTTGTATCTCATTTGATACATTAGGTGTTTTTGGCAACTGATAATCCATTTGAGGACATTTTTATCATTTATCTGATTGTATTCAGATATTTTTTTGTAATTTGTTGATCATATTGAGTAGATTGAGGTATTATAAAAGTATGTATCAAATATGAAACAATCGACTTTATAGGGTTAATATCTGTGAGAAATTACAGACTTATGGTTTAAAAAAAAGTTCAGCGGGAGAAATAAAACTCAGCTTACTTTGACTCTTATGGGAAACAGTCATGACCTCTTGGTTAAACAGATTGCTCCTATTTCATTTTGAAAAGGGGTATGGCATCAAAAATAAGCATATCTGAGTCCCAAAAATTAATTAATTCCTTCCATTAATTCCCTATGGGAGTCGCTGCTTTTTACAAATACTGAGTGAAAACAATTGCGAATCTCTGAAAAAGTCAAAGCATATTGAACAAAGGTGTGGGGTTTTCTCAAAGCCCTAAGAGGAGAAACAAATCAAATTTTGGTTTGGAAGATGGAGAAAAAAGTAAAAAGACATATTAAAAATAATGTGCAGAAGAACAATGGTGTTAAATGGTGTTCTTTGCATTAAAAGTAGATGGAACTGACTTGAAATCTGCGTCAAGCTCATTAGATTAACTATCATTGATCGCAGCTGAACATTAATGTCCATAAATGCTGAAAAAATAGCCCCTTAAAAAAGCTTTACGTGTTCATCCCTGCCAGTGCATTTCAGATTGGAGAGCATTTACTCTCTATCAGGAGGACCACGACACTGAAGTTCCTTTAAAATCTGAACACATTTCACCCGAATGACAAAAGTGGTCAGGTCATTGTCAAAGGGCACTTCTGTAGTACCTCATGTTTATACCTTCTGTTTGGGTGATTTTTATTTAACTTCATTAATGTTCTCTTTCACTGAGGCATGAGCTTACCAGATTTAGACCTAAAAGTCTAACACAGTCCACGTCTACTCTTTATAAACAGTATCCTGTGTGTCAGACTTACTTACAGGGAAAAGAAACTCATGCTAAGTGAGAATCATTATTTAAACTTCAGTTTCTCAGTAACATCATCAGCCTCCTGAAATAGACATGCTTACATTTGGATTCCAGAAATCCATTCTGAATGTTACAGTGGAATCCAAGGACACACTGACTAATGAAGATTCCAGTTTTTCTTTGCCTGGATAATCAAGGATTTCCGTAAGAAACCAGCATCAGGGACATTTTTACTTGGAGTTAAAGAAGTGAGATCAGACTGGGCATGCTCAAACACGTTAGAGAGTATTCTCGTTAAGCACCAGGAAGGAGAGAAAAATTGCTGGAGGTTGTTTTTTATTATGCACTCTGATAAAAGTTGAATTTCAGAGATTTGGAATTCAGGGTTCCTACCTCAAGGGTAAGTTTTTTTGCAGGCAGGATATACCATTGATAACAGCCCCTAAAAATGTGAAAACATATCACAATGTAATGAAACAAACTCCAGTGAAGTGATGGCAGATATCTTCCTAAAATCTAAAACCTTCCCCTGAGGCAAAGTGCATCATCTTGTCCTGACTTTGTTTAGAAAAAAAAAATGCTCACATGTTTTAAAATGACTTTTTTTCCTGAACATTTTGACTTTATCACAACGCTTTAAGTTCTCGCTCGACATCTTAATCTTTTTTAAGCCCCCAGTCTCTCCTGAAAATCAATCACTCTATCCCTCTAAAAACTTTTTCTGACGTTTGATATATTTAGAATTAATAAACATGAAAGGTCATTTTCTCCAGTCCCCATCATCTCTAGCAAACATGAATACATTTTTATATTTGATCTTGTGTCAGTTTATTTACATAATGCCACATTTTAACTAAATGATTGCTAATGAAAAAAAAGTTGATTATTTTTTGTGAAGGAATTATCAGCCCGCAATATGTCCATGATAAGCAACAATATTAATTTGACAGATTGTTATTTTTAGTTTAATGACATAAAAAATTCCCACTTTCCCCCTTAAGGCCCTTTTAGGAGCTTGGATATATTTCAAAGTATTAAACCTGGATAAACCTTTTTTTTTTACAGTTTTTTTTGGTCATTAACTCATCATGTATCGGAAATATGACCTCATTTTCATAATTTTGATCCTTTAAGAGCCTGTTTATTTACATAGAGAACTTTTTTTAATAAAAGAAAACCATTATTTTCTATTTGATGGAAGTAAAAAAAATTTTTTGAGCTGGAATTATCAATCTAAAATAATTTTAAGATTAGCAGTGACTGGAATTTTCATGTAGTTGAAACAGCTTATTCCACTGGCCTTCTGTCACATATATATACGATCAGTTCAATCAAGGTCATCATTCCCACAGTGCCTCTCTGCAGACTCACAGAGGGGAAAAAAATTGTGTAATCTGTGATTTTTTGTATGCATGCAGTTTTGTGCTGCTGAAAAACAGGCTTACAGAGGAAGTAACAGGATTTTATGTTCTGCAGTAGAGTGAAAAAATGGTTTTAATGACTCAGTCGGGCCAAAAGGCTCTTAAGGTCTGGCTGTCAGTTTAATGTCTAGACAGCTGAACAGTGCTGATACTGTAAATAAAAATGTTTTGAAAAATGAACCTCTTCATCAGATATCCTCATCATCTATAAAAACTGCCTAAAAGAGAGCAAAAAGTAAAAGTCCTAAAAGGGTCATGGGAAAGTTTGAGGGTTAAATTTTATATTCACATTATTTTTGATATGATAACTGTTTTAACAGTGTTTAATGAACAGCTTCAGAGCCAGATGTGAGTCTTTTGTCCCCTTTCTGATGAACTTGCCTGATTCATTTTTTTTTTAAATTTTGCCAACCTCCAATGACTTCTTGGCCAAAAGCTGGATGGCCCAGCCAGGGAAGGGAGGAGGTGTGACGACAGCGGGAAGCGGCTGCATTTTTGAAAACAATGGTGGCTTCTGAAGCAGTCCCTGTGGATGCAGCAGTATCTGCAGTTTTTTTCAGAAAATGGACTCAACTTCTTCTTAAAAGATGAGCAAAGGTCGCCCCACTCGCACGACATCGCCTGAAGAGTTCAGATTTTTTAACTTTGTCCAGTGAGTGCTGTGATCTTCTTCACGTCCAAAGTGACTAAAGAGTGTCTGTCTGCAGCAACTGGGCCACCACCCCCATGTATCCAATGATGTGACCAAGTCACCCAGACTGCGTCCATCGCATAGCGTGAGATCTGGTCACACGTGGTCATGGCTGATCATGGCTGTACATTGACTCTGCATGGAGAGTCATAGCTGTGGTCGCAAAGGTTGCATCAGTGTAAACACAGCTTTACACTGAAGTGTTGTTTTAGCTAATGGCTAACGACGGGGTCCAGCTGCTACGACATGCTTTGGCTTGATATGACTGGTCTGAGATGGGTGTGACTGGCAGTCCAATCACCAGCTGCAGTTGTTTTTGAAGGTTCTCCCCTCTGAAAATATTTTCTATGGGCTCTTCTTCAGACGGATATTTAAATGTTTCCATGGTGGACATATGGAGTGTCAGGTCAGTGGATCTCTAGACTTAGAAAAAGTGAGAAACCATTTTTCTGTTTTCTGTTTAAACTTTAATCATTTTATGTTGTTTTCATGTGAAATGGACTTGGTGAATGCGTAGCTTAGATAGTGCTTTTCTAGTCTTCCTGACAGCACAAATCTGCAGAGCAGTTGTATAATAATATTGGCCTATAAAGGATTAAAACAATGAAAATCTAAAATAATATTTGTATATTTCAGTATGAAATAGAAATAAAGGACTGACTTGTTAAATGCAGAAACTATTGCTCAATATTTTTTAAATATTTTTTTTTATCAAAATCTAACAGTTGGCTCATGAATTTGTGTAATGTTTGATTAAATCCCTCAAAGCAGTTGAGAGATATTGCACGCCATCCCTAAAGGGACATTAGCAGGATAAAAAAAGCTTCTTCAGCACATTCAAAACTTCCCCAATGCACAGAAGACACTTCCTCATGCTCTTAGGAAACTTTCTTGTATGAAAATGAAACATGCAGGAGAAGGTTTATATTGTGAGCATGAGACAGTTTCTTTCGTGCATGAGAAAATTTTGTGAGGAGATATTTTTTCATGTACAGAAACTTCTGTTTATTTTTTCATGCCAGCGTTCCGTTAGGGAAGTGGTCAGCACCTTTTCTTAACTGAAGGTCTATTTTAATGCAAACAGAGACAGAAAATTCACTTGCAAAGACTCACAGAGAACCACAAACAAAAACTTAGCTGTCCAAGATCCTGATCCTGTTTTACCAAACTAAAACCAGTAAATACAATCTTCAGTCCATCAGTGTGAAAAAGGACAGGAGTATTAAACATTGAATCAGTGGATTTTAAGTCATGTTTGTCATTCTAGCCTGCTACAAAACTCATGACTCCAAGAGTTGAAGACTGAAGCAATGACAGAAAAAACATAAAACACTTTAAATGGTCTGAATATGTGCTAATACTGAAAACCAACTGGTTGAAGAGGAAAGTCATTTTGACCCAGTCGACCTTCAAAGAAGCTCAGTAAAAAGTGAGAAGGTCCATACTGTGTATCCGACAACCAAACCATCTTGACTTGAAGATCCACTAAAACCAGTCGATGAAGGACCCACAGGCTGACAACCCCTATCTTAGGGACTTACTATTATTGTGTTTACAATCAAAAGATGATGAAGCGGCTTCAACAGCCTGACCTATGACCAGAGGCTGGGCTTGATTTTTTCACTGTCTGTCATCTGGACTGGCAACAAGCCTCATGAAACTCAAAGATGAGAGGGAGAACAAGACAGAGAAAAAGAGAGAAAATAAATGTGTCACTCCGTGTCTTAAGGATTTACCCGAAATTACCCATATTTCTCTTTTTTAGTCTTTATTCTTAACGTGATAAAAAAAAAAAGGAGTACATTATTGCAAGGAGGATGAGGAGGAGATACCGGGAGAGGATATATCACAGTATCACATATTTCTCAGTTGCTGTAACAGTGACAGCGGCTCAGACCGTCTCAGTTACCGGGTCTTTCATTTGCTTTTAAAGTGATTTATAAATAAAGATGATTTGAGTTGAGTTACCGTCATGGAGACAATTCTCCCCCTCAGGCTGATATTTCCAAACCACACCTTGGTGGTGCCAGGAAGAGTTTGTGATGGAGCTCAGAGTCACCATGATTCATGCTGCACACCTGAGAGACACTTGAACAACTGCAGCTCTGTGCTTTACTGTGTGTTTGTTGACAGACCAGCTGCAGAGAAGATGTGGTGTCAGTTAAAGGAAGTGTTAGGTATTTCAGGGTGAGTAAGGATCCAGAAGCCAGATGGAGAAGTGAAAGATTTAACAAAAGTCACCCTGGGCCTCAGAGAGTACAGTTAGGTTTAGGCGTGTTTAAGGGATGGGGCAGAGGTAGGGACCCCCGGTCCCAAAAGATTATGAATCCCTGGAGCACGGGTTAAAGATGCAGTCAGTGATGTGGGAGAAAACGAGTGGAGAGGTTGTTGATAAACTAATTTAGACCCGCCTCTGCCTTCATATCTCACCCCTGACTCGACCCCTGAAAGCTGATGGATGTGCATCATCATGGAAACGGCCGTGGGAACTGTGCAGCTGACCAACGTAGCTAAGGTAACCCTGACTTGTCAGACAACTTGACTTCCATTACTGATAACATCACGACAACAGTACATTTTGGCAGATTAGACGATAAGATGAATGCCTGACTGCTGTTACTGTTATCTGAAGCATCACAAAGCTAATGTTGCTCACCCGTCCAGCACGAAGATGGCGACATCCACGTCTGTTTTCAGGTATTTAAATTCGCGGAGTTCCCTCCACCGTCGGGGAAGCAACACCAATGTTGACCTGGGTCTTCGCTCTTTCATGGTCATAGCCCTTCTTTTTCACTTTTCACTCCTCTGACCTTTTTCTTTTGGGCTGTTTTTCAGCCATTGCTACTGCACATATTGTATCTCTTACGCTAATTGCGCACACTATGCAACCTACAACTCCCCCTCCCCCCTCTGTCTGATCTGCGCATGAGTATGATCGCCCCCTGAATCTGGTGTACCCTGTTTTGGTGACTCGGCCTGAGCCACAGAATTAACCTGCTGAAATTCAGAGCCAAGACTGTGTATTGAAATCGGACATTTTTTTCAACATGCTGTCAGTGGTGACTTCTTGTGGATGGAGAGGAGAAATACAGTGATTTTGACAAATAGCGCATTAGAGTAGAAGATTAGAAGATATTGACTACACCTTTAAGGTTAGCCATCCCTCTGTGCATGTGCAACTCAGGGGTGTGAGAGTGCGGTCCTGAGACTGCAGCCTGCAAGGCTGAAGCAGGACCCTTCTTGATGTAACCCTTCCTCTTTAAGATTCAATGTGTTTGTTCAGAAATGTTCTTCTGTGTGCCTTAGCTGTGGGACTTTTTCACTTTTTTCTTTACCTGCCACTACTGCTAGAAATTGTTATGCCCCGACTAGGGGTGACCAAGACACAACATGAAGATTACCCGTTTCACCTGGATCAAACCGCCACTGGAGCCACTTTACTAAGTTAACCGTAACTCGGTATATTTATTTACAAACAAAAACAAAAGATCAACCACAGTTTAAACAATTTAAACAGTACCTCGAGGTGATCATAAAATCACCTCTACATTTACCAAACAATAAACCAAAAATGAGCTGCTCTCCGAACAAGGCTGACGTGGCAGTTTGAGCGGTGAGCCGGGGATTCCCTCCTCGCCGCGGTGACGTCCGCAGGCGCTTTTTATGGAGCCTTTCCCTCCTCTCAGACCAATCACCGGCGTTCTCGTGATGCCATCGGTCCAACTAGAGGCAGGGGCGGCACACCTGATCAGGGCAACCTGAATGACCCACACACACATGCTCAGACACACAGAGGGCGCAGGAGAACCCTTGCAACACCATGAAACAAACACAATACAATATACAAAAATACGACCAGGGTCGTAACAAAATGTTCTGATATTTCTATCCTTCCCGCATTTTCACTATTTCCTCATTAAGAAATTAAATTTCATGAAATGAATGCTGAAAAATACCACGGCAGGGAGGAGCTTTACAGCAGGTTTACCCTCCACTTTGTCACATGTCTCAGAGTGATACACAGGTTGCAAAGGTAGTGCCCTATCAGTGATCTTTGTGGTTCCTGCCTCTTCTAAAAATCCACCCTCATTTGTCAAGTTGGCCTGAGTTACAGTCAGGCCCTGCTTGGTTAATCCAAATGACAAGAGCATCAGCACTCATAGTGAAGTCTTTCATTATCATTTAAGTTAATGCAGCAGCAACAAAATGAATCATTATATCCTTAACACCAAGATACAGAGGAAATGAACATCCAAAAAAGGAAAAATGCTACAAACAAAAACTTAGATGTAGACTTTAAATAAATTAAAACACACAATATTAAATCAGACAATCACAGATTGTAAACTAGAAAAGCACTCGGAGAGCGCAGACCTCCGCCAGCGCCACAGTCCTTAGCCATATTGTGATTTTGACCATAAATATTAGTCTTACCTTAATGTCATCCAAATATTTAAATTCCTTGACCATGAAAACATACCATTAGCAACTGGATTCATAATGATATCTATTTTAGTTCAGTTATTCACAGAAATCCCATTTTTCACCATGGCGGCCAGACGCTGATCCGGATAAACACCAAAATCAAATCAGTTCTTCCTTTTCCCATGCTGAACATTTCCTGAAAATTTCATCAAAATCCATCCATTACTTTTAGAGTTATTTTGTTCACAGACAAAACGGATAGACGGACGGACAGATAGACAAACAAACTCTCCCGAAAACATAACCTCCTTGGCGGAGGTAATAAACCTAAAACTCAAAATGGATAGAGGTTGAACGTCACTACTCATGTTGTGATTGCTCTCTTGAATAAAAAATGGTAACAAATAGACAAGCGGCACCATCACAGAAACAGTTAAAACCACGAGAAATTAAGTTTATAAAATTACGAAATTAAAAGTGAATAATATAATCATCATCACAAGATAATACTGTCATCATATATCTAGATACTTTATTACTTTATTTGAGTTACTGCTGCCTCAAGCATCAAAGAGGCTCTCATCATAGAAAACATCCACTCTCTGGATTTTTTCTCTTTTTTTGGACCATTCTCTGTAAAGCCTGGAGATGATTGTGTGTGAACATCCCAGTTAAACAGTATTATCTGACAGACCTAGTGTTAATTTAGACAGCACTTTCTAATGTAATTTAAGTTCCAATCTTTTCCCAAAATATCTTTTTGTTTTGGTCATAATTTAGTCATATAAACTGTTTTAATTTTAGTCTAGTTTTAGTTGGTGAAATTTTGAAACAATTTAGTCGATTAAATCTTCTGTTCAATTAGTCAACTAAAATATAAAACGTGAAAGGTAATGCATTTATTAAATTTCCTTCAATTTCTGAAGTCAAGTTTTACAGCTGAATAAATGAAACACCTAATGACCCTTAACTGAATGTTAGCAAAGTTTGAATGTATAAACGAACAGAAACAAATGTAACTTTTGTGTGAAACACACCCACCTTTGTTTCGGCTACCTGGCAGAGCATCTCAGTAACAATACCAGAACTGACAACAAACAGTGAACCTGCTCTACATGAATATATAAATTCATACAAACTCCACCACCATGAAGCTGAGGCAGCTCTGATTGGATGGCTCTCTTAACTCATCCAACCTTTCCACACAACCAAAGTAGCTGTGATTGGATATATTCCTAACTTGTTCTAGCTTTTTCTAAATGTCCAAATCAGGTCTGAATTGATTAAGTCTCTGTTAAACATTGTAGTCTAGTTTTTATTTGTTGATGAAAATGTCAGTTAATTTATTTCTAGTTTTTGTCCATGTGCTCTTGTTTTTATACTGTCTCGTTTTCATCAGGGGGAAAATGGTTGTTGATGAAAACTATGATGAAAACTTTAGTCAGCAACAGACCAACCCATCCTGCACCAACAACCACACATTTAAACTCTTCAAATCTCTGATGTATCTGAGGTCTAGTGTCACTTAAGATGTTATGACCAAAATGCTCAGTGAAGAACTGTCGTCATTTGTTTTTCCTTAACAAAAACCAGACTCTTGTGCTAAAGGTAAACAGCTGAAAGCTTAAACCCATGAACTCAGTACCAGGGGTTCAAGGCCGTCACTTCAGGCTCCCGTGTCAACATTGGTAATTTATGTCAGATGTTCTGGTCTGCTGAGAGTCCATTTGTCTGTATACATCAAAGACTGTGTCAGGATATATATACATGTCCATTTTCCCTTCTCGGGAGGTTCTTTTTGGCTGTGAACCTCAGTCAGGCAGTCTGGGCCCTATTCTACGAAGCAAGTTCAGCCCAGCGAGACAGCCTTGGAGCTACCTCGCTGAACTGAGCGCAGTAGCCGGCGGTCTCGCTACACGGTTCAACGACGCTGGTTATCAACCTCATAAGTGGATCCAGCTTTGCAATGAGCGCGTGCACGCATATAAGGCGGAGCCCGCCGCATCTGACCAATCGCGAACATGGACCAGTCTGGAGCGTCAGAGCAGGGGAGCGAAGGACAACCTACTTCACACAGGAGGAGCAGGAGGTGATCATAGCAGAGTATGAAGAATTAAAACATATAATGAACGTCAAAAGCAACACCGTCGCCCCTGCAAAAGCACGGAAGGAGTGCTGGCAGAAAATTGCTGACAGTCTCAATGCATAAATATAGCGTGCAAAAAATCTTTGGTGCCACTATCATCCTGAAATAGCACTGTTCAAGATGCACTTTTACTGTAACATGCACCAGACATGTCTAATTCATTTCCAAGATGAATTTATTCATTTGTTCATTACTATCTTGTTTAAATTTTTTTGTGTGATATGTAGCCCACATGAGCCCTACATGTATTCCTGTCACAATTTTAAGACGGGCAATAAAATATTGTCATGGAACAGAAGTTTTTTTTCTTTCAATTCTTTATTCAGCCATTTCAAGTAACAAACAGGCATATTTTGCATTGTACATTCTTCAAAAATCACTCAGCAGCATCACTAACCAATATATAAAACTAAATAATAATAAAAAAGAATTAAAAAAAAAAAAAAAAAGATTCATAAACAATTCAATGAAAACATTTACAAGGGGTTCAATTCCTACACAAATCAAGAATTTCTTAAGAGTCTTGAGGCACTTTCTTTTTCAATCTTTTTTAAAGATCGAGAAAATAATTTAAGGTCGTTCTTAAATGCAGCAAAATTGGGAGTAACTTTGAAGAATCTACATTTGTGGATATAGAATTTCCCTATAATAAACATATTATTATATAAAAAATTCAACAGTTTTATCTTTTACAAAGATTCCAAATTTGATCATATGATACTTAAAAACAAGTATTACGTATTTTGCATTTAGCCATGCATGAATTATTTCCCAAAAAATCTTAATAGCATTGCAATCATGAAACAGATGTTCCTGTGTTTCAATTTCTGTATGACAAAACGTACATTCATTCCTATCTATATTAAATCATCTTCTCAAACCAAACCAAACCAAACTTAACCAAATCAAGTTTGGAGAAAGCCTGAAAAGTGATATTTCTTTTAATAGGAAGAGGAAAGAATTCCTTTGTGATAAGACTTCTCAAAATTTTGTTATTACACTTACGGTCTAATAAATCATATTCACCAATAAAAAGATTGTCAAGTACAGGTGTTACAGCAGAATATTTCAGAGTTTCTCTGATCAAATTAAACAAGGCTACAGGAACAGCTTTTTATCGCTATTGAATACTGTTTGTAAGAACAATTTATTTTGAATTTCAGATTGAAATTGGTATGATTTAATATATTTCCATCTTTATCCATTAAATGTATTACAGCCCAAACACCTTTTTCCATCCAATTTTTATAGAACAGACTTCCTTTTATGCAAGATATATCTGTTGTTCCAAATGATGGCTTTATGTGGGCTGAAATTATGTGTGTAAAGCATTTTCCAATACCGTAATACCTGTAGATGAAAGTCTGATAACTCCATAGGTAATTTTAAGGGGTCAAAATCACATCTCAGTAGAAATTTAAGTCATGGAACAGAAGTGTTAGCATTGAAGATCTTGTTATGGCAATGAGAGTTCTTCATTCCCTTTAACTACCTGTAGCAAGTGTCATGTACTGTGTAGTGACTCTAAATCTGGGTTTCGTTTCAGCACCAATCAAAGTACACAAAAAGATCTTGGGGGGATTATACTCCTGCAGAGGAGCTGGCCCTCTGCGGCCATCAGGTCAGCTCATTGGTCAGTGGGCGGGGTTTTTATTGTCTTCGAGTTCAATCTGGAACCTAACCTGCCCCGGAGCAGGTTAGCCGTTCAGCGTACGTTGCCATGGAGACTCGCCTCGCTCAGGAGTGATCCCGTCTCGTAGAACAGGGAATCCGGAACTTATTCTCAAAGCTACCTCGCTAGGCAGTAATCCTGCTTCGTAGAACAGGGCCCTGGAGTGCCTGGCTCAGACACTTGCTTGATTTTGTAATAAACTTCTTTTATACGCAAACAAGTTCGTGTCAGCGAAGCTTCCTTCATCAACTCCATCTACACATCAACACATCAACCAGTGAGAAACATCTCCTTCCTCCTTCATCCTGATGTCCAGTTTGAACTTCAACAGGTCTAGGCATTGAGTTGCTGCCATGTTATTAGCTGACTTTGTTTACTGCTACAGAAAACTATGAGCATGGGACCAATCAGAGGATGATAAAGCAGATTTATTGGCAGTCAGTGTGGACTTTACAGTGTTCAGAGCAGCCTTACCGTGCACTGTCCCGTGAAGATGACACACTGACGAACTGCTGTGCCAGCAGGTTTGAGGCCTAAAGAGCCTCCCTTAACAAGGCGTTACGTCTACATAAACACAGTAGACACTTACACTCACAATGAGAACATGAAAACACTGCTGTGCAGCCTGAGGCTGTGCTCACCAACAATGTGTGCATGTACACATGTCCAGCAGGCCCTACCCAATTAGTCGCTCTTATAGAGATTTTATACGGCACTTCCCCTCCATCTGCTGTTTACATAATCTTAAGATTGTCTTTAATTTATAAGATATGTCACCCAATAATAAATTACAAATAAGTTGTTTGCAGCACAAAGATGTTTAAAAAGAGAAAATCTCAACAAAACAAAAAAAAAACAAAAGTCAGGAGCAGCACTTCAAACTCAAAATGGTTCATAAGTTGGGCTTGATTTAACATGTTGCTACTCCCGCAGACTGGAACCTGTTGCTTCAGACTGTAGATGATTTGTCTGATTTAACAGAGAAATGCAGTCCAGATCTGATAACTCCTTCTGAGGTTGTTAGCATCTACGCCATCTCTGTCATCTCTTTTCTGCCTTTGCTTTTACTTGTACCTCTCCTGCTCTCTGTGTGATATGGAAGAGTCAATCTCTCTACTTGGGTCATTCACAGTCACTGTGGGTTGAGCTAGCAGGATTTCTCTGGCTGATTACAGATATGTCACCCAATAATAAATTACAAATAAGTTGTTTGCAGCACAAAGATGTTTAAAAAGAGAAAATCTCAACAAAACAAAAAAAAAACAAAAGTCAGGAGCAGCACTTCAAACTCAAAAATGGTTCATAAGTTGGGCTTGATTTAACATGTTGCTACTTCTGCAGACTGGAACCTGTTGCTTCAGACTGTAGATGATTTGTCTGATTTAACAGAGAAATGCAGTCCAGATCTGATAAAACTCCTTCTGAGGTTGTTAGCGTCTACGCTCATCTCTGTCATCTCTTTCTGCCTTTGCTTTACTTGTACCTCCTGCTCTTAAGGACTCTGATTAGGCTGTCCCACTTTGGGTGATCCACAGTTATTGGGGTTGGAGCTTAGCAGGATTTCTTTGGCTGATTACAGACACCTAATCAGGCAGGTCTAGCTGCTGCGAGAGGTTAGCCTATCTGCAGGGTCACTCTTAAAAAAAAGAGTTTCTTAATCACAGTGAGGCTTTCCTGGTTAAATAAACTTAATATTAAATCAAAGTGAAAAAAGTGTTTCAACATTGTCAGGTGAGTTATTGTCAAAAACGTGGGAACATTGCCCTCTTTCCCGCTGTTAACTCTTTTGGAAAACTGCTGTATCTGCATTCAAACTTGGACCACCATCAAAATCAAATCATGTCTCCCTTGCACTCAGACCATCATTCCCTAAAAATGTAATCAAATTCTGTTCAAAACTCTTCGGGTTATTTGCCAAAATGTAGATATCTGCTGTGACATGCAATGTCAACTAATCCTTGGGAAAAAATCCTGCTGATCACCACCAAAACTTAACCGGTTCTCTCTTGTGCCATGATCAGCGTTTTCTAAAATGGTCTTTGGAAACCTTTCAGACGTTTTTGAGTCATTGGGGAACATGTGGGAACACTGCGCTCCTTCTCTGTTAACAGACTCTTTAGAAAACTGTAACTGCATCCCACCTCAAACCACCAACAAAATGAGATCATGTTCCTCTTGTGCCACAACCAACATCCCCTGAAAATTTGATCAGAACTTTGCAATTCTCCTGCCAGCGAAAAAGCTAATTTAATGTATATTTTAAGGCTGATTGAAGACTCCATGATGAGACTAACCTGAGATCTGGAGCACCAGGCTGCAGCTGCATGGATCACTGTTTGCTCTGTGAGGCATTACCCAAAGTCTGATATGAACTTCTGAACCCGAGCAGGTAGATTAAAAACACAAACATATTAATTGCTGGTGTTTTTAGAAGATGTTCACATGTTTCAGTGCATTTATTTGAGCTTATAAAATGTTACAGACCGGATCATTTTATCAGATAAAAGTCATTGTACCAAAAATATTAAGATGCAGTGATGGTGTTGCCATGTGGAGCACGACCCTCTGAGATTTACCCTTCAAACTGGAAACTGGCCTGCTTTTGGAGTTGATTTTTGACCCTGAATTTAACCCTTTGTTTGTTGTGAAAATGAGACTTTGCCTTTTTTCGTAGAGGGTTAGTGGGTACAGAAGCCTTTTAATTATTTGTAAACCAGAGCCTGCATGCATAAAGTCAAATCTAAGGAAGTTTATTCATCCAATCTAAATTCTACAAATATCACAAGTAATTTTGGCTTACAATACCATTAGGTCAGTCAAAATTGCCTGACATGTCCAGCTACACACTTTATTTTAGTATTTAAAAGCAATAAAAAAAAAAACTGAATTGCTTGCAATAAGTTAAAAAATCTACAAATGTGACAAGACAAATTTTACTAGTATGATGTTACAATTAAGTTATCCAGAGCTTTATTTTTGTTTTTCATTCCTTGTAAGAAGATATTAAACTGGACTCATGACATGAATATGAAATTTAAGTTATTGCTGTGTATATTTTTGACTTGAAATTAGTAAAAAAAAAACTAGCTAAGATCTGAGTTTTTGCAGTGTGAGCATAGATCCCACATCTTGGTTTAGTTATCCAGGTTATTTTCAGTATTCTTTGAATTTTTTATGTTTTGAACACTGCTTAACAATCATTATACAACCGTTTTAAATCAGTTTACCTGAAATCCTTTCAAACCATTAACACAAGTGGGACTTCAGGTACATGAATAGATTTCAGAGTAACTTTACTTCAACCGGTTCAACCTTCAAAATGCAGCGATGGAGCTCTGTAGATGTTAGAATGATCCAAGAACATTATTATACTCTGTTACACTCAAAAGCCACTTTATTAGGTACACCTCTTTTGAACACTCACCTCTAATCACCTGATCACATGACCAAGATGACCTTCTGAAGGTCAAACTGTGAGAAGAGGTGATTTAAAGGAGACATATCATGATGATGCATGATTTAATACTTACATATAATAAATTTGAAAACAAGACCTTACACCTCCTTAATTTTCAAAAAATTAGATATTGTATTTTTTCTGATATCCTAGAACGAGATTTGATGCCTCTGAAAATAGGTCAGTGCGAGATGTCCGCAAGATTTCAAACGTCGTGACATCACGAGGTACATTTCTTTTTATTGGAGCAATCTGATAAAACACTTCCTCCTCCGTGATGTCCGTTAGCCACAAAACTGTCACCGAGGAACACATCCGTCCAGCAGGGGTTTACAGCTCCCTAGCTCACAGTCACTCATTACCTGCTCTGGCCTGTAGGGGGACTCAATACGCGGTCGCTGCTTTGAGCCTGTCGGAAAATACAGTAGAAGAAGAAGGACAAGCTGGCTCTACCCCTGATTGAACTGACCAATCAGAGCACAAAGGGCTGTGACGTTGCGAGGTAACTTTAGGTCATCCTCGGATCTGAGCATTTCAATGAGACCTTGTTAATGGCCTAAAATGAGGATTTTGAGAACGCTATTGTGGGGCAATGAAGGAACTAAATGACTTGTACTGAGGGCAGAAATGCTTTACAGGCATCCTAGTCTGGCATAGTGAAAAGGAGAAACAAGCATGATATGTCCCCTTTAAGTGGATGTGGCATGGATGTTGGTGCCATACAACACAAAAAAATCATCTCTACGGCCTGCAGAGAATGGTCTGAGAAAGGAAAAATGTCCAGTAAGCCACTGTTCTCTGGATGAAAATGCCTTGCTGAGGCCAGAGTGGCTGGAGATAATGGAAAAGCAACAGCGACTACATTAACATACAGCAGCAGAAGACCACACCATGTGCAACTCCTGTCAGGACAGGCACCTGAGGGTCTTACAGGCTCATGGACAAGAGACAAACTGGACAACAGAAGATTGTAAAAGCGTCTCCTGGTCTGATGAGTCTGGATTTCTGCTCCACATTCAGATGTAGGCTCAGAGATTGGTGTGAACATCATAAAGCATGGATCCATGCTGCCTTGGATCAACTGTTCAGGCTGCTGCTGGTGGTTTGATGGTGTGGGGGACATTTTCTCTGCACACTTTCGGGCCCTTTAGTCCCACCTGAGCATGGTTTAGACCCCACAGCCTACCTGAGTATTGCTGCTGACCATGTCCATCCTTTTATGTAAACAGTGGACCATCTCATGATAGAGACTTCCAGCAGCCTTATGTCCCAAAGCTCAGATCATCTCAGACTGGTTCTTGAACATGATGAGTTCATTGTACTCCAATGGTCTCCACAGACAAGAGATTCTCATTCTGGATATGTAACTGCGTGATGCTGTCATGGAGATTTGGACCAACATCTCTGAGGGATGTTTTAGCTCCTTGTTGAATCTATGACCCTAAAAATTAAGGCACTCTAATGGTCTTATTAATAGGAAAGTGTACCTAATAAAGTGGACGGAGTATATTACAGTGCTATGCCTCGATTTGATGGTCTTTGCATCTTGCAGCTTTACAACTATTTACTTTATCATCCCACCTCTTTCATTATGATGTGTCAGATTATCAGGTTCTCGGCTCTAATTTCAACAAATGTAAAAAAAAAAGAAACACTGAGATGAAGCAAAAAGGCACAAAAATAAACATTCTGGACAAATGAATCGATTGGCTGGACTGGTCTTAAAAGCTAAAATGTAAAAATAAAACTAATCAAAATGCATCTTGAACAGAAACCAGGGTAAAATCAATGTTTTGTACCACAGTAGAAAGAGTGACAGTCATATAAAGTGCATAATTATAAATGTTAAAATGTCCGAACTCTGTGATAGGAGAGAAGTCCGGGTACCAAAGCTGTTTCACTGCAGCTCTTTTTTAAGTGAACAGCACTGAGACGTGGAGGTGATATTGTTGTGCTTTCTGATAACTTAAATCTAAAAAGGTGGATTATAATCTTGCTGTAAATAGAGTAATTCAGTTCAGAAATCTAATCTGTTTAATAAAGATCTGAATTCACTCTAGAAGTGAATGATTAGCTGTATTAAACATCAAACCGAGCAGGCTTCGTGGTGTAAAGGCTGTCTGTGGTTTATCTACATGGAAAAGAACATTTCAGATTCTCTCCTCGTCCCTCTGATTGTGTTTCATCAGATCTGAATTGTCAGGGGTCACGCCGATGTCTCCTGTGGTTTCACAGTTTGGCTCTTGGCATCTGTTCCAGCAGAGTCCTCATGTTCAGCAGAGCGCCCTTCATGGCCTGAGCCAGCCGTGCCGCGCTTGTCTCCGTGCATGCGTTAAAAGATGACACGGCAAAGTTTATGTGGTCGTTCATGGGATTGTAGCAGACGCCGTATCCGTTTGGGACGACGGGGCCGAAACACATGACACAGTCCGTTTTAGACGGCACCTTTTGGGAGAGAAAGATCATATGTTTTTAAATTCAGAAACCATGAAGAATATGCATGAGTTTATTCTTTTGTTCAAATATTCAGCCGTCTTGTTACCTGGCTCGTCAACAGGCGATAGTGCAAGGCTTTGGCGAACGAGGGGTCTTTGAAAACTTCTGGCACGGAGATCTTTTCCTCTAAAGCCTGAAGCTTTAAACCCAGGAGGTGTCGGTCGATGGCCTGACCGCTGATCGCCTGCATGAGGAAAATCACGTTAGGGTGGGAAACACGACCAACAAAGAAAATCAGAAACATTATTTTATTTTTCAACTGAGCGGCCAAGTTCTGCTCCTTCCAAGTCCAACCTCCTTCACAAGTTCAGGACTAACAGATTGAGAAACTCTTTCCTCTTCAGGCCATCAGACTGTACAACTCCTCAATGGGGAGGAGGAACAGGAAGACAGAGGATGGGAAGGAGCAGTAGCCAGGAGCCATATTTTTATGTTTATTTATATTTATATTAGCAAATTTCTTTTACTTTTCAGATACCTGTGAGCTGTTTTACCCTCTGTGCTTGTTATGCTGCTGGAATCTTAATTTTCCTGAACGAGTCTTCCCAAAGGATAAATAAAGTTCAATCTAATCTATTCTAATATTATCTAATCTAATAATACTATATATCCCGTTTATCTCTATTGCACAGTAAGAATGTAACAAATAACTTTCACAAGCAAGATTCTACTGCAACAAAAGCAAATGTCTCAAACACAAAATATTGGTTGATTTCTTAAATTCTTAATCACCAAGTATCACACACAAAACCTACAAATGATCTAAATTGTACAGAAAAACTGTTAACAGTCATGTACACTTACTGGCCACTTTGTTCATTACATATTTCTCCTTAATTCTTGGTGTCATAGATACATTAAGGTGCTGAAACATCCCTCAGAGATACTGGTCCATATCTCCATGACAGCATCACACAGCTGCTGCAGATGTATCTGCTGAATATTCCTGCTGCATTCATGATTGGCAATATGGATTCACGTTGGGTGTTGGATATTTGCATATATACTTTATGTAGATGTGTATTTTATATATTTATGTATGTATGTATCTATGCATATATTTGTATCCATAAAATGAAGAGTTTTATGCTCTATTGTAACGTGTCTTGAGATAACACTTGATATGAATTGGTGCTATACAAATAAAAATTGATTGATGAGAATCTGCTGCTCCACCACATCCCAAAGGTGTTCAACTGGAATAAGATCTGGGGACTGTGGAGGCTGTTGGAGTACAGGGAACTCACTGTCATGTTGAAAAAACAGTTAGGGATGATCTGAACTTTGTGTCGTGGAGCTGGAAGTCTTCATCACAGGATGGTCCTCTGTGGTCAAAAAGGGATGGACATGGTCCATGGTGGGGTCTAAACCATGATCAGCTGGTACTAAGGGGTGCAAATACAACACCCCCCACCCCATTACACCATCGCCAACAGCAGGCTGTGCAGCTGATCCAAGGAAGGATGGATCCATACTTTCTGATATTCACATCTGATCTTGATGAGCCTGGGTGACCTGTAGCCTCAGTTTCCTGTTCTTAGCTGACAGGACTGGCTCCTGGTGTGGCCATCTGCTGCAGTCCATCTCCTTCAAGGTCTTTGGTTGTAACGAGTTGCTTTTTGAGTTCAAGTTCTATCATCTCCAACCACTTTGACTATCCTGACCTTTTGGCATCAATGAGGCATTTTGCCCAGAGTGATGTCACTCACTGGATATTTTCTGTTTTTCACACCATCCTCTGAGAAATGGTTGTATGTGAAAATTCTGATAGATCATCAGCTCCATCTGGCATCACCAACCAAGCCACATTGATGTAAGTCCCTTTTCTTCTCCCCTCTGATGCTCGGTTTGACCTCCTGTGGGTCGTCTTGACCATGACTTCATACCTACATGCATTCATGTGCTTTGATTGGGAAACTGTCTATTTGCACTGAGGAGCAGGTAAAGAGTGGACCTAGAATATAACCAGACCGCAGACGCTGGTGTCTGCACTCACCATGTTTGTGTACGCTCGGTGTGCCGTCACAGCTTTCACCAACAGATCAACTTTCTCCGTGTTCTGAGACAAAAACATCAAGCAAAGGAGAATCATCTGATGGTCAATCAGACTGTAATAATGTCCATAATGATTTAAAATGTAACTTTACAACTACTTTAAGAATCAATCTCAGATCATATTGCATTGTGACTCAAGCTCTAGTTTATCTTATTCACTTATTCTGATGGCTTATGTAGACTGTTATAAGCTCAGAGTTAGGACTGTAATCTAAGTTCATCACTATAACAGATGTTTTAAATAAGAAGATTCTAAATCAAGCATTTCCCTCTGATCGTACCTGTCTACTGGGGTCATCAAAAGCTTTAACGAAGGCCGCTGATGCGTTTGAGGCCGATCTGATCGTATCTGTTCGACCGAGTCTGAACATTCGGAGGGAGGCACTTTCATATGTGGCACAGCAGTGCTGATACAGCCTGAAGAAAAAAAGGGAGACAGAGACAGGTTGAATATAATCTGCTTAAAACTTTGTGATATAACATCATAAATCATCAGAATCAAGGCGCTTAAACCTCCAGTAAGACTAACAGTATGTGCCTATATCTCTGGGACTGTATGTTGGGTCTTCATGGGGACACTTTTGTGGATTAAAAACTGGCTTTACATCAAATACATCCAACAAAAAAGGTTTTAATTCAGCCTGAGGTGCAGTGTTTTATTTCAGAAATCTTATGTATGTGGATGCACAGCAAATGATCCATGATGAGTGATTTTATCAAATTTTCTTTGTTAAAAATGGAGCAGTGATGTTTGACCTCTACTTTGACCCTCTCATGTCAGTCTTACACCAATCAGATGCCTCCATTATTCTTGTCTTTCTTTACCAATCAGGAGCAGCCAAAGGTCAACAAGCAAAAACACAGACACCTGTCATCAAAAAAGAAGTGTGAGCAATGTTATGTGGCTTTTGTGATAGTGCTTGACAGCGTTGGGGTTTGTCATGAATCAAAACAAAAAAGACAGACCAAAAAAATCAGATAATGTCTAGGGAGTTGTGAGGGTTAAAGAAAGAGATTGTAAATAAATGAGTAAAAACTGAGACCATATTACTCTCCTTAGCACCCATCCCATGGAGAATATCTATCTATCTATCTATCTATCTATGTTGATGTGTGCATTTCTCTGGCTGCAAAAATTCCCAAAATTTCAAAAGATCCCATATCTTAACACTGGGTGGAATTTTTAAAAAAAATCATATCTCTGCCATTTTTTTTTACGGATTTGCTTCCAATTTTCCAGGATAACATGGGGTTCATGTCTCTATCCCTTTGACAATATTCAATAATTTATATATAATCAAAATATGACACTATGTTCCTAAAGTTTGTTGTGTTCACACAGGATAACAGCCTCCATGTATGTGCTGACTTTGGTCTGGATCCTGGTGCTGTTCTGGACCCGGTGATTTAGAATTGTATCTTTTACAGGGTTTGTGGAAAAGCCACTGCAGGAACTGAGCTGCTTGGTGGAGTTCTGCACTCTCTGAGTGTTTTCTGGGATTTTATCAGCTCTGACCTCTGAACTATCTTCTTCCATGTCAGGAAGTTGAGCGCCCCGTGTCCCTTGACTGTCCTCCATTGTGCAGATTAAAATATATTTACAGCTACATCCAGAGCACAGGTGGACAAGTGCATGAGCACAAGGTGTCATCACAAGTTAAACTGTTTGTTTATCACAGAGTCAGACGGTCTGTCTGTCAAGTCTGTGCAGTGAAGCCACTCAGGCATTTACGCTCTCATCTCTGTTAGTCAAACGGTAATTAAATTACTTATTTTGATTTCTCTGCAGTCCAGTACTGGTCTGTGGCCTGCCTGGTGTTTGGGGTGTCCGGTGTCTGTCTTATATAACACGAGTTCACCCCTCTTCTGGGAGACCCCAGGCTGGGAACCAAGGTTTAGAACACCAGAAGAAAGATTTGTCATCATTTCTAACGCAGCACAGGTCCATCAAATTCCTTGAATTCCTTGTGGACAATAATTCTCAGAAGGAGGCTCTGCTGTTGCTTTTGGATTTGACGGTAAGGCATGAAAAGCTGAGAGCACTGACAGATTGACCCCGTACTGTTGTCTGAGTATCTCACCTGTAGTAAGCCAGCTGTAGAGCCACCTGTATGAACGCATCAGGGCTCATCTTGTGAGACTTTGGGACGTCTTTCCCAAAATGTCCGAACACAGAGACCTTCATGTCCAGGTCGTCTGCCAGGCTGTTAGTGGAGGCAGGAAAGAGCTCATGTTTATTATAACTGATGTAAGGATTAGAAAAGTAAGATTTTATATAAAATCTGTCCTCACATGTTCATGGCTTGTTTGGCCTCCTCGATGTCCTTCTTGATCTCTGGTGTGATGTTGAAGTGAAGTTTTTGAGGCATGGGCAGAGGCACCATGGGTGATCGAGTCATTTCTGGTTTACTCCTGTGACCACAAACAACCAGTTAAAGGGGAAACAAATAAAAATATTGATATTGTTTCCAGATTATAATGACAGTATTAACTTTCTCTGAATGGAGGGTCAAACACTTTCTGGTCTACTCACGTGTATTCTACCACATGGTCGATTAAGGCGACAATTGGTGGACCCTCAGCCGGGGCGTGCTCATAGTTTGCCCCACATGTCCCGTCCTCCCCGACAATAAACTAAAACAAAGACAAAATATGTATCACTTTGTGTTACAGAGCTTTATATAAATGATGGATGAATATGACATTTGTGTGAGCATATAAATGTATCTATGCCGACTTAATTAACTCTGCAGTTTTGAGTTCATTTCATTGAGATTTACTATGTGTAAAAACTAAATCGTCAAATAAAATTAAGACAGTAATTTTCAACAAAGGCTCATGAAAGTCCCTTATTTTTGGGTTTCAGTGATTCAAAAGTCAAAAAAAGAGTTTTTTAGAGAGACCTATTGAAGAGGTCCTATGTCCATTTTTTCATTTAATATTGTTAAAGGAGCTAGAAGAGCAAAAGAACATGACACCTACAACTAAACTCTCAGTCCATGGAGAAATGCTCTGTCCCTCTTCACAGAAAATGTCCCTTAAATACTCTGTTTTTTACTTCCTTGGATTTATGATGTCATTGCTATACAACCTCCAACTACATGTGTTTTCTTCACATCACATTTTTTAATTCAACTTAAATCAGTTCAATGGACACCAGGACATGAGACCTTAGAAAGATTGTTACTGCCTACCTTTAAAAAAAATCAGGACAATGTTCTTGAATAAATGTTTATGAATGGATATTAAATTCTTCATCTTAAGTTAACTATAAAATTATTGGGTTTGGATAATCTATAAATGTATTCTTTAAACAAGCAGAATACAGAAAGAAAGATCTTCTAACATCTTCTAATATTTTTTTGGCTTGAATTATTTCTGTGTGATGTTTAACTAAAATCAAAATGTAAGGCTTAAGGCTTCTCAATCTGCCATTTCTGCACAGAGAAAAATAAACAAAATGAAATAAAAGAAACTCTACAAACATAAAAACATACAGCTGAAGCCTGAGGCTGCAGGTATGTGTGTGTTGGCTTGCAACAAAAAGCTCTTCTCCATGATCCAGAACTTAATGCTGTGAGAAACAAGAGCTTCAGTTTGACTAAGCTGCATTTTCCAAACAAAACTTTATTTATTTATCTGTAAATATACCTGCAGCGTCTTGTCGAACCAGCGGTTTCCGCTGTTCCACTGACTCCCTCCTCCATGCAGCATCTGAACAGCAGCTGAACTTCTTCTCTTCTCGTCTGACGTTTGAGGCATCGCTCCGTCCAAACACAGAGTAAAGATGCTCCTCTGGATCACTGACACCGACTTTTTGTTGGTCTTATCTGCACACATAAAGAAGTACACAGAGTGATCAGAATGCTTCGTATATACAAAGAAACAATGTGATAGCATATCAATGTCAGTGATAATTAGAAGAATTCTATAAGGGCTCCTTTTTTAACATATCCTGAGATCTTACCCTCCCATGACATGTAGACGGAAAATGTATTAAAGCTATGAAACAACTACAACGGCTGCCTCCCCGTGGTGTTGTGATAGTAACACATTCTACAGCTTTCCGAGAGAAACCTGCTGTGCCCAAAGTCTGTGTTTTCTTCGTATTAAATTTCTGAATCCATGCGGTACAGAAGTGATGATGCGATAATTTAATATCTACAGCAACATAAAAAGAAGTCCTTTTTCCCCAGGACCTGATTGATCTACTTTATTATTAACCTGAAAATGCAAACAAGCCCGTTTAAACTGTTGTGAACTGTAATAAAACTCAACAAATGTCTTTGTACCTAAGTACTGCAGAGAATTTATTCAAGTTCCACACGCAGGACTTTACCGGACTTGTTTTTGACTTCCTTTCTATTCTTTAACCCTTCTGATGAAAAACAATGCCTTAACAGTTATATTATTGGCTTGTGAAAGGGGGGCGAGAGAGTAGGGGAGGAAGGCCGCAGAAGCCTGCATTTGCTTTCCAGTCCACCAAACCAGCTCCCATCATCCTGTATGGCACTGGTAAATATAATCACCACTAAAACAACAGGGACTGACCCCACTTCAGAGGAATGCTGGCTCAACAATAAGCTACTGTAAACTTTTTCATGGCGTTTCACTTTCCCTCTACAAAGCCTCTGTGTTTGGGACTGTTTTGTGATGCAGCATATTAGCTGTGCACCCCTCCACAGCAGTAGCTCAGCCCGTAAGCACTTGGGTTTGAGACTGAAGGGTGGCTGGTTCAAGCCCTGATGAAAAAACTTTAGCACTCTTGAATTGTTCTTTAAATATCTAAATAATCATGTGTCACTACAGTTTTCTGAACCAGCCACCAGGCGTCTGAACGACCACTCGAGTCTTCATCTGTGGTGGTCGTCTGGTTCCAAGATACAAAACCTCATTCTGTCAGACCGCTCTTTCTGTAAAGGGGGCAAAACTTTGGACTCCCTACCCAAAAATCTAAAATAGAGACCAAGAGTAATGCTTTTGACAAAGTACTCAATGGCTAAAATAAAAACAACAGAGCTCACATGAATATCTTAACTGGTTGATTGCTTGAACATGTTGCCTTTGCTTTAAATCTTATGTTCATAATTAATCTTGAAAGCTGTTTCTCTTTTATTGTTGTAATGTTGGTGTACACTGCTTTTGTTTCTTTTTCTTCTATTACTTTTATTATTTTATAAATTCTAAAGCCTCCTGTGGACACAAGTTGCGAGTTAGCACATGTGCTAAAACACAAAAATCATTCTTCTGGTTTGTGCAATGTAACTGTGATGTCCACGTCAAATAAACAATAAATGAATGAATGCTGCAGTGGGGTCAGTTAGCGGCCTCTAGAGTACAAACTTATATAAACCTCACTCCCCTGCATGTTTTTTAAAATGGGTCACTCCTGTATTTATCCAGGAAGGAAAAACAGGTAAATCAAATGGTTGAAGTTGAGTTTTCCATCCCTTTGCCATCTTTGGTTTGTAGTTTTGGATATGGATGTCAGGATTCCCCTTCTGCAAGGACAGAACATCCTGTCTGTAGACCCCATTTTACCATCAGAACCAGAAAGGTCCAGGACAAACTTTGTTACTAAGTCCCACTCGTGACAGCAACGAGCCTCCAGGTTCATGGGCTCACAGTTCATGCATCTGCACCATCCGCACCTCTTTCTACCTGTGACTCCATCTGCCAAAGGTCGTCCTCTGTGAACTTTGGTTCCTCTCGTACATATGACTAGATAGATTTTTTTAGTGAAGATAGTGTTTCTTCTGGAGAAAAATTATGGTTTTCTGGTGGAAGGATACATAGCCAATATCCTGCATCACAAAACTGTCCCACACACAGGGAAGGAAAAGTGAAAAGCTGTAAAGGTTTCTACTGGAGCATCTAATCAACGTAGATTTTTGTGTAGTTTTGCTATAAAAGTGGAGAAATTATAAGGCGTTCAGTGGCTACTATGCAACACAACAGCAAATCCTCTGCTGCTTGGCTGGGTTGGTTTCTTTTTGTATTTTTTCTATAACACAAAAACAGCCTAATGATGCCACAAACAAAAGCAAAGTATTCATTCTGTGAAGCTTAACAGCTACGTTTGTCTGAACAATCGGATTATTTTATTGTGAGAGACGGAGCAGCTGTTTCTGGTGAAAATGTAGATTTGATCTTTTTATCTGGCGCTCTGGTGCCCTCTGGTATCAGGTACAGGGCACTGAAGTCATGGGTAAACAGACAGTTTTTACAATAAAGCCATATCCATCATAGATGAGCATCTAACACAACAACTATGTGCAATAACATAAACAAACACAAGCAAATACTATGAATACTGGTGCAATAATCCACAGCTTTGTATGAATGCTATGTATACTAGAGCATATGTATGTATGGATAAACATGACTGTGTAGCACTTTGTGCTGTATGTTGTACTTTTTTATATTTTTTTCTGAATGTTGTTCAAGCACAAGCATCAAACAAGTCAGTAACCCAATTTTGTTACACAGTGTCATTACAATAAAGGTTTCAGTTCAATTCTATTCTATTTATCTTGAAAAAAAGCTTGAATTGGAAATTGTTTGATCAGGAGTATTTGCTCCTTCGTTGTGACCATTACAAACTGTTCTACTGCTGCTGGCATAATATGCTAGGACAATAAACAGAAGTACCTTAGACCCTCATTTTAATTATTTCGATCTTTTATTCTTCTTCTGATCGTCTGCTTGGTGGCATCATATCTGTTTCCTCTCCGACATTTTAAAAGAGACCCCGACATCCTCAGACTCACCTTTGGTGAGGTTGAGTAAACTTCCCCACGAGTCTCGGTGCTGCGTGGTGAGGATGCCGACGGGCTCCGTGTTGCTCTGCAGAGATGAGTTGCAGATTCTCTCCAGCTGAACGAAGAGCTGATTGGATGTCAGAGGAGTCCCGTCGCTGTTGTACACATCCAACACGAAGAACTGAGGAGGACAGACACGGTGATAAGGAGATAAGGTCAAACTTCACAACTCCATTTGCAAAATCAAAGATTAAAGCTGATGGAGGTGAACGTTGCTCTGATGTGTTTGTGCTTCTCACCTGGAAGTTGTGAACCACAGTGATGTGCCTCGGTGGTCTGGAACTCTTGGCATGGTTCACGATGGAGTCTTTCTGCAGACCGGGGATACGACAGGACGACAGGACTTCATAGTACTGATTCATACACAGAGGCTTCCCTCCAAGGTATTCAACGGGCAAAGTTTCACTGCAACCAGGAAAAGGTCATTCAAAACAAACATTCCAAAAATCCATCTATATCTATATCACTTATCCCTTTCGGGGGGGGTCTGGAGCCTATCCAAGCTAAAATCGGGGGAGATGTGGGTCACACCCTGAACCGGTCACAGAGCCACAAAGAGACACTGACAACCATTCACGCTCACAATCCCATCCAAGGGCAATTTTGAGTCACTAATCAACCTCATGGCAATGTCTTTGGTCAGAGGGGAAGCCCGAGTACCTGGAGAGAACTCAGAGTGACACAGTGGTGTAGCAGGTAGTGCAAGTGCCTCACAGCAAGAAGGTCCATGGCTCGATCCCTGGGTCAGGCAGGGCCTTTCTGTGTGAAGTTTGTATGGTCTTCCTGTGCATGCGTGGGTTATCCTCGGGCACTCCAGCCCTGTGATCCACTGGCGACCGGTTCAGGGTGTACCCCACCTCTCGACCGATGACAGCTGGGACCGGCTCCAGCTCCCCTGCGGCCCCAGCAGGGATAAGCAGTATAGAGAATGACTGATTGACTGACTGACAAACAGGCTTTGTCAGAGTGTTTAAAGATATTTTCTAAACATTTCCAGGCCATATACAGACTCTCATCTACTTAACCTTAAATACACTCAGTCTCATTCTGACAATCAGCTGCTCGTAGAACCGGAGAGATAACTGCTTTTATATTTGTTGAGCTCACAAGGCGAGCAGCAGATCAGTGCAACACAGAATAATCTAGACATAAATTTTGGGATGATAAGGGATTGTGGTTAAATTTGGAACTACTTGCTTTTACGTCAAAGCTTGAGATCACAGTTGGACACATATTGAGTTAAAATGCATGAAGAACATAAGAGAAGGTGAAAAGGAAGGATCCAGAGAACATCTTGACCTCAGTACTCACTTGTCAATCATCGTCTTAAAGTCCAAAACGCCTGCTATCAGTTTGGCAGCAAACCTGAGGACAGAAAAAGTGTTGTATTTTCATTTACATATGAACTTTTATGAACATTTCTTATGACTGTTATGCAATTAAATGCAGACAGAGCTGTGCTCAATCTTTAACTTTCAAAACTATACGGACTGGAGCAGTGAAAACAGTAGAGGCAGTCCTTTGTGGAAATACAATATACTGCAGTGAGTGAATGGCTTTAATATGTCAGTGAAAACATCTGTTCAAACTATGGCTGGACGATATGGCCTAAAAAATATAGTCCTGTTTTTAAAATACAAAATTCATTTCACGATTTTGTTAAAGGGCCAAATAAATGCAATATGATCAAAAAGACTCACGATTTAAAAAATCTAAAATGTAAAGCTCTGATTCGAAGCCTTTATAGCAGCAGTCATGTACAAATACATTTAAACTGAACTGCAAGTAGCAGCATGTAATTTAAAGTGAAAAAAAAAAACAAATCCAAGCAAGTTTCAGCTTCTTTTTGATGGGAGTTAAAAAACATTTAAACTATATTTTGTGGACATTTCCAGTTCTATATAAACAAATGCAATACACAGAGTGCATTGAAGAAAACTTCAACTATATTTACTCGGAAATAATTTACATTTTTTATGATGTTGTGGTGGATTTTGTCAGGATTTCCTCATGTGCATACTTTTTGATATTTGAACTGGGTGGTGATGCACAGGATGTCCGTCATCATCCTTTCTAATGGTTTTCTTTAATTGTGGTGTCATAATACAGGAAGTAAGCCTTAAATAAAAACTGGTGTTAACCTCTTAACTCTGGACAACAAAAGTCCAAAGTTCATCACAGCAATCTACTTCAATTTTATCGTGACCTCCATCATACATTTCATCGTATTACTACTTTCATAAAGGAGTCATTATAACATTGCATAACATTCTGTTTGTGTGTGATCACCTTAACTGTCCCTGCTTGTCCCTGAAGTTCATACGAGGCAAGACCAGTCCAGGACTTGAATGCACCACCACAGGAAGGCGGTATGTGAGGTATGCAACTTGAACCCACCACTCCGACAGCTACAGGCAGAAATATCAACATCATGTTGAATAAAACAAGATGAAAATATCATAAAAGAAAGGAAATCTGACAAAATGGATTCATCTTCAAGCATGTGTGTCAAACATTGGTTGAATGTCAGGAAAAACACTAAAAGCTTTAGTACTGAAAACACTTTTATAATAAAGGCCTTAAGATTAAATACTACATTCACACTGCAAGAAGTGATGAAGACAAAATGCTGGCTTTTTAATAATTAAGGCACAATAATAAGGGTCTTTTAAATATGTTCTTAATCTTTTTTTGTTGCTTCTTGAGCAAGAATCCTGTTTTTTTCTATCTGCTTTTTTTTCAAAAAGACCAAATAAAGCAATCAGTCCTCAAATTTTTTAAATACTGTCTGAACTGCACAAACACTTTGACATAATCTTACACCAAAGACTACTGATTTTGAAGCGATGTTGTCAGTTTACAGATTTTTTTGTCCAATGTTTGGTGATTAAAGGAGACATTTTGTGCTTGTTTCTCCTTTTCACTATGCCAGACTAGGATGCCTGTAAAGCATTTCTGCCCTCAGTACAAGTCATTTAGTTCCTTCATTGCCCCACAATAGCGTTCTCACAAATCCTCATTTTAGACCATTATCAAGCTCTCGCTGAAACGCTCGGATCTCAGGATGACCTACAGTAACCTTGTAACGTCACAGCCCTTTGTGCTCTGATTGGTCAGTTCTATCAGGGGTAGAGCCAGCCTGTCTTTCTTCTTCTACTGTATTTTCCGACAGGCTCAAAGCAGCGACCGTGTATTGAGTCCCCCTACAGGCCAGAGCTGATAATGAGTGAGTGTGAGCTAGGGAGCTATATACTGCTGCTTGGTGGATGTGTTCCTGACTGATGGTTGTGGGGCTAACGGACATCGCAGAGGAGGAAGTGTTTTATCAGATTACTCCAATAAAAAGAAATGTACCTTGTGTCGTCACGACGATTTAAACCTTGCGGTCATCTCGCAATGACCTATTTTCAGAGGCATCAAATCTCGTTCTAGGATATCAGAAAAAATACAATATCTAATTTTTTGAAAATTAAGGGGGTGTAAGGTCTTGTTTTCAAATGTATTATATTATATGTAAGTATTAAATCATGCATCAGCATGACATGTCTCCTTTAAACAAAGAAAATTAACCAAAACTGAACCTCCGAGACTTTAACTTTTGGTTGCATTGTTTCAAAACAGGCATTTGTATACATATATATTTGATGTTACCATACCACCTACACATAAAAGATCAGTTTAAGGAGTAATAATGTCTTAGAGGCCGGGCCACAGGAGGTATAAGCCCTCACAGTGGACAGCCTTGGTCAAGTCCAACCTGATGACACTTCCACATGCATTCCCACCTCTTCCTCGCCACAGTTTTGACCCCACGCGCCATCCTGCCTCTAAAATGACAGCAGTGGTAAGACCAAAACCAAACCATTAAAAACTAAAACAGCTAAAGTCAAGATGGTCTGACCCAGTTGTTGGTTTTGCCCGCGCTCGTCTCCAGGCCCCTCTGCAACCTCTCCCGACCCCTCCGGCTTTCTGAAACTCCTCCAGCAGATCTTTGGTGTGTTTCAGCTCATCCACCTCCACGATGGGCTCCAGGGCTGTGATGTAGCGCGCAGGTCTGCTGCAGAGGGGGATGGGCAGCGTGGGCAGACCCTTCTGATGGGATAGATACCACCCAGAGACTTTTGTCGCAGACACAGGTTTCACCATCCCCACCTTCACCTGAAAAACATCAGAGACAATATTACAGTGGGTTTGGTGAAAATTATTATTTTATGATTAATAAACTGCAGGAAAGATCATTTCTAATCACAGTTATTATCATTATATTTATGACAGTTTTTCAAATGTACACCTCAGCAAACAAACCTATGTAAGATCCTGCGGCTGCCCACCTGCAGGCCTTCAGCTGGGGGATATTACATCTTTGGTCCATGCTAGGGAGTCTGGACAATAACTGCTTTCTATTTACAATCACAATCTCAACCTCTCTCAGAATAACTGTAATTACAATTTTTAGCATAATTATCAGCCCAAAGTCTGAATACACTGCTGATCAAAATTCAAGACCAGGTGAAAAATCGCAACAACTTACATTTTGCACTGTTCGATTAGAAGGGTTTAAGTAGTGCTTCAAACTGCTTCAAAAGAAAAATGGGAGAGAGACAAACAAAAATTGGGTAACAATTTATTGCAAACAACCATTAAACTGAAATAGGCTGATCAAAGGTTTAAGACCACAGCCTCTAAAAGCCAAAATCTTGGCAAAAGTGTGGATTTAATGTCATTTTCTGTCAGGTATTCACAGTGTCATGATCTCCTGATGGAAAACACAAAAGAGCTTTCCCTTTTTGAATGTGGTCGGATTGTTGAGCTGCATAAGCAAGACCTCTCGCAGCGTGCCACTGCTGCAGAGGATGGACGCATTAAGACAGTCATTTTAAACTTCGTAAAAGACCCCGAGGGTTATGGAACAAAAACTGGTAGACCCATAATCCTGAGGATTGGCTGTCCATCAAGACACAGGACAATCCTCGGCCCAAATTAGGGTTGTTACTGGTGCTGATTGCAGTCTGGTAACTGAACTGTGTCTGGTTTAAGAACAAAAAACGTCTTCAGAGGCCTTGTCTTAGTCAACAGAGTTTGCACATAAGCACCAAACATGGGACATTGCAGGTGGAGGATATTTTATTGTCTGATGAGAAAAGAATTAACCATGACGTCCTGATGGCTTCAACGTTACTGACATGACAAGAAGATCCACCTGAGATGTTTTCTACACGGCACAGTGAAAGGGACATCATCATGATCACCTGGGTGCTTTTTCCTTTAGTGGAACAACAGAGCTTCAGGCTGTGCAGGGCCGTCAAACAGTTGGCTATGTTGCAGGGGGCCTCCCTCATGACTGAGGGCCTTCTTCTGTGTAGTAACAACTGAGGGCCCTGGTCTGTTCATAAAGACTGAGGGCCCTGGTCTGTGCAGTAATGACTAAGGGCCCTGGTCTGTGCATAAAGACTGAGGGCCCTGGTCTGTGCGGTAATGACTAAGGGCCCTGTTCTGTGCGGTAATGACTGAGGGCCCTGGTCCGTGTGGCAATGATTGAGGGCCTTTGTCTGTGTGGTAATGACTGAGGGCCCTGGTCTGTGTGATGATGACTGAGGGCCCTGGTCTGTGTGGTAATGACTGAGGGCCCTGGTCTGTGTGGTGATGACTGAGGGCCCTGGTATGTGTGGTAATGACTGAGGGCCTTCGTCTGTGTGGTGATGACTGAGGGCCCTGGTCTGTGTGGTAATGACTGAGGGCCCTGGTCCGTGTGGTAATGATTGAGGGCCCTGGTCTGTGTGGTGATGACTGAGGGCCCTGGTATTTGTGGTGATGACTGAAGGCTCTGGTATGTGTGGTAATGACTGAGGGCCCTGGTCTGTGTGGTAATGACTGAGGGCCCTGGTCTGTGTGGTAATGACTGAGGGCCCTGGTCTGTGTGGTAATGACTGAGGGCCTTCGTCTGTGTGGTAATGACTGAGGGCCCTGGTCTGTGTGATGATGACTGAGGGCCCTGGTCTGTGTGATGACTGAGGGCCCTGGTCTGTGTGGTAATGAGTGAGGGCCCTGGTCTGTGTGGTAATGAGTGAGGGCCCTGGTCTGTGTGGTAATGACTGAGGGCCTTTCTTCTGTGTGGTAATGACATGACTGAGGGCCCTGGTCTGTGTGGTAATGACTGAGGGCCTTCGTCTGTGTGGTAATGACTGAGGGCCTTCGTCTGTGTGGTAATGACTGAGGGCCCTGGTCTGTGTGGTAATGACTGAGGGCCTTTGTCAGTGTGGTAATGACAGAGGGCCCTGGTCCGTGTGGTAATGACTGAGAGCCCTGGACTGTGTGGTAATGACTGAGGGCCCTGGTCTGTGTGGTAATGACTGAGGGCCCTGGTACCTGTGTGGTAATGACTGAGGGCCTTTGTCTGTGTGGTAATGACTGTGGACCCTGGTCTGTGTGGTAACAACTTAGGGCCTTCGTCTGTGTGGTAATGATTGAGGGCCTTCATCTGTGTGGTAATGACTGAGGGCCCTGGTCTGTGTGGTAATGACTGAGGGCCCTGGTCTGTGTGATGATGACTGAGGGCCCTGGACTGTGTGGTGATGACTCAGGGCCCTGGTCTTTGTGGAGATGACTGAGGGCCCTGGTATGTGTGGTAATGACTGAGGGCCCTGGTCTGTGTGGTAATGACTGAGGGCCGTGGTCTGTGTGGTAATGACTGAGGGCCCTGGTCTGTGTGGTAATGACTGAGGGCCTTTGTCTGTGTGGTAATGACAGAGGGCCCTGGTCTGTGTGGTAATGACTGAGGGCCCTGGTCTGTGTGATGATGACTGAGGGCCCTGGTCTGTGTGGTAATGACTGAGGGCCCTGGTACCTGTGTGGTAATGACTGAGGGCCCTGGTCTGTGTGGTAATGACTGTGGGCCCTGGTCTGTGTGGTAATGACTGAGGGCCCTGGTACCAGTGTGGTAACAACTGAGGGCCTTCGTCTGTGTGGTAATGATTTAGGGCCTTCGTCTGTGTGGTAATGACTGAGGGCCCTGGTCTGTGTGATAATGACTGAGGGCCCTGGTCTGTGTGATGATGACTGAGGGCCCTGGACTGTGTGGTTATGACTGAGGGCCTTCGTCTGTGTGGTAATGACTGATGGCCTTTGTCTGTGTGGTAATGACTGAGGGCCCTGGTCTGTGTGGTAATGACTGAGGGCCCTGGTCTGTGTGATGATGACTGAGGGCCCTGGACTGTGTGGTAATGACTGAGGGCCTTCGTCTGTGTGGTAATGACTCATGGCCTTTGTCTGTGTGGTAATGACTGAGGGCCCTGGTCTGTGTGATGATGACTGAGGGCCCTGGTCTGTGTGGTAATGACTGAGGGCCCTGGTCTGTGTGGTAATGACTGAGGGCCCTGGTCTGTGTGGTAATGACTGAGGACCTTCGTCTGTGTGGTATTGACTGAGGGCCCTGGTCTGTGTGGTAATGACTAAGGGCCTTCGTCTGTGTGGTAATGACTGAGGGCCCTGGTCTGTGTGGTGATGACTGAGGGCCCTGGTCTGTGTGGTAATGACTGAGGGCCCTGGTCTGTGTGGTGATGATTGAGGGCCCTGGTCTGTGTGGTAATGACTGAGGGCCCTGGTCTGTGTGGTGATGACTGAGGGCCCTGGTCTGTGTGGTAATGATTGAGGGCCCTGGTCTGTATACTCACTCTTTTGGACCATCCTGTATGTTCCCCTAATCTAATCCCAGTCAAGAACATTTAGAGATGGATTACGAGGGAAGTTTACAAAAATGGACATCAGTTCCAGACAGTGGATGCCCTCAGTAAAACCATCTTCACATTAGCATCAGCAGCATTCCCACCTGCCTCCTGGAAATACTGGCCTAAAGCATGCCGAAACACATTTTTTCGGGCGATTAACAAGATTTTTTCAGCTACTTATTACTGAAACCTTTTCAAACATTATATTTCTTTTTTTTTCCCTTTGTTTTTTTTTAGAGCTGTCGTCTTAAATTTTTTGAACAGCCTAAATCAGTTTAATGGTTGTTTGCAATAACTTGCTTACTCAATTTTTTTTTGGTCTCACTCCCATTTCTCCTTTTTGTATTTTTAAGCTCTACTTCTTAAGATCCAACAGTGCAAAATGTTAATTCTTGCAATTTTTCCAACTAGTCTTAAAATTTTGTTCAGGTGTTTATGATGTATTTTACGGGTGTATTAGGGTAGTAGGCCTAAAAATAAAATACCAGATTGTTTTCAACAATTCGATTAACAATTTTAATCAATATTTCTCTCTGGAAAAAAAACAAAAACCTCAAAGCCACACAAAACTGACATGAATCAATATTTGCATTTATGTTATCAAACTGTTTTCACAAACAAAACAGAATTTCCCTCTTAAAGTTAGAGTGTATGTCATAAAATGCTGATTTTGTAATTTCTCTACATAAACACTTAAACCAACACGATGTAGTTTTTCAAACATAATATAGTCCTTAGATATTCATTGTCATGGTCCACCACTTCATAATGAGTTGAATGACGCCTCTGTCGTGGTCTGCATCTCTTTCCAACTCTCTTAAAGTGATATTCCGGGATTGAACAAGTTGGGTCCTATCACAAGGGTTCGGGCAGAAATTACCTCTACAGCAGTGTTTCTGTGGAGAAGAAATCCAGGGTGCTAGGACCTAACTCCCTCTTCATGCTTCGGATCTGCTCGTCTGCTGAATCCGCTGTAGTCAGACGGGGCTATATTTTACTTGACCAAAAACACAAATAAACGGACTCCCACCGAAAAGTCTGATATCGGTCTGCATTCACGCTTCCCGCGCTTCAGACATAAATGTCTGCTACATTTATGTCTGAAGCTCCCTTGCCGTGGCCCCCGCTAAGTGCGGCTAAATTGGTTGGATCTAAATAACTTCTGAAGGACTCCGAGCTGCACGGTGTTTGTCTGAGTGAGTATATGAGCATGCACAAACCTAAAAATAAGGTCCAGGTGTCAAAAAAACGGAGTTTCCCTTTAACTTCGGCGTGGATGGTGGGAACCCTGCCACACTAAAAAACTACAAGTTTAGTTCCTATGGTGCGTTCAGTTGTAGTCGGAGGTCGGAATTTCCCACTTCAGTAGGAAATTTCATCTGAACGCCCCGAGGTCGGAATATCCTACTCGAACTCGGGAACCTCGCCACCCCGAGTTGACAATCGAAGATGGCAGCCCACAGTGTGAACAATTATTTAGCTCCTCTAATAATCCATTTATTTGCACTTCTGACTAGTGTGTGTTGCTCTAGATCAGCTGTATACATAGTATTGTTAGACTTATATTTACAAAAATGCTGCCATGGTGATAATCACATTCTTCATGTGATATTTGTGAACAACAACGCAGGGCGTGCTAACAGCAGCTAACAATAGCCTGGTCGATCGGCACGTTTTTTTTCCGACTTCAACTGGAACGCCGACAAGTCGGAGATGACGTCACTCCCATTTCCCAGCTCCCAGTTCCGAGGTAAATGGAACGCAGCACTAGTAGGATATTCCGACCTCGGGGGGCGTTCCAGATGAAATTTCCTACTGGGAAGTGGGAAATTCCGACCTCCGACTACAACTGGAACGCACCAATAGTCATGTCGGAGGCAACAAAGAAAGCAAGAAAAAGAAAAGTTTATTTTGAGGATACAAAACAAAGAAAGCGAGAGAAGAACAAGCTGAATGCTCGGATCAGACTAAACATCAGTTCGGCGTTCACTCGCTGGCGTGAAATAAAAGACGAGGAGGGATGTCCGACCGATTCCGACTTGGCCCTGTTATTGCTGGACTTGTAAGTACTTGTTGATTGTTTACCATCCGTTTACAGTATTCTTGAGAACGTACTAGTATGTCGTTTTGTTTAGACCTATTTCAAGTGTGTGATATCGCCAGCTCGTGGTTGACTTTACTCATTCACTTTATCGCTTCAACAGGACGGGGGCGACTTCATGGTAATAAAACCAAGTTGAACTTAGCGATTTTCAACATCGTCATTTAGTCAAAATAAATACATTACCTCGTCGTTATCCATCCTGTAAACAGCCGCTGAAGACAGAAGAATACTTTTGTGCTAAGTCCTGGCTTCTGTGATTCGCCTACAAAACAAATGCACGCGACCTGCAGATCTGTACCTTTTGGTGCGTTCCAGTTGTAGTCGGAGGTCGGAATTTCCCACTTCCGAGTAGGACATTTTATCTGGAACGCCCCCCGAGGTCGGAGTATCCTACACGGAACTCGGGGAGACCTCGCCACCCCCGAGTTGACAAACAAAGATGGCAGCCCCCAGTGCGAACAGTTATTTAGCTCCTGTAATAATCTATTTATTTGCACTTCTGACTGGGGTGTGTGAGCTTGTTAAAAAGTTAAAACTGAAGTTGGGTTTTTTCTTTACAATTAAGTCTTGTCTCTCCTTTGAATCCAGAAAAAGACTGGTGTCTGCTACATTTATGTCTGTGCTGGACTATGGTGATGTTTTGTACATGCATGCCTCCTCTAATAGCTTACATTCTCTGGATACTGTGTATCATGGAGCTCTGAGGTTCATCACTGGTTTTAAATCTCTTACTCATCATTGTTTGCTGGATGCTCATGTTGGATGGTCTTCTTTGTCTGCACACAGACTTCATCACTGGCATATTCTTATTTATAAATGTATCCTTGGTCTGCTTCCATCCTACCTGCTGACTTACATCAGTCAGAAGAGCACAGCATCTTATAATCTTCGGTCCCAGGATCTTTTCTTATTGCCTGTTCCCAAAGTAAGAACTGAGCTGGGAAAAAAAGGCATTCAGGTTTGCAGCTCCACATGCTTGGACTGAACTACAAGAAGACCTGAAACTAAAAGATCTGGTGTCACTAGACACTTTTAAGTCAATGTTGAGCAACTTGGAGGCAAATACATCTGGCTGCAGATGTTTTGACTGATGCACTTTATCTTTCTCCTGTGGACAATCCAAGCAAAATAAGCTGTCTGAATTGTGACTTCTCTTTCTTAATGTACTGAATTCTTGTTTTATGTGTTTGATGACTACATGTGTATGTGTAAAACTGTTGAATGTGCTGCTGTCTTGTCCAGGACACTCTTGTGAAAGAGATTTTTAATCTCAATGAGGTTTTCCTGGTTAAATAAAGGTTAAATAAAATAAATATATATGTATATGTATAGATATGTATATATATAGATATATATATATATATATAGATATGTATATATATATATATATATATATAGATATAGATATAGATATAGATATATAGTAATTCATTACAAACATTTTTCTCTTTCATATATTTTTTTTGTTTTTTGCAATAAATGTGTTATGAAGCACTTTTAGTTGATACTAGGGCATCTAGATGTAATTTAACCCCGCCACCATCCCCCCTCATAAGAGGACAGTCTCCAGCTGTTTTTTGGCCTATTTATTTTTATAGCTGTTTTAAATGTTTGGAATATTTTTGCTTTATTAGAGGATTTTTTATTCATGACACATTCATTAATCTATTACCTACATTTATTTATTTTTTATTTACTTTTTCTATCGCTTTAAATATGTTACCAAGCATTCTTACTTTAGTCTAAACTATGTTTTTTTTTTTAACCCTTTTCCACCCTATCTCATCATAGGACAAATTATCTTTAAGTCTAATTAATAATCAGACAGTAACTCTTCACAAATAAAGAGATTTAATTGCATTACAGTAATTTCTAAGTTACTGTGTTAAAATAAACAAACAGGACTTGAATAAATTGGTCTTAGTGATAATTATAGTATCTACATGCGATCATTTTGTGCAACATATTGAGTTTTGTTCAAGCAATTTGATAACATTTTATGTGTTTTCTTTCATTCCTTTTCTTTTGTTGCTCTTCATCATTACACCCACAAACAGCTCCTCTTTTTAGACGACAAATAAACTTTACTTTGAACCGCGGTGTTATTTTAGAAGCTGTCTTATTAGTGACCATTCAAACTACTTCATATAAATATGAAAACTGAAGATACCTGAGCTCTATAATGGGCCAGAATTGTTCCACAATGTCCTTAATTGAACTCATTCCTGTTTCTGAACTTAAATAATTATGGACACTTGAGCATTTAAACCATGACATTTTAATTTTTTTTCATTTTAATGTTTTTCTTCAATTTCCGAAGATAAAGATAAAAAAAAAAAAACCAAAACCTTGAGTTTTAAAGGCTATTTTTCTCAAAGTAGTAATAATGAGTCAAAAACAAATACAGTTTATAGAGGAGCGCTAAATATACATTATCCTAACAGTGCAGACTACTAGTGTGTGTGTGTGTCTCTACACATGCAGCCACACACAACGTATTTCTGTACAGCTGGAGTTCTCGATGATGCACATCTGTTCTGCATCAAGGGAAGCATCACAAAAACCCATCTCAGAAATATTTGAGATCTTATAATGTGCTTTATGCTAAAAAGGTGTTCATCACGCTAGCTAACTCAGCTGGCGGAGGATTTAGCGGAGGGACACAGACGTAGCTGGCTGTTAGGTCCGGATAAACTTTATATTTCAACGGTTTATGCACTTCCAAAAATGTATATTTAGGTCCTTAAATTTGTGCGTTTTTAGTTTATCTTGATTTGAGTTCTTGTAGGCGGAGAAAATCCTTTAAACCCGTATCACCTATTTTCCATTAGCGTCTTTTCTTCGTCACAGACTCTTACAGACTGTGGCTTTCTGGTGGAGAAGAGAGAACTTTCTACTGTATCTACTGTCCTTAGTGACCATATGGAGCTCATACAACCTCACCTGAACTATCCCTTTACAGGTGGTTTAAGTCCTTTCTTGTTTGTTCTCCAGCAGCTCGTTTCTTTTTTTTTTTTTTTATCTGCCTTCTGTTTCTTGCATCCTCCTGTAAGTAAAAGAGAGTCGAGAGTGAGCCTGGAGTTCTGCTGAAAAAGTCTCAACAATTCATCTTCTGCTTTCGATGCAAAAGCTCCTCCATTTCTGAGCCTGAAAAGCAGACAGAGTGGAGGAGTGTTTCTTACCTCTGGCCAAAATGTTAGTCCTCCTGTCTCTCCTTCTCCTCCTGCTCCTGCCTCTCCCTCTCCTCCTGATCCTGCTTGTTAATCACCATCTGCCTCTCTCTCTCCTGTTTCTTCCTCTCCTTCTGCTTTCTTTTCCATTCCAGCCTCCGCTGCCTCTTCTTTTCAATCATCTTCTGCCTCAGAATGTCCTGCTGCTCCTGCTTGTCAGTTGTCTCCTGCTCTCTCTCACTCCCTTCCTGCTCATCTGTCATCTCCTGCTCTCTCTCTCCTGTTTCTTCCTCTCCTTCTGCTTTCTTTTCCATTCCAGCCTCCGCTGCCTCTTCTTTTCAATCACCTTCTGCCTCAGAATGTCCTCCTGCTCCTGCTTGTCAGTTGTCTCCTGCTCCTGCTTGTCTGTTATCTCCTGCTGCCTCTCTCTCTCCTGTTTTTTCCTCTCCTTCTGCTTTCTTTTCCATTCCAGCCTCCGCTGCCTCTTCTTCTCAATCACCTTCTGCCTCAGAATGTCCTCCTGCTCCTGCTTGTCAGTTGTCTCCTGCTCTCTCTCACTCCCTTCCTGCTTGTCTGTCATCTCTTGCTGCCTCTCTCTCTCCTGTTTTTTCCTCTCCTTCTGCTTTCTTTTCCATTCCAGCCTCCGCTGCCTCTTCTTTTGAATCATCTTCTGCCTCAGAATCTCCTTCTGGTCCTGCTTGTCAATTGCATCCTGCTGCTCTCTCTCTTCTAGCTCAATTATCTGCTCCTTTCCAACCTGTTGTTTTAACATCTCGTCCTCCTCTCTCCCTCTCTCCCTCTCCAAAACCTCCTCCTCCACTCTCTGCCTCTCTCTCTCCTGCTCCTTTCTGTAGATCTTGTTCCTCCCCTTCGTGCAACAACTCATGCATCGGAATATACCTGGCAGCCTCAGTCTCCATCTCCTCCTCCTTCCTTTCTTCTCCCCCTTCATCCATCCTTGCTCCTTCTTGTTTTTCCCTTCAATATTCACCCATCTGTCCTCCTCCTCCTCTTTCCCTCTCTCGCTCTCCAACACCTCCTTCTCCACTCTTTGCTTCACCTCCTGCTCCTTTCTGTAGATCTCCCCCCTCCTGCTCCTGCTCCTGCTCCTGCATCTCACTGACTGCTTCAGTCCCATTATCCTTCAAATGCTCTGCAAGGAGTAAAGAAATAAATAACACAAAGAAATCTTCATGTTAGGGCTGGTCGATATTACCCAATCTCAATATCACGATTAATTGAAGGTCTTACCTCGATTAGGATTAATGAACGATTATTTTATGCTATGCTGGAACAAATTGCAGTATTTACACGTATCTTCTTTCTGCTCGATGTTCTCAGCACAGAATCTAAAATGCGCCCAAACAATGGAGTCAGTATTTTTCTTGGCTGTTGCACTTGATTCCTCTATGTTGGTGGTGCGTCCTTCGCTCTTGGCCAAAGTGTACGTAGACCATATGGAGGGGGCTCAGCCATGTGACTTACACAGAGAAAATAATCAAAATAATCGTCATGAGTAAAATTACTTCGATTATAGGGTCTAAATGTCGATTTCGATTATTTTTCGATTAATTGCCCGGCCCTACTTCATGTAATTGAGGTTGGTTGAAATAACCATTTGACATTCATTCAAAGTGACGCCTGAAATTAACCAGAAGAGGCAACAAGCAAAAATTATGTCATAGATTATGAAAGAATAAAAGGTGGCTGAACATTGGGGAAAAACATTCAGGGAAATTTCCTGTATGATTTAATGTAATGTAGTGACCAGGCAGAAAGGTTGTTAGTGATAAGCAACGTCTCTTAAAAATTGATAAATCGGATGTCATTCATTCACTGACAAAGATTTCAACCTCATAGGTCACAAGTTCAAGAGAAGATAAACATATAAATGAAAAAACACAAAAGTAGAATTCAATATACCTGCTGAAGTTCAACTGACTACAAAACCCTAAACGCTCTTGGTTTAGATACAAAATGTCTAGCTCCATAATTAAATTCAAGTACACAGAAAGCTGACGGGTTTGAGCTCATGTATCTGTTGTTGTGTAAGTTATGATTGAGTGTGTGTCCTGCTGCTCCATTTGAGATCCACTGATATGTCATTTTAACTTTCAGACTGCTGTATTCAATCCAAACAAAGTATAGCAGCAGACACACAGCAGCCACAACAACTGACTATCAATGGTTTTTAAACTCCAGCCATACAACCTAACTTCAAAATCAAAATATAGAGATATCTTATTGCACCACAGCAAAGTGGTGTGGATTTAGAGAGGCTCTGTTTAATGTCACATCCACACTCATTTTAGCTCAAGGCTAGCTCAAGGTCAGATGTGAAAAGAGACTAAAGTAAACATTTATCAAGCGTAAAAGTTGAAAATCTGTCATCAATTGTTTCATTTTCACATTAAGAACACTTCAAACTTTATTTTCATACATGGTGTACTCTATGACTCTCATAACATGGATCATTCAGGGTAGCTACTAAACCTTTCTGTTTCACTCCTTCAGTCAAATCATGCTGACAAAAAATAACTTGGCCACAAAAGAAATGAAGAAGTCTGTGTCCTACCCAATATGATTTAATTCCAAACAAAAAAGGCAAAAAAATGATCATGAACAACGATAATGATCCCTGCCTAGCAAGATAACACAAAATGAGTGTACTTACCTCCAAGTGGCTTGGTGAAAAGAAGAACTTCATTGGAGCTGGTTTATATACCTCACAGATAGGGTTGGGTATCGTTTGAATTTGAACGATTCCGTTTCCGTTTCCGATTCCGAGTTTTGATTCCGGTTACGAACGATGCTCGATTCCGATTCTTTGGAGAGGCAGGGTCGGAAAAGTTTTGATGTTTTAAATGAGCTAGCTAACCAGAGGTCTTTCTGGATAAAATAGTCTGTACTTCTCCATGAATTTTAATGCTATGAACTTACCACTTTCTATGAACTATACTATGAATGTCTCATAGGGCTGTTTTTATATACAGTTGTGCCCAAAAGTTTACACCCCCCAGGAGATTTTCTGATTTTTTGGCCTTTTCTCAGAAAATATGAATGATAACACAAAAACCTTTCTGTCACTCATGGTTAGTGGTTGGGTGAAGACATTTATTGAAAAAAAGATAAGTTTACTCTTTTTAAATCAGAATGACAACAGAAACTTCAAAAATGACCCTGTTCAAAAGTTTACACCCCCCAGTTTTTAATACAGTGTATTTCCCCCTTTAACATCAATAACAGCTTGAAGTCTTTTGTGGTTGTTGTGGATGAGGGTCTTTATTTTCTCAGATGGTAAAACTGCCAAAAATGTTAAGTATGCGAGGTGAGCATACTACTCACACTCAACCGCCCCATAATGCATTGCGAGCCCCATAATGCATTGCGCCATACACGACCGACCGGCATTCAGCTAAAAATCGGCCACTAGCAAACTTCCCATTTTCAAAATAAATGCGTCTTTTATGATCTTCTTTAAGTTCTTTAACGCTTTTGTAAATGGGCTCTTGTTTTGGAGCCGACCGGAAGTTTCGTCGATAGCATAATAGCGGCATCGCGGAATGTCCGAAATGCCGAAATGAAATTTGTATCTGTGCGTTTTAAGGCTCAAATGACCACATTTTGGTATTCTACGTGGTGACTTTCTCGCCTAAAATGCTCTCTGAACTTTCAAATGTGGTGAATCAACAGAGATATTTGATAGCCTGGTGTGCTTCTGATTTTTGTCGTCAGAGGTTTGAAATGCATCATGGGAAACTTAGTAGTATACTACAGTGTGAACGGTTGGCATTCTAATCATACTTATGGTATGTAGTGTACAGTATATACACAATGGGTTTGTAGTATGTAGTATGTTAGTATGCCATTTCTGACACAGCCTATGTCCTGCTTCTCTGCACAAAATAACCACACAGAGAAATTAACTGATCAAATAAAGTCAGAAAAGAAACCCTGACATCAGGAGAACATTTAAACTGAGACTTTATATCAGAAACAAATCCCAATGGTCAGTAAATCTGTCCAGGCAGCAGAAAACACTTCAGTATACTCAGACAAACTTCAGATACTCATTTAAAAATACAGAAATTATAATTGAATTAGTTTTATTTTGACTGAATTGTTTATTTCATTTTTTAAATTATTTTTTATTTCAATGTAAATGTTTTATTGTTCATAAGCAGTCTTGTATACTTCTGTCCAAAACAGTAAAACCTCGGCCTCACTAAATGACTTGTTGATGTACTGCTCATCTGTCAGATGACTTAACTCAATGATTTTTATATTACCACACAGCTCCCTGTATAAAGGACTGGATTTACAATAAATCTTGACATCTGAACTTTTACAGTGATGTCATAGCAGTCACTTCTACAACTATATAAAGCTGTGGTTTTATTTAATTTTGTCCTGCTCAATGCACACCTAAGATCAGGCCAAAAGACCAAGACACACCATGTATGTATCAAGACAGACAGCCTTCTCACATGTGTTACTGGCTTTTCACTCTCTAGAAGTGTACTTCTATTTGGTTATAAGCAATGTCACTTAAAAAAAAATGATCTCTGATAATTGCCATTTACTCACTGACACACATTTCAACCTGACAGGTCACAAATTCAAGAGAAGACAAACATATAAATGGGATAACACAAAAGTAAGAATTCAATCTACTATAATTAAAATACAAAACCCTTCAAGCTCTTAGTTTAAAAGCAGAATCTCCAGCTTCATAACTAAATTTACACAGGAAACTTATGGAGTGGGTTTGAGCTCATTTATCTGTTAATAAGTTATGCTGCTCCATTTGAGATCCACTGAAAAGTCATTTTAAATGTCAGACCACTGTATTCAATCCAGACACACCAAAATAAAAACATAGAGATATTTTGTTGCGCCACAGAGCAGTGCTGTGGATTTACAGAGGCTCTGTTAAATCCTTTGATGCGCAACAAACGTACCCTCCGTTTAATGCACAACATGGGTCAGAAATGACCCACATTCATTTCAATGGCTATTTAACGCTGGCTAAGTTTATCTTTGTTCCATCTTTTTAAATTAATTTATCTTATGATTAGTTATTACAAGTAATTTTGGGGTATCCTGTTTTTGATTACCACATATCCTTATTTTAATTTTTTCCCTTTTGATGCTATGAAGAGAAGCAGTTTTTGTATTACAATGTCAAATATCCACAAATGGGTCAATAATGACTCATATGTAATTAACGATTTACATCTTGTAATCATAATTTGTTTCTAGTTATTTCTTTAGCAGTGAGTGGGGCAAAACACTTGTGCGCTGTTCTGTACTTTTATTTGATAATTGAAAACTGCTGAATTCTGTTCTGACTTTACTTCAACTAAAATCAATAATACAGAAAGCTGTTTTGACATGAAATAGATATTGGCAATATCAACTGTAGTTAAGCTCTACTATTACTTGAATTTTCAGTACAGGCACTCAATTTAGGTCAACTAGTGCGCCAGTAGACTTTACTACTGAAGCAAAATGTGTCACTATTATGACTAGTAGATCAAAAACGACCTCGAGTAAAACTAGTAGACTGTTCAGGTCTATTTTAGTAACTTCAAAATGTTCACTAGTACTAAAAGTAAGCCTTAAATGCTACTAGGGGATTGGAAAGGCAACTTTAAGCTTCCCACTGGCTATTCAAAGTATTACAGCTCATCAGGGTGCTGGATTTGCTTATAATCCATCATACCTTATTTGCATTTGTTCTACTCATACTACTAGTTCATCTTTTGGCTTTACTAGTACTACTGGTAGACTGAAAAAGTATGCTAGTACTACCAGTGAGATATTTTGAGTTTACAACTAGTAAAAGTAAACAAATATTTTGTTTTTCTAGTAAAGGTTTTTGGCCCACTTGAGTGCGAGTATGCCTTACTAACGAATCAAAAACAAATGATCTCTGATAATTGCCATTTACTCACTGACACACATTTCAACCTGACAGGTCACAAATTCAAGGGTAGACAAACGTATAAATGGGATAACACAAAAGTAAGAACTCAATCTACCTGCTAAAGTTCAACCGACAACAAAACACTTAAAGCTGTTCTTTTAAAAGCAAAATCTGCAGCTGTACAACTAAATTCATGTACACACTAAACTAATGGAGTGGGTTTGTATCTGTTGTTGTGTAAGTTATGATTGAGTGTGTGTCCTGCTGCTCCATTTGAGATCCATTGATATGTCATTTTAACTTTCAGACTGCTGTATTCAATCCAAACAAAGTATAGCAGCAGACACACAGCAGCCACAACAACTGACTATCAACAGTTTTTAAACTCCAGTGGAAAAGGTCATACAACCTAACTTCAAATAAAAATATAGAGATATTGTTGCTGCACCACAGCGCAGTGGTACGGTGGTGTATTAGGGCCATAAACTCATATTTTGGTTTAATAACTCATCAAAACAACAACGTAGTTCCAAACCCAATAATTTCATTTCATATAGTTTTTAATATAGTGGAATATGTTTATCAATAGGTAATGACTATAAAAACTGTAATAACTGTACTGTTGTGGACTGCAGTAACACCAAACCCTGCCTAATCATCAAACATCTCTTCTAGTTTATTACATAGCTCTTATTTAAGATGAATAAGTTTAATGTATTTAATGTCCTTTTTTTTTTTTTATTTCAGATGTATTTTGGGGGATTTTTATTGCCTTTGTTGGAGAGAGACAGTAGATAGGCTTTTGAAAGGGGACGAGAGAGTAGGGGAGGACACACTGGTCACAGGCTGGATTGGAACTCGAACCGGCAGAAGCATGTACATGGGACGTGCCTGGTTGCTAACCACTCCACCAAACCAGCACCCCTCAATTTTTACATTTGGACATATATTCATTTAAAGGTAATAACTATAAAAACTGTGATAACTTCACTGTTGTTGACTGTAGTGGCACCAAAGCCAGCCTGATGATCAGATATATCTTCAAGTTTATAGTACAGCTCTACACTATAAATATGTTTAAATCAATTCATATGTCTTTGAATAAAGAAAAGTATGTTTGTCAACAGGGAATGATGACTATAAAAACTGTAATAAATGTGGCTGACAAAAGTGACACATAAGTCAGCCTGATGATCAAACATCTCTTCTTGTTTAACATTCAACTATTATGGAATATAAATAGGTTTACATTTAATGTGTCATTTTTTTAACATGGACATATATTCATTCATAGTGACTGAAGTGACACCAAAGCCAGCCTGATGATCAGATATACCTTCTGTTTTATAATACAGCTCTACCCAAGATAAATGTTTTAATTTAATTCATGTGGCTTTTAATATAGTGAATCATGTTTATTGATAGGTAATGACTATTAAAACTGTAATGTAACTGTTTTGTTGCAAAGTGGTTAAGCAGCAAGCCAGTCTGATGGGCCTAGTGGATGAAGTCCGTGAGCTGAAGGCCACAATCAAACTGAAAGACCAGAAGATCCATCTGCTTGAAGAAAGGATTGATGACTTGGAGCAGTACTCCAGGGGAAATGACCTGATCATCACTGGGCTGGATACCAGACATCGTAGCTATGCCAGGGCTGCAGCCAGCGACCAGCAAGGTGAGGACACACCACCTGAAGAACTGCTCACACTGGAGACACAAGTTGTTAAATTTTTGAGCAGTAAGAACATTGAACTGGACAATGGGAACATCTCAGCCTACCACAGCCTTCCACAGAAGGATAAAAATGCCAAACCAACTATTGTTGTTCAGCTTACCAACAGAAAATATTAGATTAATTTACTACGACAGGCAAAAAAACTCAAGGGCACAGGGGTGTACATAAATGAACGTCTGACAAAGAAAAATGCTGAAATAGCTAGATACAGTCGCTTACTCAGAAAACAAAATAAAATTCAAGCAACATGGACAAGAAATGGGAAAATATTTATCAAGTTCAATAGACCACCAGAGCAGGCAAAGGTGATTGCAGAAATATAAGAGACCTGGAACAATACAAGTGACAACGGGTGTAGCTTGGTTAGCAAATGGCGCACTCAATGAGGATTAGAAAATGTTTGTCTGTTTTATTGGAACAAAGTAACAAGATAAAGAGCTGGTGCCATGTTTGCCATATGAAAATAGAATTTTTTGGTATCACTTTGAGTTATATTCTGTGCTCTATGATGGCAAGAGAACAGTTGTATTATACAAGTACACTGTAAAATCTGTTTACTTTTGTTTTGCTGTTTTGTTTGTATTTACTTTTTTCAGTTAGGATATGACAGATAACATGTCTTCTCCCTTGGAACAGGAGTATGAGGATTTTTATGAAAATGGAAATTATTTAGCTGAGCCCTGTTTCAATAGAATAGTATATGAAGAGTCACATTTAAGTTTCTTGAAGTCAGCTGAACATAAATCATTTAGCTTTGAGAAGGACATTGATCCAGATTTAAATTTTTACAAAGACTGGAATTCTGCGTCTAAATACTACACAGAAAATCAGTTTAATGAACTCAGTCTGAATTAGGCCTGCACAATATATCGTTTGAACATCGACATCGCAATGTGCGCAATAGTCACATCGCGCATGCAATGTGACTATCGCATTTCCCCCATTTATTGGGGAAATGAAAAAAAGCAACTGAAATTGAAACCTATTCTATTTTGTACAGAGACATGGCCTCCTGGATCCCTTTTATATACAGCAATCTTCATCATTCACAGATGAACCCCCTTAGCCTGGATTAAACTGCATTATACCAATACAATGGTGTCATTGTGAGTCAACCAAAGTCTTCCCAAACGGAGCTAACCAAGTCATCTGGTGAGAATTCTTCTATTTTTAATATCGCAATATATATCGCAATATATCGCAACCCCCCCAAAAATCGCAATGTCAGTTTTTTCCAATATCGTGCAGCCCTAGTCTGAATGGATTTTCAATCATACACTTCAATAGTCGAAGCCTCTATGCAAATTTTGATCACATCAAAGAAAATATGCAATCATTAAAACATCGTTTTCAAGTCATTGCCATCAGTGAAACCTGGCTGACAAATGAAAAGGGCTCCAATCTTATATTAGAGGGATACAATCTTTTTAGTTTAAACCGCAAAATAAAAAGGGTGGTGGAGTGGCTCTCTTTGTACAGAAAGATTTTCAGTGTAGAGTGGTTGACAGCACAGTTGTGGATGATATCATGGAGAGTCTGACCATTGAAATTCATTCCACTAATCTGAAAAGTATTATTGTGAGTTGTATATATAGGACACCTGGCTCTTGCATTGATTCCTTTGTTAGTTCCATGGTTGACATTCTAGGTAAGGTATGTGATAAGAAACAAGTTTTTGTTTGTGGTGATTTCAATATTGATTTATTGAAATGGAATGAACATAAAATGACAACAGAATTTTGTAACACAATGTTCAGTTTAGGTATCTGGCCCCTAATTGATAGACCGAGTCGAATAACCAAAGACAGTGCAACACTTATAGACAATATTTTTATGGATACTCATCACCAAGTAACAAGTGGTTTGCTCATAAATGGTGTCAGTGATCAACTCCCTGTTTTTGTAGTAGCACATAATTTAATTGCTAAATGTCCGGTTAATAAAAATAGACATCCTTGCAAATTAAAGACATTGAAAACATTACAAAGAACAGAAGCCTTCAAAATGGATCTTAGGAATTGTAACTGGGACGAGGTTTATGTTGAAGATCCAGATCTAGCATATGATGCTTTTCTGTCTACATTTTTAAAATTATATAATAAGCATTGTCCTCTAAAAATGTGTAGGGTGAAAGATCAATATGAAGGTAAACCATGGATTACAAAAGGTCTGCAAAAGGCATGTAATAAGAAAAATCAACTGTACAAAAAGTTTTTACTGCAGAGAGCTAGTGAAAGTGAGGAAAAATATAAGTGCTATAAGAACAAACTAACCACCATTATGAGGACTCAAAAAAGGAATAGTATAGTAAAGTGTTGGAGGATATTAAAAATAACATACAAAAAACTTGGAAGGTAATCAATCATATTATTCATAATAAAAGTAATAATTCATAACTTCCAGACTTTTTTATAAATAAAGTCAATAATAAAGTGGATGACTTAAAAAATGTTGTTGACGAGTTCAATGACTTCTTTGTTGATGTTGGAGCTTCTTTGGCAAAACAGATTACTGTATCTGATGACCACAAATATATGTTTAATAATTTGATCAACACTAATGTTAATTCTATGTTTCTAAGTGGGACACATGAAACTGATGTTATTGAAATTGTAAGAAAATTAAAAGATAAGCGATCACTCGACATATATTCCATTGATATAGTGACTATTAAAGAAGTTATTGATTGTATTGTCAGACCCTTGACCTATGTTTGTAATCTGTCTTTCCAAAAAGGAATCTTTCCTAACAACATGAAGTTAGCAAAGGTGATCCCAATTTATAAAAATGGAGATAAACACTGTATGGAAAATTACAGACCAATATCACTTCTGCCGCAGTTTTCTAAAATTCTAGAGAAATTGTTTGTAAAGCAATTAAAATTGTTCATACATAAAAATAAATTGTTAAGTGAAAATCAATATGGATTCAGAGAAAGTAGAACTACTGCTTTGGCAGTAATGCAAATGGTAGAAGAAGTAGCTAATGCAAATGAAAATGGTGAGTGTTGTATTGGTCTGTATATTGATCTGCAGAAGGCTTTTGACACCATAGATCACAGACAGTTATTGAAGAAATTAAAGATGCATGGAATACGAGGGGTTGCTTATTCTTGGTTGGAAAGTTATTTATGTAATAGACACCAGTGCGTACAAATCAATGATACTATGTCGGCACTTCGAAAGATCACATGTGGTGTGCCACAAGGATCAGTGATTGGTCCAATGCTGTTTATTCTTTACATCAATGACATCTGCAATGTAACAGATTTTTTTAGATATGTAATATTTGCAGATGATACCAGTTTGTTTTGCTCTGGTAAGAATCTGAAGGAGCTTTTGTGCTGTGTAGAAATGGAGCTGGAAAATCTCAAGACTTGGTTTGATGTCAATGAATTATCTTTAAATATTAAGAAAACAAAATTTATGGTTTTTGGGAATCAAAATGATAGTGATTGTAATGTTAAATTAAAAATCTGCAATGTTGACATTGAAAGAGTTTCTGAGACTAAATTCCTTGGAGTTGTCATTGATGAAAAGCTAACATGGAAACATCACATTGAATACATTAAAGGGAAAATCTCAAAATCACTTGCAATCCTGTATAAATCCAGAAATGTATTGAATTCCAAGGCCTTGCATTTGATTTACTACTCATTGATTGTTCCCTATATATCTTACTGTGTGGAATTGTGTGGATCCACCTTTAAAACCACCATAAATTCAATAATAAAACTGCAGAAACGAGCTATACGTATTATCAATAAAGCTGACTATTATGCTCATACGGAGCCACTTTTTCTTAATTCTCATGTTATGAAATTTTCTGATCTGTTTTATTATAAAATAATGCAAATTATGTTCAAAGCAAAATCAAAAATGCTCCCTGACTCAATACAGAGGTTCTTTTTAATTCAGGACAGTCCATATAATCTCAGAGGCTCAGAAATTTACCGTTATACAAAAAGCTAAAAAGGGTATGAAAAGGAGATGTGTCTCCATTATTGGAGTTAAATTCTGGAATGATGCCAGCATAAATTTAAAAACTTGTCATTCTTTTTTTTGTTTTTAAGAAAATGGTTAGTAAAACTATTTTTGAAGCTTATAAGTGCGATTCAGTATCTGTGTTGTTGCTTCTTTGCTTTTTTGGAGGTTGGTAGCCTAAAAAAAGTTGACAATATAGGATAGGCCTTTATAAGCAATTTGCTTCTGCCTATGCCTTTCAGTCATTATTTAACACATAATTCTTGGTTTTGTGATTTTGTGTGAAATGTCAATATTGTGGACAATAGTTGGTGTTGTCATGACTGAATAAACAATAAATCAATATTTTAAATAAATGTAAACCCTTTAGGTTGCAGTACAATGTCCAAATACCAGGTGGTAAACTCCCAAACACATCTCTTAAGATTCATAAAAATATTATCTTGTCACATTTTTACCATATTGAGATATTTCATCACAAACCCAAAAAAGCCAGCGAAGGACAAATTGGACATTATGCCTGTATTTAGATTTCACATACTTTTTTATTTTTTATTTTAAATTTTGGTGTAATTCACAAGAGGATAGTTTGACTAATCAGCAATAATACATAAACCTCAGATTTATCATTTTTTATTCACTCTTAATGTTTGTCAAAGACATTTGTTTGTGGATCTTTAAGTTCCACTCAGTTACTTTTTATACCGTTGATGCATAACTCCCTCAAAATATAACATTTCAAAAAATCAATATGATTTTTAACTTTCTTGAAAAGTAAAAAAACATTTTAAAAAGTATTTATCTGTGATTTAGTAATTCAAGCATGAAATGGTTAAATTAAAAAAATGGAATGAAAATCATTGCATGCAGGATTAAACTTCTCCTGAGTGTTTTAACTCCACATACTGCAGTAAAAATGTTGTCTCACAGCAGAATGAGCGGAGTCAGAGTATGTAACGGCTTCACTGAAGGTAATTATGACCAGTGTTGATCAGACCTCACCTGAGCAGCTGAGCCTGTTTCCTGTCCTACATTTCCCTCTAGTGGTTCAATGTGTGTACAGGATACCTGCCCACTTCAGTGATTTGATTGATTGATTGATTGAAATTTATTTCGAACATGAGGTTAAAGTAAAACACACAGACATTATCTAATCACATATTCGAAAAGGAGTGGGATGAAGTAAAAACTTATTAATTCCCACCCCTTTACCAAACAATAATTTACAAACAAATGCAGATGTTATGCACTTACTGTACATTTACTCATAGACAACTATGTCCATGCACCCTTATTTCATGCTTGGACATTGCAACAGAAAACTTCCGTCCACAATAGTAATTATAATTTCACACAGATATACAGAATTCTCAAACCATCATTATGTCTTAATAATATCCAAATAATAGACTACTTAATTCTCTTCATTATGGTATCTTCCAAAAAACATCCTTTTGTACATTTTTTTAAACTTGTTTTCACTTGTGCATTATTATTGCCGTCTGGTAAGAAACAATGTCGAGCAATTTTAGTAATCTTGACTTTAGAAATAGCTGGTGGGTATGTTCCTTATAGCCGACCTTATGTATGGTTCTTATTGCTTTCTTCTGTAAAGTGATTAGTGACTGTAATGTAGTTTTGTAGTTGTTTCCCCAAACCTCAGCACAGTACATGAAGTATGGCAGCACTAAAGAACAGTAGAGAGTGTGAAGTGACTTGGAATCCAGGATATGTTTTACCTTGTTTATAACTGCAATGCTTTTTGAAACTTTGGACTGTACATGTTTAATGTGTGATTTCCAGCTAAGCTTGTCATCCATGACCACCCCGAGAAATCTGTTTTCATGCACCCTTTCAATCTCAACCCCATCTATTTCTATCTGGACCTGCATGTTAACTCTGTGATTCCCAAATAACATAAATGTTGTCTTGCTCGTATTTAAAGATAACTTCTTATAATCAAACCATGCTTTTAATTTCTTCAGTTTGTTGTTGATTATCTTCTGGAACTGATTCAAATTATTACTGGAACAAAAGATACTAGTTTCATCAGCATCAGCAACAGTTTGGGTCCCAATATTGAACCCTGTGGGACACCACAAGCAATGTCCGAGCAAGTTGAGCAATGGTTACCCAGCTTCCAGCTTCACAAATTGCTTTCTGCCATTCAAATATCTTTTGATCCAGTCTAATATGATGCCTCTGATTCCATATCTCTCCAGTTTATTAAATAGTAACTTATGGTTGATTGTATCAAATGCTTTTTTTCAAATCAATAAATACTCTGATCACATATTGCTTTTTATCTATTGCATTAGCGATTTCCTCTGTTGATTGTATTATTGCATGTGAGGTTGATCTTTTAGATCTGAACCCATACTGACTCTCTGCAAGCAAGTTGTGTTTTTCTATGAATCCTTTGATCTGATTTGATCTGTTCAGGAAAACTAAGACTGACAGCAGCAACAGACGGAAGAATAAAAGTCATTTATACGTCACACACTTGGGCTCAATAATGCAGGGATTAGAGCGAGGGGCATCAGTTTAGTTCTGTGTGCTGTTGTTGGGTCAAAGCTGAAATACTCGTGCGCAAACTGGTCCTATCATGTACTAAAGGAGAGATGCTAAAAAAACAAAAAAAACAATCTAAAAGCAGTTTTGGGGAATCGGTGCTGTGCTCAAGGGTTCTTCAGCAAAGCCCAGGAAAGTCAGCTGGTTTCTCCATCGACCAAACCAACTTTCAAACATGTTTCGGTTTTAGTCAGACTGAGCTGTTGTTGGTGTGCATGCCCTACGGAAGGATATGAGGGACATATTAGATGGAGAAAATCATTTTGGGAAAGTTGAGTTCAACCCTTAAACTTCCAGCTCAACTGTTTGGCAAAGGTCAAAAGTTAGCTCAGAGATATTTAATGTTTTATAAATCATTGTTCAAACACTGATTGGATTTGTTCTGTTTTATAAAACATGAAATATCTCTGAGTTTATTTTTGACCTTTGCCAAACAGTTGAGCTGGTAGTTAAAGGGTTACAGTCAAATTTTGAGGTTAAAATTGAATTGTCGAGAATAAAGTCAAAATACATTTTAGGTGGACTTTCTTCTCAACATTTCAACTTTTTTTCTTGACATTTTTACTTTAATCTCATAATTTTGACTTTTTTAGATGTATCTTTTGGCATTTTGTGCCCTTATTCACCCTGTCATGCATGGGGTCCACTACGGTAAACAGATATTTGGGTTAAGTTTTTTACCCTTCAGGGTGCAGAAGCATGTCCAACTACCAGGCTGTAAATTCACAAACTCTTGTCTTAAGTTTCACTAAAATATTTTCTTTGCACATTTTTACCATGTCAAATGTTGCATTGTGAATTCAAAGTAGCCAACAAATAGCACACTGGGTTTTGTGCCTGTATTCAGATTTCACAAAATTTTGTATTTTTTATTTTATATTTTGGTGTAATTCACAAGTGGATAGTTTGATTATACAGCAACAACACATATACTTCAGATTCTGATTTTTCTTTTATTTAATCTTAATAACTGTTTGCCAAAGACGTGTTTGTGGATCTTTCTTAAGTTCCACTAAATTGCTATTTACACCACTGATGCACAGAGTCCACTGGAGTAGACAGATGGATAACTCCCTCCGACTATAACACTGAAAAAATGACCATGATTTTTAACTTGTTTGAATGTAAAGACAAACATTTTCAAAGAGTATTCATTTGGATTTAATAATTCATGCATGGAAGGGTTAATTGGCTTGTGAAAGGGGGTGAGAGAATAGGAAAGACACTCTGCAAACTGGCCACAGGCTGGATTTGAACCCAGGTCGGCAGAAGCATGTATATGGGACGTGCATGGTTGGTAACCAGTCCACCAAACCAGCACCCCATAATGTTGACTTTTATCATGAAATTGTATTTCATCTTTATTGTCAACAATTCAACTTTATTCTCATCGATTCCACTTTAATCTCTAAATGTCAACTTTATACTTGTCATTTCAACTTTAATCTTGGTTTGCCAAAAATAATTTTTTCCGTCTTTAAATGGCCCTAATATTCTTCCATACTTGCCCGGAGCCAGCAGGGTTTAATGCCTTGCCTAAAGATATCTTTGCATTATGAGCAGGCATTTCTCAAATAACAAGATTTATTCACAGACCTGGTCCAACTGAGATCTAAATCCTAACACAGTGAACCAAATTTGCATTAGATTTTATGATACTTTAAAAAACAACAACAACAACAACAAAGCATTTAATGTTTTTTTTTTATGTTGACAAACTAGTCTGTGGAAAAAAAAGATATTTTGATAAATATACAGTGACTGATCTACTTTGAGGTCCAAAAATGTTTTAAATAGTCAAAACAAATTTTCTTATGGCCATGAATGTTACAAGACAAAATTACCAGACTAAAAATACATTTTTTATATTACACCATTATTGTCACTTTGAATACATTAAGATTAGATTAGATTAGTAGAGAAAAAAAAGATTTATTTGTATATGTACTTATGTATAGTCAACTTCACACATTTCATAGTCTCTTTTTCATTAAATGATTAAGTCTGTCTTTTTCACTAGGCTTAAAAAAGTGTTTGTATTTATATAGACAGGGAAGCTAAATAATCGGTTATTAATTGATGGAGAGGAGGTGGGATTAAATAAATTGTGACTTCTTCTCACTCCTTTTCAGACCTGTAAAATGTATCCAAGTGCTCATTTTCTTTGTTTCTTTCCCATCTGTATGTTTATTGCCTCTTGCTTTATGTTCTTTATGTATCATTCATTCAGTCATAAGATTAGATAAAATAGGAAATATATTAATCCCTTTGGGACACTCCCGCAGGAAAAATCTGGATTCAATTAGTAGTTTGAAAAATAGATAAAAGTAAATATAAAAATATTGATACAAACAAAAATTTGAAAGTTTGAAATAAATTAATAATAATAATAATAATAATAATAATAATAATAATAATAATAATAATAATAATAATGATGAATAAAAATAACAATAAATAAATAAAAAATAATTATTATTTTATTTATGTTAAAGCTGCTTAAATTCTAACTGAACTGTTACTAAGTAAATGTAATCAGTTACTTTCACCACTGTTTGCTGTTACATTGAAGTCTATGGAGCTGCTGCCCCCTACTGGACGCCGCTCGCTCATGCCATAGGCAGTAAAACGTGGACGGCCTCCAGCGAGAAGGGTCTGTCTGCGGCCCGCAAGATGGAGGCGTGTCATGTAGTGGGCGTGTCGCGTAATGACTAACGCCCACTAGCTAAGACAGAAATCACAGAAAACCACGCAAGACACTGTTAAAAGTTTATAAAAAGGAAGAAGACGAAAAAAAGAGGGAAAAGAACGTTTGGTCTTGGTTTCTCTTACACAAATAAAACCTAACGTCACCCATCTGCTAACCCTTAACCTAACCATCACTCTATTAGTGCCTAAATCTAAGTTTCCCCTTTAATATAAATATACATACATACATATATATACATATTTGTATGTATGTATGTATGTATGTATGTACTTTAGGTCATTAATTCTTGTCCCGAGTTGTTTAATTATTATTATTTCGTGGCAGAGTAAAACAATATTAACATTTCAATGCTTTTAAATCAATTCATTATAAGGCAACAAGCAAAACGGTATTTAGTGTAGAAACAGAACAGAACGTTCAAACTTTAAATGCTACCCGGGCTCATATCTCTTTAAGAACAGTATAGTGGGTTCTGTCACGTAGTGACGTCACTACACGACACGCCCACTACGCGACTGAACCCACTACAGGGCACGCCCACTACAGGACACGCTACAGGACACGCCTCCGTCTTGCAAGCCGCAGACAGATACACTTGGGGCCTCCAGCAACAGGTTCACCGTGCTCATCAATCCATGGTCATCCTCAAGTTCGATGTAAGTAATTGTTATATTCATGCAGGCATGTATCTTATACAGTGTGTTGAGCTTAAAAATATATTTTCACTTTTGTGAGAGATTTTTGGTTAACTTTCTTATCTGGCAGGATGACAAAATGGCAGACTCAAACATTCACAGTTAAGAAACCCCAGTGTTCACAAAACAAGAGTTTAAGTGTCTTTAATTGCAACTGTTGATGTTTAGAAATTACTTGAAACCGAAACAGAAAAAATGGGACGTTTGAAATCATTTACGTACCAGAACACTGCTGCATGTTGAGGTAACTTTTCTCAGAAGCTGGCGGGAAAATACAGTGTTCGTTCATACCTACGTATATAACAGTCTATCAGGGCTATCGCTAAATACTCGATATTGGAACAACCGTTTGAGCATGGGGAAAACTCGCGTGTAACTAAATACTCAAGTGCAAAATGTTGAGTGTGGCAGCAAATCGAGGCACCTGTGGAGCAGTGGACCGTTTGGTCCAACAGAGGGCGCTGTGAGCGCAGCTTGACCGTCAGTCACATCCGCCTGCTCTCTTGACCTAAATAAACAAGGGCTGAATCTCTATCTCCTCCCTAATCCCTGAGCCCTGAGCCCTCATTGACTTAAGTCCCTGCACCTGGAAAGTGATTGAGTGCATGAGGCTCGGGGAGACACTTCCTCGATGACCCCCCCTAAATGGGAGGTCAAAGGCGTTGCACTGGCCGGCACAAATCGTTCGGGGAGTACTCTCTCGATTTGGCCAGAGATGGTTTTGAATTTGTTTGTGTATTTATATGTTCACAAACAACACTGACTGTTGCTTAACTTTATAGTATTTTTATTCATTGTTAAAACAAAAACAGTACCAAAAAAACCACAATAACATTCCATATTGGCTGCTGTACAGAATGAAATTAGTGAAAGACAATGACGGCGGCAGCCACACTTTAAATGGAAACTATCAGGCCTGTAGTCTACAGAGCGGATTGTGGCTGCATCAGACAGAGGAGAATGTGTGCACGCAATTGTCTGTGTGTGTGTGTACATCAGAGCAAAACTCTGCCTCATGCGATAGAGCAGAGGACAACTGTGAACACATGACCAGCGAGACAGAAATGACCTGCAGTCTTGTAGATAAGATAAATAACGTAAGGCTATGTAGTATGAGCACTTTTGTTATCTGGAGCTATATAGAAAATAATCTGAACTTGCCCATTAAGGGGGGCAGGATGCCCCCCTAATATATAAGGTAGGTTATTTTTTAAATATAAGGAGTAGAAAGTACAGATAGTTGTGTAAAATGTTAAGGGGTAGAAGAAAAAGTCGACTGAAAAATTATTTCAGTAAAGTACAGATACCCAAAATTTCTACTTAAAATAGTTAAAGTATTTGTGCTTCATTACTTGACACCTGATACATAGATATATATGTAGAGAGATAGATAGATATATACTATTGACTAACTGAACTTTAAAGTAGTACTATTTTTTTTAGTTCTCAACCTTTCACGACCCCTTGCATATTGTTGACTTCTTGAGCTACCTTGCATATTGTTGACTTCTTGAGCTACCTTGTATTTGATTTTTATGAAACCGAAATCAATAACTTCAGTGGCAGAAATGGAATAAATGGGAGGCTGAAAATTAGTAGTTGTAGTTGTGGCAGTTGGGGCTGCAGGTCCACGGCAGCAGACCATCCACACCAACAGCCCAGGGCAACCAGCAGACATAAAACAGAGGCATGTACAAGAAGAAAGAGCAATCTGAGAGCATTATGTTTACACAGGGAAGGCTCGCTTTTCCACACTTTAAAAACTAGGAAATATAAGATTAATTAATTTAAAAAAAAACTTTCAAGAGTGTTTGACCCTGAGCTAACAGCCACTACTTGTGGTTAATACGGGAAAAATAAACAAATCTGACCCTCAAACAACTGGAATAACACAAGTTTTAAAATAACACATTTTATTTTTCTTGGAATAATGATAGAACACCTCGCAATGACTTTTTTTTATGTTATTTTAGGATGAGGAAGGCGGAATGAGGATTTTTCAATTTCCAGAAGTTGAAACATTACTCTGGGGAAGTAGAAAGCCAACGACAACTCTTCTGGATCCTCTTCATCACCTTCTTCCTCCAGTTTGGGGTCGCTGGGACTTCAGCTGGGAGCCATCTGGTCGTCTCCTCTCGTGGAAAAGACTTGATCTTCTGTGAAGCTTGGTGTTCCTTCATCGGGGGACTGGGGGGTAATGATATGGGCACCGTAGGATCCTCTCCTGACAACTGTGCATCTCCATCAGGTACGCATGGTGATGGAGAATCTACACAAGGGAAGGAACGGGGCATGGGTACACCAGAAGTCAGATTTGACCTCAGAGGAGCTTGAGACCACCTTCTGGGTTTCATCAGAGGACAGAGACGTGGACTCATTGTTAGAGAGGCCAAGTATGTCAGGTGAGCCAGGAGGTGAGGCATCCTCTGCAGAAGACTCAGAACAAGAGTCTACATCAGAGTAGCCCGGACGTAGGTCTCCATCAAAGAACAGACACAAGTCTCAGGGTTCAGTCCTCCATCAGAGACCTCAGGTGGCTCTCAAGGGGAGATTGGAGACATGGAGCAGTCAGACAGACCCCAGTCTGCATCAAAGGAACGGGCTTGGCATGCAAAATACATGTCCCAGAAGACAAAAGTGTATCTCAGGAGGATCGCTTTGTTTTCATCGTGGTCCTCAACATCAGAATGATCTCTGTCATGATCATTGTCCTCTTCGTCCGCATCATAACCCTCATCCTCAGAGGTTCTGTACCCAGTGTCTTCACTGAGGCAGGACTGATGGCTGCAGCTGATGTCTGGAGCCTTCTCAGGGTTTGTCACCATGTCCACCATTTCTCCATCAACACTGTTTGAAGGACAACAACATTCATACTTTAGTCAAATGTTCAAAAGCTCAAGTTCAACAGAATGTTTTTGTGTTAAGTTGAAGTTGTGTTAGCTTGAAGAGAATCATTACCCATCAGGACTGGCTTGGTACGCTCAAGCTGCGCGAATGGGCCTTCATCAGAGGACAGAGACATGGGCTCATTGTTAGAGAGGCCAAGTGTGTCAGGTGTGCTCTGATAGGTGATGTGGAAAAATGGCTGCTGCAGAGCCTGTCTGGGAGTGATCCTCTGTCTCCAGTCCACATGCAGAAGATGTTTCAACAGGTCCACAAACATGAACCCATCCCAGAGCTCACCCTCCCTGCTAGCAGGATACATCTGATATTAGAAACACTCAGGTTAGGGGATTTAGCCTGTACCTTTCAGACACTGAAATTAACCTTGTGTACGTTCTGTTGAAACTGTGTTAAGTCCTCTCTAACCCTGTCCAACCATGAAAGTCTTAACTAGTAGATCCAACAGTTGAAATATTCTCATGCAGCAGGATTTCTACACACCTGCTTAAAACTTTTGTACATCACTGAAGGAGCTGGGTGTAAGGTTTGAGAAATAACTTTTGAAACTAGCTTAGTTATTGCAACAACTTGTATGTTATTAGTCTTTAACTGTCAGTTTAGAGTAGATGTTATATTTAAAACCTTTAAAGAGGTGCTGATGGGCTTTATTTAGCATGGAAGATTTTACTTACACTGGCCAGGACAGTCAGAGACTTGAGCTTGGAGATAGTCGAGTCCATTATCTTCAGCTGGTGGGAAGTGACCAATTCGAACTCCTGCGTGTCCTAAGGATCAAAATTAAATTAAGAAAGATTTTAGATGCACTTATCGACCATCTCAGAACAAAAGAGGAGCATTTATACTTACCATAAGTCTCCACGAGGGACCATTTGCACCCTGCTCCTAGATGAAAAGCATCGGGTGTAGACCCCAGTGTCCAGCATCTCCTGATCTGGCATACCCAGTGTCTCCACCAAGTGCTTCATCTGCACACAGAATAAATACAACAGAGTTAGATAATGAGACAGTGCTGCACTGCAGATTTACTGTGTCTGTGTGGTTGAGCATATGTTTTGATACTCGCAGTGGACCGGGAAAAGATGGTTACCGGTGAACAAGTAGGCCAGCACACAGCTTACCCCCCCTCATATCAATGACCTCAGTGACTGGTTGTCGCAGGTTGATTGGCAGTGTGAATGGGGCTCAAGACTAACTAGAGGGTGGACCACAGTCCCATGCTGGACTTCAACAGTTGTCAAGGCCAGACCAAAATCAATTAGTTTGGTGTTGATCTGGGGATCATCCCTATTGGCCACCATGATGTTGTCTGGCTTGATGTCCGTGTGAAGAACACCAAGACTCTTTGAGGCATTCAGGGTGATCAGGAGCTGAAGGAACAAAAGAAGACAAACTTTAGCTCTTTATGTGATATGTGGTGTTTAGAGTTAAAGCTGATTGACGTTCTACATCTTAAATGTGTTTAGAGCTCTCTATCCATGTGTCTGCATCATCTGTATTTATTTACTCTCCCTAGAGGTTTACAGATCTGAACCAAACGTTGCAGTACAGTGGGGGGGTGTTGAGTAGGAAAGCTGACAGTTTAGGCCTCGTCCTAAGTTAGTGCAGCTCACCAATTCATTTCAAATTTTCGCGATTTTCCAGCCATTAAATAAATTAAAAGCCACCATGATGTATTTTTGTCTGATTTGCCAGAACAACATTTCAGGCAAATGTATTTCTATGTTAATATTTTTTGTTAGTTTTTAAATAGTTAGACAATATAATTTTGCATTCCAGTTTCTGTAAGAGTCTTTTATGAGCCAATATAAATGCTTTCGGGGATGAACAGTGAGATGACTAAACTGAAATAATTGTCAGTAATTATGATTATTTCTACATTGGCTTGGCTTAGCTCGAGACTCAGGTAAAATAAAGTAAGGTAAATGAACTTGTTAAGAAGAAAACTATATATACTAGTTCATTGAATTGTAAAGGTACTTTTAATTGCAGACTTAGTTTGTTAATTTTGCCTTACTGTGTGGGTTAAAGGTTGAATATATATTATAATTTCTGATGAAAGCCAGGTTTTGTATAGTAACATTTGGGACAAACCAACAAAGCAGCATGTAGAAGAACACTGGAAGTTGATGGAACATTTTGAGTAGAGATTCTGTCAATGAGGAGCTATTAGTGTATATCTGATGCTAGCAAAAACGGGCACATGGACAGACAGCTGCACTAGGACACCCTAGAAATTCAGGTTATACTGTTTCATTCTTGGAGTTATTCTCCTGTTTTCTGTCTCCAACATGAGAAATTAACAACTGTGACACGGTCATGTTGACTGCTTAGACTGTTCAGTAACATTTTTATGCATACCTGCTGCTGTACGATCTGCCTGATGTTGTTGAGGCCCAGTGGCTTGTAGTTCCGGCTTATGATGAGGTCCCACAGACTGATGTCCAACATCTCAAAGGCCAGGCAGGTGTCCCCTCTAAAGTTAAACTTCTCATGTAGCTTCAGGGGGTGGTCCTGATCCTGGTCCACATCGGAGAGGTACTGCAACATGGCCACATGGATGGAAAAGAGGAGACAGGTCAACATTTTAGCTCACAGAACGAGCACACTTTCAGTCATCAAAACAAAACTTGGCATCAAATCAGAGTAGAATACACACCTTCACGGCCACCATCTCTTTTGTGTGCTCTTCCACTTTTCCTTAGACCCCCTCACAGAGTGTGGCCTGAACGCAGTAAGAGGTGGTCTCGCTCACTAGCGTCTGGATCGGCTCAGGTGTGTTGTTAGCAGCTGCAGATAGAAGATGGAGAGAACATGTGTCAGGACAGTCTGTTCAGTCAAAGGTTAATTTTAGTTGATTATAATGAAATCGTGTGTCAGTGGTTGGATATCTGTTGTACTTTAATGTATTTTCACATTTTTCTGGCCCTTTTGGGATGGTCTAAACAAGTTTAGCATGTAAGATGAAACTAAACTTTCATTCTGCAGACGTATCACTATCAACAACCTGCCAAATATCCTATTAACCGTCGATTGGAAATGCAAGATTTGTGGTTAATGGATACCATTCTTTCAACTTTGTGTGCAGTAACAAGGAAGAGACCGGCAGAACTCGCCCACTGCTAATTACCTTAGTGCAAACACTGGAAGTCAGTGGGTAGTGTTAGCCTGTGTCTGCCGACAGTCATCAGATAAGCCCTAAACGGTCCTGTGCGCTTTGTTGTGCATGTTGTTTTTTTTTTAACTTTGCTATGTTACATTATCTATCTTTAGACTAAGATAAGCACTTTAGCTGATTAGCATGTTAGTTTACGTAAGGCAATTGATTACGCCTGATGTTGTTGAGGCCCCGTGGCTTGTAGTCCCGGCTTATGATGAGGTCCCACAGACTGATGTCCAACATCTCAAAGGCCAGGCAGGTGTCCCCTCTGAAGTCAAACTTCTCATGTAGCTTCAGGGGGTGGTCCTGATCCTGGTCCACATCGGAGAGGTACTGCAACATGGCCACATAGATGGAAAAGAGAAGACAGGACAACATTTTAGCTCACAGAACGAGCACATTTTCAGTCATGAAAACAAAACTTGGCATCGAATCAGAGTAGAATACACACCTCTTGCTCGGTGTCCATACAGTGGTGCTTCTTCAGCACCTTCACGGCCACCATCTCTTTTGTGTGCTCTTCCACTTTTCCTTAGACCCCCTCACAGAGTGTGACCTGAACGCAGTAAGAGGTGGTCTCGCTCACTAGCGTCTGGATTGGCTAAGGTGTGTTGTTAGCAGCTGCAGATAGAAGATGGAGAGAACATGAGAACTCAAGTGTGCCCTGAACAGAATAAGCCCTAAACGGTCCTGTGCGCTTGTTGTGACTGTTGTTTTTTTGTTTTGCTTTTTTACTTTGCTATGTTATGGTATTTATTTTTAGACTAAGATTAGCACTTCATGTTATTTTAGGGAAGGGAATTGATTACATACAAAACTGTCTCACTGGCACAACTCAGCCTCACTTATGATTAAACTCTAGGTATTGTTTTATTTTACAAAACAAACAGAAGTCAGATAAGGCTTCAGGTCCTCTTGAGTTCGAGCAGTGAAAGAGGTGCAACAGGAGAAGACCATTGGATGGAAAGGGAGATGAGAATCATCGAGGTGATGTGCTAAAGAAACTACCTACATAACAAAAACGTGTTTGTACAGCCAGAGGGGAGCATAAGTTTGTATTCCCCTGCAGCATTGACAAGTGGGAAGTTAGGTAGCAGGCTGATCTGTGAAGAGAACTGCCGTCGATTAGGTGCTCAATTTGAATTTCATTTTGTTCTTGTTCAATATGTCTTGTTGAAGGAGATAGGGTGTTGATTTGTTGCTTGGTTTTGAGATTATTATTTTGCACTAAATGCTCAGTCGGTGCTAGAGGCCTTGTCATGGAAAAGTGGGCTTGGATGTTGTAAAGTCTCTAAGTAAACATTAGATATGTAAGTATGTAGGGGTGTGCGATATGACGATATTAAATCGTTAAGGATTATAACGTGAGGATGATCTCATGAAGCAGAAAGATCGTCAGATCGTCTGTGTGGGTGC
>JAZDUH010000269.1:24127500-24191271 GCA_036419115.1 Scarus forsteni
ATTTGTAATATATTACTACTTGTGTTTATACATTTAATATACAACAATATGCTGGGGACAGAAATTTCACTCTTGGCGGAATCGCACACCTAGTATTCCAGTGTAGTTGTCATGAAAAGTCAGTAGGTATGTCAAGAGGATTTGGAGATTAATGCACATCACATAGGCAAAAGTAAAATAAATTATACAATTTTGAAAAATGGATACAAGAAAAAGCAAAGCAATAAAACCAAGAAACAGACCAATAAAACACTCAAAATACATTTAAAACAAAAACATGTTAAAAGATTAAAATGAAACCTAAAATGATTAAATGTCATAAGGCAAAAACAATATCAATAATTGATCAAGTGTTCAAAATACATATGCTACGGCGTAACCGCCATATACTTTGGGTGGGACGTGTCCCCCCCAATATTGGAAAAATACCAATCTGTCCCCCCCAATAACAAGCCTATTATATCTTAATATGTGACATATGATATGCCCTCCTTTTATGAATCCTGGCTGTAGCGGATCCGTGACTTATTTCTGATTTACTTTAAAATTAAGGAAAAAAAAAAAGAGAAACAAAACTGTGTGACCCCCCTCCCTGTAGCCTACTTGGTTGAGTCCCACTGTAAACACCATCTCGCGGCTCCGTTTGAAAAACCGCTCAGTCCGCCTGTCACTGTTGGTCATTAAGGGTCAGGAACAAATGGAGGTTGGGGTAAAAAGAAGGAAGCAGGACCAACAGGCGGACATTCGCCTTTTTCAGACGGTAAGCTACTAGACACGCAAAAAGTAGTGTCATGGTAAAAAAGACCGCTCCAATGTTGTAATAAATGTGAAGAAATATCTCTTATCACTGCGTTCATCATCTGACAGACAGTTGGAGTCACAGACCGAAGAGTTCCCGCGCTTCCCACTCCGTTGATAAGCCTCTATTCATTCATAAATGGCCTGTTAAAACCTCAAACCTGTTGACTCCTGGTCTGGCTCCGCTTATTATGTCGGTTTATTTTTGTAGTCAAGTTAACTGCGATCTGATTTTGAGACAGTTTGTTTTATTTCGAAAGTCACAGGGCCTTTTTAGGAAGCTTCCGTGCACAACTTCCGGTCCTGCTCGATCTGCCCTCCGTTGATTTACACGCATGAAAACATCAGCATTGCAGCGCCGGCAAAAAAGGATGGTTGTGAACCAGCCGGAGCGGATCCAGTGTAATATCACAAACTGAATTTAATGGAAAACTATCTGATCCGGAGGCTTAATTGTGGTGGGGGAAACTTTTAAAAGGGGTCCATTTGAACTGTTTCATCAGTGCTTGCTGTTCTTTATATCGAGTTAAAGAGTTAATTTAGAAGAAATGGTTGGTTACATTATGAAAATACTAATATTTATGACAAAAGATGATTATTTTCTACCAGAGTTGTATTTTTCTGAGAATGCAAATAAAAACTTTTCCTTTATAGGACAGAAAAAGTAAATTTAATCCAAAGATTGAGCATGTAGTTCATTAAAGGATAACTTCGGTTCCTGCAGCTTTTACATTGTTTCTAGAATGAAGAACAACAATATACTCACCCAGAAGGCTTTCCTGATGCAAACGGTGCTTCGGGAGATATTTAGATCCAAAATCGAGCAGCGGACACCGATATAATGTAGCCTGTAGGGCATAGATCGCCGCTCCTAAAAACTGCATTAATCGTCCAAAAACTCATGTTTTTCACCAATATTCCATCATGATTCGCGCCGAATGGACCGCCATTGCAGCCTGTGTCTCCACACAGCGCTGTGGCTGAACTAACCCCTGAACTGACGAAGAAGACCGGGTACCTCTGCGCATGCGCAGTACTCTCCGGAGCGTTGCGATCACTTCTTCATTTCTAAGAGCTCCTTATCTGTATACTGTGGCTCCAAACTGTAAGGACACCCATCATATTCAAAGTCCTCCTCCACAACATCTTCATCCCATAGATATTCGTCCATTTTGCACAAAACTGGAAGAAGAAAGTCGATTTGTAGCTGCCCTGAAACAATGAGTCAAGACTGCGCATGCGCGAAGAGCATGTAAACAAACTCGTTGGTTCAGCCACACAGCGCTGTGTGGAGAGACACAGGCTGCAATGGTGGTCCATTCGGCGCGAATCATGATGGAATATTGGTGAAAAACATGAGTTTTTGGACGATTAATGCAGTTTTTAGGAGCGGCGATCTATGCCCTACAGGCTACATTATATCGGTGTCCGCTGCTCGATTTTGGATCTAAATATCTCCCGAAGCACCGTTTGCATCAGGAAAGCCTTCTGGGTGAGTATATTGTTGTTCTTCATTCTAGAAACAATGTAAAAGCTGCAGGAACCGAACTTTTCCTTTAAGCAATCAGACAGCTGTTGGAACCAATATAAATGTAAAAATACAGTTTATTTTCTTTATTTTTGAAGTAACAATTAAATAATCAGAAAAAAAGACATTTGGTAACAAGAATGAAAATGGGTAACAGGAATGAGTATGTGAGGGCATTACGTGAGACAAACCTGATCTCAGATTACAGCAAATTTTAGTTAACCTATTTCATTTAAAATCTATGCAGTCATGTAGACCAGTTTCTATTCATCCATTCATTATATTATTTACATTTATTCATTCATTGTATTCTTTTAATCAATACAAAAGGGCATCAGAGGGAACTAGCCTACTCATTGCTGTTACTGCCAACACATGTATTACATTTTTTCTGAAATAGATTACTTATTACTTGTTTTATACACAGTTCTATGTTGTTTTGACCTGTTAGGGAGCAGTGTAGAGGAAAAAAAAGACCAGCCACACACATCCAGAGAAGAGCCCCCCTCATGTATTTGAATTGAGTGGACAATATTAGGAGCACTTTTATATAATAGAGAAAATGAAGTATTATCAATCTGTATCAACTTCAACAAAAAATGAAAATGCAGGAGCTTTATAAAATATGAATTTATAGCAGAGTTGTATTGGATTTTAATAGATTGCACAGGCCAATGAATTGTAAGTCTGTAATGTTATGTTAACTATTACCTGACAAAGTGGTTAAGTTCAAATTTAAGAAGTGAAACGTTTTTTGCCTATATTTCATAAATACTAAAAAAGTACATGTCATTATTAGAGGTCAATGTTTTTCAATATCAAGCAGTTTGGATATGAAACTTAACTATTGTGATAGACTTTTCAGCCATATCACTCAGGCCGAACTCAGGCATCACTTGTTTATGTGTTTTGTTGCCTGGTAGTCAATTAACACCAAGATTTAACATTTAATTTTTATTTAATCTATGATTTCATTCACATAAAACTTTCCAGTGTAAATGTGCAGGAATTTATTTTGAGACAACTCAACAAAATGTTAATTCACTTTGACTTACTTGAAAGTCCATAGTACATTTTGTTGTTTCAATCACAATATTTAAACCAATGCTTTAGGTATGAAAGTTTTCCTCGTTGGAAGCCGTCCTATTTGCTGCTATGTCAGAGAATTTTCAGACTGTTCTTGAAATGTTAATTCAAATGGCCAAAGTATTCCTCAAAACTATGTTCTAGATGAGCAAATCTTTATCAATATATGGAAATTTTAAATTGTGGGAAATGCACTTGAAAAAATAATATCTGGGGAAGGGCTCACATTTGGACCCCCCCAATATCTAAACCATGATTACGCCCTTGTACATATGTATAAACTAGAAAGCACTCAGAGAGCGCAGTCTCCACCAGTGCCACAGTCCTCAGCCATATTGTCATTTTTAACATAAACATTAGTCCTGCCTTTATTTCATGTAAATATTTAGATTCCTTGACCATGAAAACATACCATTAGCAACTGGATTCATAATGATATCTATTTTAGTTCAGTAGTTATTCACAGAAATCACATTTATCGCCATGGCGGCCAGACGTTGATCCAGATCAACACCAAAATCGAATCATTTCTTCCTTTTCCCATGCTGAACATTTCCTGCAAATTTCATCCAAATCCATCTGTAACTTTTTGAGTTATTTTGTTCATAGATGGACGGACGGACAAACTCTCCCAAAAACATAACCTCCTTGGCGGAAGTAATGAGCAAATATTAAAAAACGGAATAAAACATCAGATAATAAAATATTAGACTAAAATGTAATAATAAGGGGAGATAAGAATTGCTACTCAGAAATAAATAATTATAATGGTTATTAAAATAATAAAGTTCTACATCAACTAAATTAGTTATATTATTTACAAAAATCAGTTTAATGTGGACAGCGAATCAGTGCAGAGCTCCTTATCACTGCCTCCTGTGGCCTTCCTGCCCTTCAGATCTGAGTGTTTTTAGGGAGATGCACAAAAGGCTTCATCTGATCCTGTTCAGAGAAAAAAAGTTCTTAGTTTTTATTCAACATAACAGACTCCTAAGACATGATGAAGACAGTTAAAGACACACAGGAACAACAGTAAAGAACATTTCTGAGGTTTCCCTGCAGCAGTATCAGCTGAAGACAAAAATGCTGAACACCCGGCTCAGCCGTATTATCATGTTAAAAGCACTAACTTCCAAAAATGAACCACAGTCTCCATCAGCTCGGCCGCCCTCCTCCCTGTCTGAGGATGATAAATTGTTCAAAGTTCTTACACAACAATAGTCACCTAACCTGTCAGAGAGCCTGAGCCTCTGACTGTCACTGCACAGGAATATCGGCTTTGAGAGCTGACAGCTGATTGGCCGATCCCGTGCAGGTGTGCACTAACCTGACTGAGCAGCACAGAGATGGGTGGAGGCAGCAGAGTGTTTTAAATAGAGCCTCCTGAGATCTGAAGAGCGGGTGTGACAAAGATCTGCAGACAAACAGGTGAGGTGTTGATCTGATGTTTGGTTATCAGGAAGAAGATTATGAAAAACATCTTCAATGATTTGTTTCTCTGTGGTTGAATGTCTGCACACCTGATGTTTGGTTTTACCTCCAGCTGAGCCACCATGTCCATGTTCCAGAGGTTTTTTAAGGACATCATCCATGACCGAGACATCGATGAAGAAACTGTCAAGGTGAGGATGGCATATGTCACAACACTCACTTGACTTCTTTTCCTTTTTACTCACTTTTTAACATAACATTGATTTGCCAAAATATTTAAAGACGCAACTTTTAGAAAACTCACGGAAATATCAGAATTTATGATCCAATGACTCTCTGATGTTGAGCACACTTTCTATTGATCATAACATGAAAGCACTGGGAGAGTTCAGTCCTCCACCAAGGTCTCCCACATATTGCTGTTACGTCTATAAGCAATTGCACCATGATATAGTGACCATCATAATATGACTTCTTGACACTGAAAACACACACCTAGCCCTCAGAATCATGTTGATATCATTATTACCTCTGCCAAGGAGGTTATGTTTTCGGGAGAGTTTGTTTGTCTGTCTGTGTGTCCGTCCGTCCGTCTGTGAACAAAATAACTCAAAAAGTAATGGATGGATTTTGATTTCAGAAAATGTTCAGCATGGGAAAAGGAAGAACTGATTCGATTTTGGTGTTGATCTGGATCAGCGTCTGGCCGCCATGGCGATAAATGTGATTTCTGTGAATAACTACTGAACTAAAATAGATATCATTATGAATCCAGTTGCTAATGGTATGTTTTCATGGTCAAGGAATCTAAATATTTTGATGAAATAAAGATAGGACTAATATTTATGGTCAAAATCACAATATGGCTAAGGACAGTGGCGCCAGCGGAGGTCTGCGCTCTCTGAGTGCTTTTCTAGTTTGTTGGTGTTATTAGGTTTCACAGCGCCATCTGTTATCAGCTGTTCGGGGATCAGCTGTGATCTGGTCCATTTCTTAAGGACCCTGCTCTCCCGCGCTCCAGATCGTGAGATGTTTCAATGGAGGATTCTTGATACCAGACTGTGATCATCATTGTTTATTGTCGTTACAAGTAGACATAGATACATTTGGATGCAGTGTTAGTGAATAAATGAGAGTATCGGTTGAGTGAGTGTCTCGGTCTCCATGCTGTCTGAGTGAGGGTGTTCATGCTCCTCTCACTCTTTCACTGTCTCTAGGCATTAGAGGGATACCTATATCGTGTTTGACATTCTCTACATGGTTGTGACTGTGTGTCTGTTCTCTATACATGGTCAAGCTATTTCTGGTTACCAACTTCTCTGTGGAGTTCTTCTGTATTCAGCATAGTTTGTTCATACACACGTAACTTCATATATAGATTAAATAATCATATAATGATAGATGTTACATGAATTGGTCCATGACTAAATTGATTGATACATGAGTTAAATGATACATGACTTGAAAATGCATGCTATCAGTTGGACAGTTATTGAACAAAACCAATTGTTCACTAATGGTGGTTATCTGGATCACCACCAAAAATCTTAGAATTTTTTAAAATGGGTCATTACCAACATCTCTTAGCAAAATATGTCCAGTAGTTTTTGTGTAATCTTGCTAACAAACAAAAATACAAACGAACATACACAGGCAAAAACATAGCCTCCTTGGTGGAGGTTATAAGGAAGGCAGTAAACAGAAAGCATGAAAGCTGCTCTTCTCTCTCTGTTTTTCATTTCTGTTTTATGCGCCTTTCTTAAAATGGGTCAGAGTTACTACTCAATCTCCACGGGTAACTCCATCCTCCATCCTCCAACCCCTGAACCCATGTCTACTCCAACACTGATGCAAACTTTCCAAGACAAGGAGAGACATGTTACCCAGCTCCGCCCACCTTCACCGATTGCTTATTTTATCAGATTTTTTTTAACTTGAGACTGTTTTCAATAAAGGCTGCCCTCCATTAGGTTAATTTGGCAAGCTAGTGGTTTTCAAATCATATTTACCCAAAGCAAATCAATATAAAGCCAAAATCTCAAGGCAAAACATTCATATTCATTAGAAAAATTAGTTTGCTGCATAACAAGAAAGAAAGCAGCGGAGGTGGGCTGAGCAGAGCACCCAGTCTCTATAAGCTTATGTTACAGTTTTGATCAAGAGCTGAACAGTAGCAGAATTTAGCTCCTGTGGGTCTTGGATATTGTTTTAAGCTGTCCCGTTTGAATGGCATGATAATATTTGAAGTAAAACAAGAAAGAGAGTGTTGGTAGATGAGGAGTCAGACAGATAGCTCAGTCATTTTCATCTGAAATAATGAAGCTCCTTAATGACATATTGTACATATTTGCAAAAGTTATTTATTGTTATTCTAACATAACATACATCATTTTTCAGAATTCAAGGCCATAAAATGTCCTAGATAGTCTGTTTTAAAATATACTGAACAAACTTGTTGTTTTAAGTATTCAATTACATGCTGAGTTTACTGGGCTTAACATTACTCTACCAGCAGTACGGAAAACGTAGCCTGGTAGTTTCTCATCCAGTTTAAAAGAATTAATTACATTAACTTGAGTTTCCTTTTGTGTTTCTAACTTTACCAAGGCATCACATTTGCACAATTTTCGATTAGAATTGAACCACTGAGACTTTAAATTTCTGATGAAATAGGACCCAGAGTCATGAGTAAAACTTTTAATTGAGATTATAAAAATGACTAAAGGGGAAGGAACCACCCATTTAAACCCTAACCTGCATCTGTGCTGTTATGGACTTAGCAACCGAACGACAAGAGAAACCTGATTTTCATGATTGTCTTCATACACTTAGCTGACCGTTTAATCTTGATATATTGTTTGACTTACAATCAAAATGACTAACTGACAGCTATTATTTTGAAAACATGAGCTAATACCTTGAAATTTCTGAAGCCTTTGAGCCACAAAACAACATAATTTTTCATTTTGCTTTAGGTGAAGGGGAAGAAGAAGCCCAAGTATTATGGGACAGTTGCTGAGTATCCAAACTTCAGTGCCAGCAGTGATGCCTCTGTTCTTCAGGCTGCGATTGAACATCACGGTGGGTGGCCTTGTGCTAAATAACTGATAAGTGAAGAGCTGACTTCCTGTCTGAGACTAAGGAAGACCTGGTTTCTGGTTTTCATTGTTCTTCTCGGGTTTCTTGACGGCAAAAATCTGCTGTTGTGGCTCAAGCATGTGTTGTAGTCTGTATACAGTCTGTTCCTCTCTCACTTTAAAGGGAGTAAAGTAAACTTACGTTTGTTTTTGACAGAGGTGGACGAGGATGTGATCATTTCAGTCCTGGTGAAGAGGACCAATGAGCAGAGGCAGAAGATCAAAGTCGTGTATGAAGCTTCAACTGGAGAGGTGAGCAACTCCTGTCCATGTTTGACCTCAGTGGTCCATGACCTTTTGTTCTGATCCCCCAGAGTTATACCGAAGAGAAGCCCCCCACATACACCAAGATAAATCGGCTTAAAGACACATTTAACACATATTTCACAAACAGCCTAAAGAGACATTTAACGATCTGTAGATAACCTACATGTCTGCATTTGCTTCATATTTCTTAACCACATGTCATCTTGAGTTGTTCAAAAATGAAGCCACAAGAAGAAGAAAAACTAGAAAGCACTCAGGTAACTCACACATTGCTGTATTATCTATAAGCAATTGTTTCATGAAAAAGTTGCCATCATAATATGATTCCTAAACCCTGAAAACAAACACCTAGCACTCAGAGTCATGTTGATGTCATTATTAGTTACAAAATTATTCAACAATTGGCAGCATCTCCTGATAATTTAAGTAAAATCCATCCAACAGTTTTTGCGTAATCTTGCCAACAAACAAACAGAAAAACAAACACACACACACACCAGAAAAAAAACACAACCTCCTTGGTAGAGATAACTATACCACCTCAATTGTTCACTTCAGGCTGACTTAAGAAGTCCAAGAAATACCACTACTGCCATTCTCAAGACCTCTGGCATCAACATGGCATTTTGAGCCAGAGAACTCCAGCCCACTGATTATTTTCCCCTTTTAAGACCATTCTCTATAAGCACTCAAGATTGTTGTGTGTGACAATCCCAGCCCTTCTGGCACCAACAAGCATGCCACGTTCAAGGGTTTCAAATCCCGCTACTTCCTTTACTTTGATGCTTGAACAGCAGGTGGTCTTCATCATGCCTACATGCCTGAATGCATTGAGTTGCTGCCATGTGATTGGCTGGATAGCCTCCGCATTAACAAGCAGCCAAATAGGTGTATCAAATGAAGTGTCCAGCGAGTTTACATGAAATGTAAAACCCTGAGAAAGTGATCCTCACAGACATTGCCCCCCTCATGCAGGCGTTCATTGTGTGTCCTTAGAAGCTGGATAAAGCTCTGGAGTCGGTTCTCAGACATGATTTGGAGGACGTTACCCTGGCTCTTCTGATGACCCCTGCCCACTTTGACGCCTACGAACTCAGGCAGGCCACAAAGGTAAAGTTCAGAACTTAAGATTCTTTGGAAAATCAAAGGAGGATGTTCTTCCACTTTCTGTTTAAGTCTAGGTGCAGCACAAATGTTATCTTAGCAGACTTAACTAATCTTATTTAATGTCTTTGTTAAAACTATGAACACATGTATTTAGATGTATACTGAATCATCAGATGTCTGTCAGTCTTATTTACAGCATGCTATTTAATATGTAAAATATTGGTGTTAATTTGGGCGACTCGGTGGAGCAGCAGGTTGTGCATGTGCACAGTAACAAGGTCACCGGTTCAATTCTCATGTCCATCGGGGCTTTTCTGTGTGGAGTTTGAATGTTCTCCCCATGCGTGCATGGGTTCTCTTCGGGCATGTTGGCAGATTTGTGACTCCATAATGCCCTGAGGTATGGGTGTGAGTGTGAATGGTTTTCCGTCTCTCAGCATGGCCCTGCGATCACCAGGTGACAGGTTCAGGGTATAACCTGCCTTTGCCTGATGTCAGCAGGGACAGACTCCCGCCCCCCCGAGACCCTTAAAGAAATAAGTGATAAAGATAATGGATGGATGGATTTTCTGTTAGTATGATGGATTTTTTTCTGTAAAAAAATTTCTGTTTTTGCCATACTATTTATAGAGACGTAAAAACTGAAAACATCCAGAGATGTGGCATTTGTTTTGTCAGACACATTGATATTGATTTTGTTGTCACATGTAGAAATTTTCTTTAGTTTACACAAAACCTCTTTCAATAGTTTACAAGGGTTTTTTTTTTAAAGCTTTTTCTGTTTGCATTTTTAAACAGAGAAGGAGAACCCATGACTGTTTATCTCTTTAAGAACCATGTCATTGCACTTTGAGTGCACCTTAGACAGTCAGGAAAGGAGCAAATATGTTTTGCTCCATCAAGACTTTTACCTCTAACTCTTTTTTTCCCATCAGGGTTTTGGTACCGATGAAGACGTGCTTACAGAGATTCTGGTAACAAGAACAAATGAAGAAATCCAGGAGATAAAGAGGGTCTACAAAGAAGGTCTGGACTGATACCTCCTCACATTTTTACAAGTGCCATTCCTGTTTATGTGCCTCTCTGAAGGGCACACAGCACTGAATTCTGAGACAATAATCTGCTGTAATGACAGAGTAAAGACGACTGTAACCGCCTAAATGACAGTGTCAGCATGCTTTTCTCCATTATGTCACAGTTATGTGTGTTATGTTGTGAATTCTGTCTGTTCTTAAATGTTTTTGTCCTGTAGTGTATGAAGTTGAGCTGGAGGAGGTCATCAGAGATGAGACCAGTTGTGATTTCACTACAGCTCTTCTGGCCATGCTGAAGGCTGAAAGAGACGAGTGCGATGACATTGATCTGGATTTAGTCCAAAAGGATACAGTGGTAAAATCTGGATACTTACTCAAAATTAAATGCTGAAAATGTTGCCATTTAGTTTTATTCTATTTTGTGAGTTCTAAGTCTAACAGCTTCTAATAAAGAGATGATGCTCAGTGTGCTTCAAAAGGAGGACTGTGACCGTGAAGTAGCGTCAGTGCTTTCAGACCAAAAAATAAGAACATTTGATTCCCTCAACTTTCCTTTACGTCTCTGTTGATTCAACCATTCTCACTAGACAGGACATGACTAACTTGGGATTGACTTGAGCTTAAGTTTAAGATTGAGTGGTCATTAAAAACAGGAGATTCTTTTACTATAAAGGCAGACTTTGAAAATGCAGACAGTCCAACTATGACTCAGTAATGATCAAGCTTTTATTTGAACAGATGCAGGACATTCATACACATGAAGACTTCATTTTGACAATGTTTTATACTGGCTTATAACTATAAGCAGTTATTCACTGCCTTCAGAGTTAACTGTGTCCATGAAAATATGAGGTTTATATAAGCTCATTGTTTATCAAAAAATGAGCATATTTATTGAGCATATTCTTTTTGCTGCTCATGCACAATATTGGATGCAGAATTCTTCTTTTCTAAATCTATGTAGCCCCAAATTAACGAGTTGCTTTGGAATTCAACAGACAAAAACATTTATAAGAAGCAGGGAAAAGGCAATCAAATTACAGATTTGGAACCACAAAATTTCTTACAGTTAGTTCAAGCCCATCAACAAAAAGACCAGACAATTTTGGAATAGAAGCTGATAGATGGAGTTTGAAAAGTTAGAGTTTTAGTTGAGTGAAGAGGGTTTGTAGCTCAAACAGCTGTCTTATTACTCAGAGAGCTCCACATATGGAAACAGGGTTTGAGAAAGAGAAGAGTCACCAGGTGACAAATTTAATCAAATAAAAATGAGGCTACGGCCTTGTAAAGGGGCCTAAAGAGATTAAAACACAGTCCATCCTTAATCTTGGCAGTTAAATCAAACTTAACTTTGAACCCTCACACTGTATTTTCTATCGAGAAAATACAAAACACAGTTATGAAAGGGCATTTCATTCAAAAGAAGCCTTTGTCAAGTTATGCCTGAGGTTTAAAACACTTTTATCTACATTATTATTGTTTTACACTGTCATATTGGAGTAAACTGCTTATTTGCTACTATTAAATGAGAGTTTTAATTCCCCTTTAATTCAGAATAAAAATTAAATCTTCTAAAAATGGCCATGTACACACCTAATTAAGTGAAAATGATCATTCTGAATTAAACTTAATTCCAAAATAGGTGGCTGGTTTATTCTGATTTTCAATCCAAAATTGAATAGTTCCTCAATCGTGTATATGTTCATTCCACTTTAAATTAATTCCAGTCATGTTGCACATGCTTGTTCCCTTGTCATGCCGAATGTTGCCATAGGCAAGAGTTGGACTCGAGGCGAGACAGTTTATTTAATTACAGTCTGAGAAGATTTGGAAATAATGAAAAGAGTGCCTAGACGTAAGCATAAAAATGCAGACCTTTTAAAAGTTGTAGCCTCCAAGTTGGATGAAGTTTCGCTGACAGAGATGCTGGAGACACTATACTGGAGTTTGTTTTGCTCCAGTTGACATCAATACGTCATGCCCACCCCCGTCTAATCAGAACCATTCCCAACCCCCAGACTTTAAGTGGAGTTCAGTTAAGGCAAATAAACGTGTTTTCCACATAAATTTAAATTTCAAGTTACTATTTCCATGCATTGTGAAGGAGAACACTTTAATTCAAAATTATTTATTTAATTTAAAAAAAAAACAGGAAACTTCTGTCTTGTGGTTGGCACTACTGCTTCTGACCCAGCTTACATACCAGTAACTAAATCCCATCATGAAAGGCCCCTACTGGGTCTTTCAGGGGCCTGGGCATTTCTGTGTGCTGCCACAAAAGAATATATAAAACTCTAAAAATCACCGTATGACCTCTTCAAATGCACTGTGTTTCTGTTTTGTATGTGCAGACTCTGTTTGAAGCAGCTGAGCATCCTGAAGGAATCGATGTTTCCACCTTCATCAACATCCTGACCTCCCGTAACCCGAAGCAACTCTCCAAGAGTGAGTGTGTGAAATGTGTGAGATCTTGCAGCTCTTAGGTTTGATTAATTAGAGGCTCAAACAGCCAAAGCCCTCAGCTCAAACACCAAAACCTGGACAAACAGGTGGAACCACATCTGCAGGTAGCCGAGGGAAACACACCCCGGACTCGGGGAACATTACAGATACCTCATTACTTTTTTCATGAATTATCTTTATAAACCATGAGGACTGTAGTTTAAATGAATTAGGTGAGCACTTGACTTCATTTTAACTTAATATATGCAATAATGAGCAGGGACATTTTTGTGCTCATTCTATAGCAACATCACAATCTTCACAGTTTATCATATCTTTGTGCTGGAGCAGGGCGATATGGCCTTAAAATATGGCCAGATTTCCACACTATCACATTTTCATTTACTTTGTCCCTCTTAAAAAACTCCAAGTGACACAAAAATGACATAAACTCAAGTTTTGCCTTTTCAAAATATATTCCAAAAATTAAATCAGTGGGCTTGTCTAAGCACTGAAAGCAAAGGTATTTTCACAGTATATTAACATGGAGCTCTCTGATTCATAGTTAACCTTTAAATTTAAAAACAAATTTAGGCCTAAGCATGTGCTTGTGCAACACCTGACAGGGCCTACCATCATGAAAATGGTAAATGTTCAGTAATTATAGTTTCAAACATTGCAACAACTCAAGTGAGTCAAGGAAGAAAACTTTGATTTGTAATTTTTAAATATTCTGCTGAAAATAATTTGAATTAATAGATTGTGTCAATACATTGCCCAACCTACTTTGTGTTTCTATTAGTATTTTCAAATTGTTGGTGCTGGCCTCCAAAGGGTGATTTTAACAACAGTGATATGATATCGAAGCCTTTTTGGGTGACATTTATCGCAACATTGAAATGAATAAATAAATAAATAGATGGAATCTTCTTAAAAATATCTTTCTCAGCTGTACTCTTACTATGTATTATTCCTGAGACAGAAATTACATGTTTATAAGAGACTGTTAAGCTCATCAAGCCATACATGTCGATCACAGCTGTTAGATTAAGGATTGTTTTGCCAGTATTCAATTCCAGCATTGGGGTCTCCCCCCTGCTTGCCCCCTTTCTGACTTTATCCAACAATAAAATAAAAGCAAAATAAAAAATCCCCAAAACAATCACATTTTCCAGACACTTTAAAGTAAGTGCCACAAAAATATCTCTATAATACTTGATGGAGTGTGAATTATATGTCTCAAAAAGACCTTAAACCATGAAGACTGTTTTTCTGAAATTCCACAGCTGTCTGAAGTGTTTGCTTTGCTGCACACCTCTAATCACAGCAACTTTTCTGAATACCATTTGTTTTCTGTTTACCTTCTCAAGCATTCCAGCAGTATGCGCTGAGCAGTGATGTGAAGTTACCTAAAGCCCTGGCCTTGGAGCTGAGTGGAGACATAGAAGACTGTCTCATTGACATTGGTGAGGAGGATTCCCGTATGTCCATATTGATTTTCTGTGTTAGCAACAGAGACCCTGTTTATACTTGGGTTAGAAAGCCCAGATTCACAGTTTATATGCCATTGTTTGTTTATCATGTCTCCTCCACCCGACAGAGTGATGCTAGGTAAAAAGTCTGATGCATCCAGGCTTCTCCTACCTTCTTAATGGCGCCTGTAGCTACCCAAAATGAAACCCAAACTTCAAATGGATGTGACTTACCTTTAACTGTGCTGCTGGGAGCCTCGATGCACATACCGTGCCAGGATACCCAGCTATGAGTAAGGCTGGTGGTGCGTCTTTAACAGGTGTTTAAATATCTGGTCATGTACATCAGCCAAATTAGTCTGCAGCACGACATCTCTGCATCTGTTTGATATCAAGTAACAGTCAAAATTAAGGATTACCAGTGACATAATGGAAGTGTTTAATGGGTATGTTCAGACCCAAAGGGAGCTTCATGCAGCACCTCCAGCTTTTTACCACCAGTCTGTTTGGTTTTAGGTGCTGCTTTAGTAGGAAATCAGTAAATTATACTGGATAGACCCTCTAAGAAAAGGATGTTATGAGCAAGAATTTCTTTATCAGGTTTTGGATTTAAACAGATAAGCAGCTTTGATTATTTGAGCCTTTGAAGAAATGAATGCATTAGCTAGATCAGGGGTGGGCAACTGGCATCCTGGGGGCCACATGCGACCCTTCACCTCAGTCAGTGTGGCCCCCCATTGTATTTCCGAAATGATCAGGACAGGTGGCCAAATAATTTTCTACTAGTCTAAGATTGTTTGTACATGCCTTTTTTTCACAAGTCATGAGAGAACTTACTTTGCTATGATTCAATCTCTGAATATCTTTTATGAGGCAATCAAAGGTATATCAAGTATTAATAGAAACCTTATTTGAAAACAATAACAACAGTAATATACTCTTTAAAAACTGGTAACGTTCATGCTTTTATTGCATTATAAAGATGGCTTATTGGCTTTAGTTATGTGCCATACGCATTAAATCATGAATTTATAGTTGAGTTTGAGTCAAAGTATTTTAATGTTGGTCTAATCCTTTTTGAAGCTTTATATTTGCTATTATTTATTTATTTATTTGTAAATTGTATCGAGTGCTTGACAATCTGTGACAGTGGAGTCCTCGGGCAATGAAAAAAATTAGAAATGCGTTCCTGTTGGTAACCAGAGTTGCTCACCCCTGAGTTAGATGCTGCAGCTGCTTTCATCCTGATGCTCAGTTACTGTTGATACAACAACAAATCAGCTCTGTCTGTCCCTGTGATTGCTTCATATATCTACATTTACTATCAGCACAGATCATAAAACACACTCCACTGATGAGTCCTGATCACAGTGCTGTTTGGACGGTTTTGAAGCTGAATACAGCCTGTAAAGTTCAGCCAATCATACGAAGGAACATTTGTTTCAGAGACTTTCCCTCTCAGGTCCAAAAGTTACAAGTCTACTTTGAAAGTGAAGCAAGAGTAAAGGGAATTATACAGTTTCACGTAAATGGGCGCTAACATGTGTTCTCCAAACTAAGATTATTAAAAGTTCTTTTAGGGAAATTGTTGAGCAGACTTATTTTGACAGAACATCTGCTGTTTTGACCAGAGGTCACAGCACAAATCCGCAGCTTCGTGCTGTGAAGTCTGTGATGTCAATCTTCGTCAGATCCAGATGAAAGTTACCTTGGTGAGAGAAATATAGACTCCATATTATCCTGTAAAATATGAAGCAAATCCATAAAAACATAGCAGACACATGATTTGTTTTTAATTCCACTCAATGTTAACCTACGGGAAATTTGGAAATTTCAAGATTTTTTTTTTTTATCCAAACAAACAAACGTACAGATCACCACTGAAATCTGAACATTTCTGATTTGCAGATAATAGAAACTAAGTGTGTTTTTAGTGATTTATTCCGTTTTGACATTTGTTTGTTTGTTTTTTTATTCTGTGAAGATCTCTGGGCAGGTTAATATCAGAATTTTAAAACTTAGATAAATGTCACCACTGATCATTTGCTTTTTATCTTCTTGATTTTTTCAGTGAAATGTGCCTGGAACACGCCTGCTTTCTTTGCTGAGAAGCTCCATAAAGCCATGGATGTGTGTATAAATACCCTTTTTATTTTTCCATGAATATACAGTACATCAGGGTTTTCATCCGTGTGAATGAGTATGAATATGACTTTTTAAGTTTTCTTTGTTTAAGATCTGCCTCTGCAGTTTTTTGAATAAGTTGACTGAACAATACAAACAACTCTGTCTTTGTAATATCATCAATCAGCCTGTATGGTGACTGACAAGGATATAAGACCTACAACAACTCGATGCAGTTTAATTAGAGGAAAACACCTTCAAGTGCAAAAACAAGCTGCAGAAGTTTGAAATGAAACAAAGCTCAACACAATCCAAGCTCAAGAATCACCTGTAAGAGCAGAAAACACGACAAAACCAAGTCCAACAACAGAAGTACTCCAGGCCTGAAGAGGAGTCTGAAGCTGGGAGAGCATGTAAGAGAGACAGACGAGAGACTGCAGTCAATCCTAAATTCGAAGTGCTCATGTATTTGAACCTTTACGGTAAATGCTCCATGCTTCTTTCTCATACATAACTGAACAGAATCAGATAGATACACCAGATAATCCAAACTGGTTTTGGGAGATATGGTTCTGGCTCAACATGGATCAAAAAGGGCCCAACCTTAAAGTGAATGCAACAGTAGTGTTTCATAGTATTTTTTGGTCTTCTGGATACAATATTATTACGTATTCTGTTCATCTGATGGTAAAAGGAAAGACAGGAACATGATAAAGTCATTTAGCCTGCCTGTCATCCCCCTCTAGCTCAGCGCAGAGCATTTACCGTAAAGGTTCAAATACGTGAGCACCTCAAATATAGGAGCGACTGGCTTGACTGCAGTCTCTCTCGTCTGTCTCTTCCACACACTCTCCCTGCTCCAGAGCCCTCTACAGGCCTGGAGCACCTCTGTGTTTTCCTCTTGCACCCTTGTCATCCACCATAATCCTACCATGAACACACCAACTGAAGGCCTGAAAACATAGGCCTGATGCTGGGTGATTTGGATTGCTTTGTACTGTTTTATATATCATACATCATTTATCATTTCATTGCATACATCAAGTCAAATTACATCCTTTTGCAACATACTGTATGTAGAGTATTATATCTTAATTTGTTTTACTGAACAAGGCCTAATCACAGCCCTGAACCAAACACTTTATTAGCTCATCTGCACATTAACTTTGTTTGCAGTTACTGATCTTCTCTCCTGTTTCCTTCTCTCAGCGTCACGGCACATGTGAGGAGACACTGATCCGTGTGCTGGTGAGCCGCTCTGAGGTCGACCTGAAGAAGATTGTGGAGGAGTACAGAGCCATGTATGGAGTCAGCCTGCAGGACTCCATAGTGGTAAATCACAAAATTATGCACTACTGCTATTATCCTGAATGACTTTCGTTGTTACTCTAAATTGGAGAGAGAGAGATATAATGGTTGTTTTTGTAGCTGATTATGCCTTTGTTTTCACAGAATGAAACAGAAGGACATTATCGGGCCGTCCTTCTTGGGCTCTGTGGACCTTTCTGAAGTCCTGACATCCTCTGGAGATATAAACTTGTTTACCCAAAGAAGAAGTCTGCATGATGTCAAATTAATATGATTTGCTTTAATAAAATCTGTTGAAATGTGATATTTCCCAGCCAGGTCATCGGTCTTACCTTCTTCTTACCAAAATAAGTTATCAATTTTTTAATGTGTTTCTAACTGCACTGGTGGGTTCATTTCTGTTGTATTTACTTTATGTATCCTTACCCTAACATACAATAAAAGTGACAAGTTATGGATTTAAATACCTTTCTATGAGACTGACAGAAATAAAAACAAGTGATGAAACACAGTTTTGTTCAATGCCTGGTTCTGAAGATTTTAAATCATGTTACTCTCGTTTTTTTATTATATGGTATTTTACTCTTCAAATTAAAAAGTACTGAAGACCCACACACCAAATGTCGCTCCCTTCAAGAACTAAATTTGCAAATTGGTGACGTTTTCAGGTCGTATGGCTCTTCCTCAGAATTAAAAAGAGGTTAGTAAGTTTACTAAATACATAGATTCACACGTGACCAAGTCCAGCTGGAACTCATCACAATCTTATTAGGAAACAAAATAAAATTATAGACAAAACATGTAGGTACAATAAACATATCTATCTAAATTACAACGATATACAAATGTTTATAGCTTGTATTGCAGCAGAAGACTAGTTACCAAATACTGAGAGAATACTGATGTGTATTATTTTACTTTTCAGTAACATGATTGATTGGACTCAACATTGAATCACTTTGTCACAGTGTGCCAAAACAGTTAGCCTATAAATGTTCAAATCAAATCATCATCCACATATCCACATTGGGGTTGAAGTTGATTGAATTCATTACATAATTTGGTATTTTAATTTTTATTTTAGATTATCTTTAATAATTTCTACCAAAGTAGTAAGTAAATAAAGTAGATAAACACCATGTACATTTGTGGCACAGGGTCATTTGCAATTACAGTATCTAGAAAGGGATTTAAAGGATTTTTTTAATTAAAGGGGTTATTACACTTGTTTATAATTATTATTAACGTTCTCCCTCACTCATTATTGAGAAAACTTGCCTCTTTTCTCCTGATTAACAAATGTGTTTACATTAAAGAGGACATATCATGCTCATGCATGATTTAATACTTACATATAATATAATACATTTGAAAACAAGACCTTACACCCCCTTAATTTTCAAAAAATTAGATATTGTATTTTTTCTGATATCCTAGAACGAGATTTGATGCCTCTGAAAATAGGTCATTGCGAGATGTCCGCGAGATTTCAAACGTCATGACATCACGAGGTACCTTTCTTTTTATTGGAGTAATCTGATAAAACACTTCCTCCTCTGTGATGTCCGTTAGCCACAAACCTTCACAGAGGAACACATCCGTCCAGCAGCATGGGGTATAAAGCTCCCTCGCTCACTCTCCCTCATTACCAGCTCTGGCCTGTAGGGGGACTAAATATGCGGTCGCTGCTTTGAGCCTGCTGGAAAATACAGAAGAAGAAGAAGGACAAGCTGGCTCTACCCCCGATAGAACTGACCAATCAGAACACAAAGGGCTGTGACATTGTGAGGTAACTTTAGGTCATCCTTGAGAGGAAGCGTTTCAAGAAGTACCTAATAATGGCCTAAAATGAGGATATTGAGAACGCTAATGTGGGGCAATGAAGGAACTAAATGACTTGTACGGAGGGCAGAAATGCTTTACAGGCGTCCTAGTCTGGCATAGTGAAAAGGAGAAACAAGCATGATGTGTCCTCTTTAAGAAAAGTCAAATTCCAAATGTGTGGTGGGTGAATATATGTAAGGATTTTATGCAGAATATTGTTTTTTTCACATAGTCACAAAGTGTAATCATAAGTGTTAATTCTTTATTCAACATTACTGTTGTTGTTACAATGAAGATATAGTAATAATTTAATAATGACTGTTATTATTAATATTGATAATAAACAAACACATCGTTTTAAAAAATGATTAACAATAATGACAGTAAAATAATTTGGCTTAGAGAGCACCACATTGCAAAAATGTGGGAAATGTAATAATAACAATACATTTTTTGTTGTATCTAGTCTTAGTATTTCGCACATCTATGCACTGGGTGTACTGTAAATATCTTCTTTTTCTTTATATGTTGGATTTGTTGGTTTTGCTACCTGATCACCTAGAAGTATTTTGTAAAAGTCTGAAGCCGATCGGTGGTGAAACAAACATAATCGTTTTCTGCGTCACCGTCTGCGCAGACGGCTGCGCTGCGCAGTAGTAGCGCTCGTGAACACACGCTCGTGACGTGGAATGTTTACCGTGTCCGGAAGTGCCGAGTCTCTGGCCAGGATGGATCGCTTCATCCACAATCTCTACAGTCGGTGTTGTGTCTTATTTTAGATTACATTTGCCTCGAAATTTAGTCGAATACAACTTTTTAGACAAACTGGCGCATTAAGCGTGTTCAACACGTGTCCTGGCGAGACACTTGGGATTAAAACTGTTTTCACCGGCATGCCAGATGGTTAGCTAGCTCTCACTGCTAACTGGAGCCCAGCTGATTGAAGCCTTCAGACTTGTGACAGACAGAGGTGTTCACAGTGATTTGAAGGCTTCAGATGTTTGTAGTGATCTTATGAGCACAAGAAGATTGGACGGAACACTGGCTTTAACTGGAGGAGTCTCGGTCGTGTTGCACGCCTGTAAATGGGTTCAGTTTCAGCTTTGTTTTTGAGGAGATAGCAGAGTTAGTGCTATGTGGACATAAAACAAAAGCTGGTCGAAAGTAAAGATTAAAGATGGAGGATAAATACAGCAGCAACGTCCTGTCAGGAGGAAAACTGGGCATGGTGGAGGTGCCCAACTCCAGGTGAGGAGTTTCAGCCTTACTTTTGTCCAGACCATCAACTGGGATAGTTTATTTCTAACAGTCTATGAAGTGAAGTCACGTCACTGTATCATAATGGGCCAACAGCTGATGAACAATTGAACTTTATTTGTATGTCATGTAGACTTTCCATTTACTGTTTACCCAGTCTTATCTAAGTCATTTATATCTATGTTTGTCTTTGTTTTTATATACATAAGTATATTTTTCAAGACACTGTCAAACTTTGCTGTTATATTAGCAGTGTATTTAGGATAGGGGGGAAACTGGTGGCATGGGGGTCACATAGGGCCCTCCATCTCATTCAATGTGACCCATCAATCATTTAGAAAACAAAAGAATGAGTTACTAGTCCTACACAATGCTGAAATTGTGATAGTTGTAGGTTGTTAATACAAGTTTTTAGTGCATGACTGTGTCCCTTAATATATTTCATAAGGCATTAAATTATAATGTCTAGCAGGGATGCACAATATTGGATTTTAGCTGATATCCACGACAATATTTTATAATGTATCGTCGCTAATGCCGATACCGATACAGGTATTTCTGGTTAAGAGCACAAGCACTGTAATTAACAAAAATGGACTTGTCTCTCTCAGTGTTACCCACAATTTTTGCAAGGAACAGATATAAAACAAGAAAAACAGCTTTTCTTGCAAAAATGAAACCCTTGATTTTTAAATGTGCCCATGTAGTGAAGAGAAGGTGCATCAGTATCATACATTTGTGTAACTTGACGATATTCCAGAAGATAAGTGGTCGATTTGTGTGGCCGATATATGGTCTGTAAATATCTGCCAAACTGTCAGTAGTGGTCGTTGCAGTACCTAACTTTTAGGCTGATATCGACTGAAGCAATATCAAACCGATTGTATCGTGTATCCCTAATACATAGTGTTAATAGAAACTGTATTTGAAAACATTGTTGAGGTAACATATTTAACTCTTTACATGCTCCAAATTCGGATGACAGTGGCACAACAGGTACCTTCCAGCAAGAAGTGTTTCTAGTTCAAACCCTATGTTGGTCAAGGCCTTCCTGTGAGACATTTGCATATACTGACTCATCTGTAAACCCCTCAGTTTCAGCCTTAGTAAATCCTCATAAGCTCCTGATTGTGACTTTAACTTCTCTTTGCTGTGCTCTAATCTTTACTATGGCTTCTGTGTGAATTCAACACTTTACACGCTCTAAATTCAGGTGACACGGTGGCGCAACAGGTACCTTCCAGCAAGAAGTGTTGCTGGTTCAAACCCCATGTTGGTCAAGGCCTTCCTGTGAGACATTTGCATGTTCTTCCTGAGCGCATTTTGGCTCTCTCCAGGCACTCCAGCTTCCTCCCACAGACCAACAACACGCTCATGAGAAAGAGAAAGAGTGTTTACTCATAAATTGAGTAAACACTCTTTCGTTTACTGCATTGGAAGATGCTTTAATTAGATTTAATTATGTGCCCAACAATATGTTACAGAGCTGCCCTCAGGGACTGAAAAATATTATGTGTAGCCCTCTTGATACTTAAAGTTTCCCATATATATATATGTTTAAGTTCTAATGATGTTGTATATTAGCTTTAAAGGATAACTTCGGTTCCTGCAGCTTTTACATTGTTTATAGAATGAAGAACAACAATATACTCACCCAGAAGGCTTTCCTGATGCAAACGGTGCTTCGGGAGATATTTAGATCCAAAATCGAGCAGCGGACACCGATATAATGGTAGCCTGTAGGGCATGGATCGCCGCTCCTAAAAACTGCATTAGTCGTCCAAAAACTCATGTTTTTCACCAATATTCCATCATGATTCGCGCCGAATGGACGGCCATTGTAGCCTGTGTCTCTCCACACAGCGCTGTGTGGCTGAACCAACGAGTTTGTTTACATGCTCTTAGTGCTCATTGTTTCAGGGCAGCTACAATCGACTTTCTTCTTCCAGTTTTGTGCAAAATGGACGAATATCTATGGGATGAAGATGTTGTGGAGGAGGACTTTGAATATGATGGACGCCTTACAGTTTGGAGCCAGATTATACAGATAAGGAGCTGATAGAAATGAGGAAGCGATCTCAACGCTCCGGAGAGTACTGCGCATGCGCGAAGGGCATGCAAACAGACTCGTCTGTTTAGAGGTTAGTTCAGCCACACAGCGCTGTGTGGAGAGACACAGGCTACAATGGCCGTCCATTCGGCGCGAATCATGATGGAATATTGGTGAAAAACATGAGTTTTTGGACGAGTAATGCAGTTTTTAGGAGCGGCGATCCATGCCCTACAGGCTACCATTATATCGGTGTCCGCTGCTCGATTTTGGATCTAAATATCTCCCGAAGCACCGTTTGCATCAGGAAAGCCTTCTGGGTGAGTATATTGTTGTTCTTCATTCTATAAACAATGTAAAAGCTGCAGGAACCGAAGTTATCCTTTAAGACCAAGGGCAACAAAAGGTTTAAAAACATGGACATTAACTTAATCTGTCACTCTAAATGTCCCTTAAGATGTCAGTGTATGTGAAGAGTTGACCATTTTCAGGGTGTACAGTGCATGTAGCAGAGTGTCAGCAGGAATAGGCTTCAGCAACCCATGACCCAAAATGGATTAATTTAATTAAGGGTATAAAAAAGAATCATAAGTCTTAAATTTTCCATGGCTCATTGACTAAAATCATCCATTTCTTTTGGGCTGTACAAAGTTTGCATTGGAAAACCCAGATAAAGAAAACGGTGGCAGCAACATGTCAATGTGCATTAAAAAAATCTCTCCATGAGTGCTGCCTCTCGGGTCTGTGTCACTTTCATGAGCATTGTCTTGTGATACACTGTAAATAAACTGATATTTACTCAGCCTCCTGGCTTGTAATGACTTTTCAAAATAACACTCTCAATTAAACAAATCCACAATTTAGGCAAGGGTCATATACCACACCTGTGTTGGCGATGTTTGTTCTGTAGGACATAGAACAGTCTAAATATTCATCAGTTCAGGTCTTGTTGTGTCTCAAAGTGTCTTGAATTTGACTTTGAGACTTTAGGAACCCTGGTAGGGTTTGCCTGCAAAGTTTGATGAATTAATTCCTGTCATAAATTTCTTAATTTTTAAGCAGATGTGACCTTTCAAAGCTGTAATACTTTTATACTTACTATTGATATAATAGCAGTATTTTTATTGTTCTAAAACATTTTTAAAAAGTCAAGGTAGAAAAAATGATTGTTTTTAAAAAAATCTTCAAATTCCAAAATTTTTATTATGGCTTCAAACATGGCTGTTGTATTTTTGCAGGAGTTCTCCACAGGTGTGAACTTGCCTGTTCGATGTCTTGTTTTTAACTTTATTTTTGTTATTTTTCAGGTTAACACGATATATAGTATTACTGATTATCACAAAGGTCCTGAAGGCTCTGGGAATCTTTGAATCATATGATATCCTCAAAGTCGTTCACATTGTGCATTTCATCTTTATACTGAAATTGGGGTAAGTCCTCCTCATCACTTGCTTTTGTTTTTGGTCTCATGTTTCTCATTTTTTCCATGAAGACAGACTGATGGTGCCTCTCGTCTTTTTCAGGAGTGCTGTTGTTCTGCTTTTCTTTCAAAAGCCTTTCTCCTCAGGAAAACCCATCTCAAAAAGACAGGTTTGCTGGATTCCTTTCTCTTCAACATGATGTGAACTTTCCACATTTTGTTTGTTTTATTGTCACGCTGTCTTCTTTGCAGTGGATACGGTTACTAAAGCATGCTGTCTTCAGCTGCATCATCTCCCTCCTGGGTTTCTTTGGTCTGACTCTCTGTGGCCCTCTGAGGTAAAATGTCCCCATAGACTCTGATTTCATACGTGGAAAAGTTTATCCATCATGTTTTAGCTTGGCTCCTCTGAGCTAGCTTACTTGGTCTCAGCCTGTGATTAAAATGTGCTTGTCTCTTACAGGACGTTGTTACTATTCGAGCACAGTGACGTGGTGGTCATTGCTCTCCTTGGTGTTCTGTTTACCAGCTCAGGAGGGGGACCATCAAAGGTATGTGGCACTACAAATTCATATATTCAATATCAACTATTTTTCCACATACAGATCCACATTTATCAAGCTGAACATGGCTTAGACAGCATTTGAACTGAATACACTCAAATCCCACCTGAGGTCTGAACTATTGAAAGCATACATTCAGTGTGGTCTGTTGGAGTTTAGAAACAGGCAGTTCACCTATTTAAAGCTGGATAGTGATTTATATATATCTTATCTAAAATATGCTGATGGTAAGCAGCACAAGCTTTCAGGTGATTTCTTTGGTTATACTTGATTGCCAAGGTTTTACTAATCCACTTGTTTTGAAAACTAGAGAGACTGCTATAAGAAGTTATACACTTTTCTCTGAACAGTACAGTCTCTTCAGCAAAAAGTGTGGAGCATAAAGCCAAGGAAGCTAAAAACTGCAGTAACTTGATAGAATATTACAATATTATTATAATATTATTCAATATTATGTACCTCATATGTGGAACAGTCTACCTGCAGACCTGACAGTAGCACCTTCTGTTTTTATTTTAAAAGCTTAAAGTATTTTTACTCTGTTTTAGTTTCAGAGTTACTATTTTGTGTTTTGTTTCCTTTTGGATATTTTTTTTATTGGTTTTAAGAGCTTTATTTAATTAACTTTCAACACTTTATTACCTTTATAAAACCTTAACATGGTTTTATTAGTTTAGTCTTAGGTCTAGTATTTCCTTGTTTTTAATACATAATAGTCTTTCCTCAGTCATCTGTGGCTGTTTAAAAACTCCTCACTTAGTTTCCTTGTATGTGCGTGAGTGGCTGTGTGTTCAGTGTGGATTGTAAGGGTGGATGAGGTTTTGTATTTTTATTTTATGTCCACATATCTGCATGTGTCCTTGAATGTACAGAACTTTGTGCTTGATTTTTTTTTTATGAAAAGCCTTTTATAAAAAAAAATATTGATTGATTTCCTTTCATTCATGAGAATATAACAGAGAACTGTTTAGCTAGTTTAACCAAAAACATGAAGCATGATCTGTATTGATATCGTCTGATCTTACTAACAGGTGATTGGTGGTCTGTATTGACTATAAAAAGCTTGATGAACTTGATCCTCCCATCTGTCAAACTCCATCCCTGTTTTAGTCACACCGTTTTGTACCTGACACAAGGCTGCTGCGACTGTGTTTGTTTTAAATGACAGATTTTTGTGGATGCACCCACAGATCAGTTTCTCACTTACGTTGGGTATGTAGGTTTAATTTCTGTTGCTTTGTTTGACTCCTAACAGACCGAGGAGCTGCTCTGTTCATCATCGCTGTGATCTGCCTGCTGCTGTTTGACAACGATGATCTCATGGCAAAGATGGTCGAAACACCGTATCCTTCAGCTTCCTGTGTCAGGCAGCATTCACAGCTGTTCTGAATGTTGTTTTTCTGCTTTACTCTTGTTGAGCATGGTGTTATATTCTGTTGGTTTGTATTTGCCTGAACTTGTCCTCTAACCAGCTGAAGGACACCACGACAGCGCTCACTCACTTCCTGTACACTGCCATTGCATTTTTAGGAGTTGCAGATCACAAAGTAAGAAAGTCCGTTCAGCTCACATTGTTTGGCTCTTCCTTTATAAGGATGGTTAATAATGACTTTCTCTCATGATTTACTCCATCAGGGTGGTGTCGTGCTGCTGGTGGTCTCTCTGTGCCTGAAGGTGGGCTTCCACACAGCCTCCAGAAAACTGTCCGTGGAAATTGGTGGTGCAAAGCGTCTGTATGCCTTAGACAACCTGGTATCTGCTGCCGTGCTGCTGCCCTGGGTCGTGGTGCTCTCAGCGACCACAGAGGTGAGAGCGAAAAAGGAAATCAAGACGGTCATTGTCACAGTTTGGTCTGGTAGGGCTGGACTTAACAAAGAAATCCACTTTTTTTTCCCCATAACACTTACAATTTTAACACTTACAATTTTAATTTAAAAAAATCCTCTATAAAAAAGTTCTAAGTGACACAGAAACTGTGTGAATCAAGTTTTGCTTTAATATTCTTAAAATATATTCAAAACAAAACAGCATTTCCTTTGTTTAGTCAAACTGCATGCTAATTTTGTCACTAAATGTTGATTATGTTGTACAGACGTTGGCAGGTTTGTCTACATGAACACTGAAAGCTGAGCTACGTTCACAGGATACTTACATGTATCTCTCTGCTCTGTATGTAGCCTCATTTAGAAAACAAATACAAGCCGATGTGTGCTCCATCATGAAAACTGTACATTTTCAGTATTTATATTTTCAAACATTGCAAGACCTAACAGGTAGTGTAAGGTTCCTTGTTATTAACCATATTGACAACAGATTTTAATTCCCCTTTAATTCAGAATAAAACTTAAATCTCTTTAAAAAGATGAAAAATGACCTTGTAAACATGTAATTCCAAATGAAAATTATTTTTCCGAATAATTAATTCTGAAGTAGGTGGTTTGGTTATTCTGATTTTATATCTGAATTAAATAATTCCTCGAACATGTTGACGTTCATTCCGCTTCAAATTAATTCTGGTCATGTTGCACATGCTCGTCCCTTGTCCTGTTGTGATGATGCGGGGCGCTGATGGGAAACACGAAGGCCGCCCGAAGCAACCACTGGACTCAATTCGAGACAATTTATTATATTAGAGCCTTAGAAGATTTGGAAATAATGAAGTGCTGAACTTTTTAAAGTTGTAGCACCCAAGTTGGACAAGGTTTCCCTGACGAAGATGCTGAACTGGAGTTTGTTCCGCTCTGTTAGACATAAATGCGTCACGTCCATCCCCTGTCCAATCAGAATAAACGTGTTTTTCATTTAAACCTCAATATGGAATTTCTGTTTCCTTGTAAGCACGAAAGAGAACATTTCAATTCTGTATTATTAAATTCTAAATGCTTAATTCAGAATTAAAAACGTCATGTAACCATGGCCATTGTCTTATTATTTCCCTCTGTATTTTTCTTTTTATTTCTTTGTACTGTTTGGATTGCACTTTACTCCACCATGTCTGTTGTTAAATGTTTGCAAGTAAAACAAAAATGTAATGTCAGTTAATAAAAAAAGTACTGCAGACGACATGATGTACCAATTGTCACCCATTAATGAAAGACAGGAATAATATGTCCTCTTTTGCCAATTTTTTTAATGCTCTTTCGCTCTTTCAGAAAGCACATATTATTTCTCTTTTGTTAATATTACTGTGTGAAAGAACATTGCCTCAATGAGACACCACAGGAAGTATAGGAGAGCTGCAAGCACTGAGCGTTCGCTCACACAGTCAGTGAACATCGGGCTCAAATCATGTTTGAGTGCAGTGCTTGTGGAGCTTGTGATGAGACTCCAAAATGGCTTCATCAATGTCTTTATCAGTCGTAAACTGTCAAACTGCTCTGTAATGGAGCCTGTTTTGAAACCTTTACCGAATACATACAACGTAAAAGTCATGTTGTCCATCAGAGGCATATCCAGCAGCTCTTAAGTGCCTGTAAATAGGAATATAATTGATAATTACGTGCACTCTTAATTTTAGAAGTCCTCAATGTCTACCTTCAAATACCTTTCCTTATCCCAGAGTAAAGTGGAGTCCTGGTCGTCACTCGTCCTGCCGTTTGGGATGATCATCTTCTCTGTCATGATCCTGGAGTTTTACGTTGAGGCCATCTGCAGTGCAAAGATGGAGGCACCCAGATGTGCCCGCTACGGCGCCATCTCCCTCTTCCTTTGTGCCCTCCTGCTGGCAAACTTCTGGACCCACCCTCTGACCGACCAGCTTCGCTCCATCAGCAAACCGCCCCATCAGGTCAGCACGAGCACGCGTGCTGTCTGGAGGTGTGATCGTCAGTGCCATCTTCTTCATCATGGGTGAGTAACCCAGTACTCACTTAAATAAACCCTCTAGTTTGACCCCAGCTCCAGTAGTGACACTTGTGATTTTAGGGCCCGTTTACGCAACAACGATGTCACCAGAAACTGAGAGGTTTTTCTTTAGATTTCAAAATTGCTCCGTGATCATGCTCAGAAGGTGTGATAACGATTCACGTTCACACGGATCTGCAAGAACAACTGAAAATGCAGTGGCATGAATGCCAGGCCAGTAGTTGGTGACCAAGTTTGTAGTGTCTCTGCAGATATGACAAATGCGTCTCAACTGGTCAGAGTTTTAATGCAACAAATCCACATTTTGTTTGAGGAGTAATTACAGACCAAGCGCAGTTAACAGCACACATGTTGCTCTTTAGTAGTCGATTTTTGTTTTTGTTCTTAGGTGCTTGCACAACCTTTATCTTAAAGAGTACTGCACATCGCCTTATGCCACCGATTTCGCTGACAACGGGGGTCCCTGTTTACATGGATATGATGATAAAAAAAAATTCCAAACTTTCCACTCTGGTTTCAAAGTTTGTGGGTTCAGGCTCTCCATGCACTGTTCTCATGTACATGGAAGGTGCAAACACAATGAAAACTCTCCTTTTCTGCCATTTTCCTTGTCGTTTAAACAATCCTAAGAAAGTACTTTAGAGGCTTTTAGCAGTACTACTTTTTGCAGTAGTTGTTCTCCCACCCCTAATTAAGTTTTCTAGGACAGGTTGAGAAAAATAGTTAATTGATCTCAAGGAACTTGAGGTTCCAGCTGTTTGATTTGCATTTTCTGCTCAATCTACTACTGCCCTCAGTATCTATGGACTTTTACTCCTCTCTCCACAGCATCCAGCATCCTCTCATCTCCATCCAGAAAAGGTCAGAAGGGCACCTTGGTGGGTTATTCACCTGAAGGAACCCCTCTGTACAACTTCATGGGTGACGCCCTGCAGCACACATCACAGTCGCTCCCTCGGTTCATCAAAGATTCTCTGAAGCAGATCCTGGAGGAATACGACTCCAGGCAGATCTTCTACTTCCTGTGTCTCAACCTGGTATAAAAAGATTTCCAAATAAATATTTCAAACATACTCTGAAGTGAATGAGGATCAGAGAAATAAATGCAGTGGAAATTTGAGAAATGCTTAAGAAATGGAAGCAGAACTTTAATAATCTTTATAATGACAACACCAAAACAACAAGTCTTTGTTTCTTCAGAGGGACGTCAGAAACAGTCTTATGGTAACTTTTTGACAAATGTAATAAATAAAGCTACTGCAGTTTTGAGCCTTTAAAGGATATTTATTTTATCTTTCAACAGGAGGATGGATGTAGTATTGATTTATGTATGAATAGACTGCAGTCAGCATTGATTCTTGGGCTAAAGAGTGAAATGACTTTAAAAAACTGTAACAAATCATCTTTTAGATAATATGCCAGATTTGTTTTGCCTAAATTTATTTTTAAATTTGACAGTTTCTATTAAAGACTGTAGTGCTGGCTTTGAACAGAAAAGTTCAAAACTTTTTCTTTAATTTGAAGAACTTAAGACTTTTTTTTCTCAAAGCACTGCAGCCCTTTACATTTATATAAAAACACCAGAATAAAGCATCATCATCATTACCCCACAAGACATTCAGTTATTGGTCAAGGGTGTAAAATTAGTGTCATTTCACATTAACGTAGGCTTTTGGAGGAGCGCATGAGAGCGTGACAAGTCACATGTTTTGTATTCACACAAAAGTGGTTCAGTACATGCAGTGCTGCTATCATTACTGCATCTGCATGCCGCTTTCTAATAAACATGATGCCGTGAGTTCTGTCTCCACAGCCTTCACAGTAGGGCTGAGTATTTTCAAAGACCTCATGATACAGAAAGTTCCATGAAACATATACATTTAGGACATTAGCTATGCCATTTAGAGAACTTTAAGCATCTCTCGGCACTTAAATTTTGAATCCCCATAGATTTAAGAAGTAGAAACACGCCCTGCATCATGTAGTTTGGCTTCTATAGCCACCTCTGTCTTCTTTTTTTCTGTTATCACCATAGATGATAACACTGTAAGTATATTTCACGACTGCTGTCACTTCATATGGGGTAGTATTAACTCAGTAAAAAGTACAGGCCTAGTTCACAGTGAAAGGGAAACCTCACAGGGGTGTAATTATTACAGCTTCAAACCACTTCACCTAAGTCTGCAGTCATTTACATTTGGAGTAATTCTCTTTTGCTAGTTTTTGTTGTTAGATTAAAAAACTTGTGGTCAAATTAAAGAAACTTTAATGAGAGCTGAGGCTGAGAAGGAGTTTAAAAGTTGTTTGTCAAGACAGATGGCAAAGGTGAAAAAGTTCTGGATCACCAAATACTGCAAGTCCAATGTGTTTTTACACTGAACAGTCTCCTGACAAAAACTGTCAAACTAACATGTGTTATTTCTATTTTACTGTTTCCTTCAATATTTGTGAGAATAGGGATGCTGGATTAATCAGATAGAAGTGAGTGATTCTTTAGAAATCACTTTTCACTGGAACATTCTGCTTGAGTGTGTGTGTACTGTTATATATCACTTGTTTTGTGAGTCACTGTACTTTCTCTGCTGTTTTGTCGTAGGCGTTCACATTTGTGGAGCTGTTTTATGGTGTTTGGACTAACAGTCTGGGTCTGATCTCCGACGGCTTCCACATGCTGTTTGACTGCTCCGCTTTGGTCCTCGGCCTGTTCGCGGCTCTCATGACCCGCTGGAAGGCCACCAGGATCTTCTCATACGGGTAGAGTTCATGAAATAAAGGAGGAAGGGATTTGATGGGTGATGTCGGTGTAATTTAAAGATGGATATTTCAAATTTATATTTCTTGTTATCTGCAGCTATGGTCGTGTTGAAATCCTCTCTGGGTTCATCAACGGTCTCTTCCTGATGGTCATCGCTTTCTTTGTTTTTGTTGAGTCCGTAACTCGACTGTTGGATCCTCCAAACATAAACACCGACATGCTGACTGTAAGTAAACTTCATCCCGGATCTAAAATATATTTTGATAAATCTAACATGTCTTTATTCTTGCAGCTCCAGGACATTGTTTTGCTCTTTCAGTCTTCCCTGGATTTTTATTGTAATAACACATAAAACCTCAACCAGAATGAAGTTCAGAACAGCCTGGGCTATCAGAATATTTAGGTTGGAATGATTTTAGATTGGTGTATCATCAGTTATATTACTCTAGAAACAAGTCAAAACAAAACATTAATCCCACAGATCAATGATAAACAAGCATTTACATAAGAAGGTGGTTCTGTCCATCCTTGAACCAAAATGTCAATTTGAAAAGAAACTTACAGCAAGCTTCAGTAGAAGTTTTTAAGACATAGCCAGCATTTCTTTATCAAATGAAAAACAAAAAACACTCAGATCTTCTTTATAGTAAGGAGATTTTCACTCCACTTGTTCTGTAGCGCAGTAGTACCTGCCTAATTCATTATCTGATTGGCCCATAACAATGTTGATTGATGGAGCAATCGTCCAATCACCTGCTTCTGAAAAGTTCTGCTCTCCTAAAACACTTTTGATGGACTCCCTCCCAGATGGACAAGTGGTATATATTGAAAGGCCTGCTTGGTGTGTCAGGCAAGATTTTATATGGCACCTCCATCTGCAATTTAAACAGACACTTAAATCTGGACTTTAAGATCCATATCATTCAAATATAAAAGTATAAATATTGATAATACCGATTTACTGTAATATTAGCAGCAACAAGAGAGGTATCGTTGAGTCAGTGACATCAAAATTTCATTTTCTGAAGCAGTTCATCGGTATATAATTCTTTAGATTTACATTTACATTTTCAAGCACAGCATGAAAAGTACACTTCCAAAGAAATTGAACAGCAGAGTTTTAACCATTGTCTTTAATTTGTAAAATAACATGTCACCCTATAAACTTGTTTGGTATGATCATTTGCAGTAATATTAATTGAGCATTTGAATCAGTGTGAGCTTTTTTGTTTTAAGAGATAATAGTAATAACCAGCTTTATTGAAGGTGAATTTTTCTCCAATATTGTGGCGCCCCCTGGTGGCCACAGCATCCTTAGCATTTGCCCATGTTGTCTAATGGGCCAGTCAGCTCTGATTTGAAACGCAGTTGTTCCTGTAAAATCCATTCAAAAGTTCCAAAGATGTAAGTAAACAGAGAGTGTGCAGCTTGTGGGCACCAGTGATCCCGCAAAGTTGTTCTTACATCCGTCACAGCCTTGTTTTATTTAAGTATCTCCTGATTCATATTCTCCTTCAATCCTTTTTCAGTTTTTATTGACTCAGTCTGAGCCCTGTGTGTGGTTTCTGTCTCCTTCAGCCGGTCTCTGTCGGAGGTTTGCTGGTCAACCTCGTGGGTATCTGTGCCTTCAGTCACGCCCACTCCCACTCCCACGGCGGTAAAAGCTGCTCCTCCCACGACCACGGCCACTCCCACCACGGACACTCTCACAGCGAGCACAGCCACGGAGGTCATGGGCATTCACACGGAGGTCACGGACATAGCAGTCATGGACACGGGGGGCACGGACACTCCCACAGCTCAGGAGGTGGAGGCATGAACGCTAACATGAGAGGTGCGTGTTTCAGATTAACAGCAGCTCCGTCTCTGATGAAGTGAAGACGACAACAGTCATCACGCCGTTTCTCCCTCCAGGTGTTTTCCTTCATGTTCTTGCCGACACTTTGGGCAGCGTGGGCGTCATCATCTCCACCATCCTCATCCGTCAGTTTGGCTGGTTGATCGCAGACCCCATCTGCTCTCTCTTCATCGCCACGCTAATTTTTCTCAGCGTCATTCCTCTGCTGAAGGACGCCTGTGAGGTTCTGCTTCTAACTCCGCCAGAACAGGAGAAAGACCTGAACAGCGCTTTGGAAAAGGTGAGCAGTTTCATATAATTAAAACACTTTTATACAAGAGTTCATAAAGAAATGATCTACAAATCTACGCACAAATGTGTTTTTTTTTCTTTAGCCTATTTTTTGTGCTTTTCATTTGATACTTGTGTTCCATAGAAAATGAATTGGGTGTTAACATTTTGCTACCCCAGGCTAACATTTGTAGGGACTTAAAAAACCTGCAATAAACAAAATTCAATATAAACTTGCAATATCAAAAAATGGTTAACAATGGTTGAAAATGGTTTATGTGAAAGCTTTTTTCCTGAATTAAAGGACTATTTGTTTGATCAAATCTACTTAAAAAATCGAAATATTAGTTTATCTCAAAATACTAAATAGTACACACTTGATTGACTACATATCACACTGTTTGCCATTTACTCTTAATTTCTCACAATAATTTCTAACAACAATGATTAATACAAACTATGAAATAATATGAGTCTATAATGTCTTTAAACAAGGGGGCAGTAAGGGCTCTGGCTGTTACTCGTGGTGATAGAGATGTGTCAGCATTAATGTAACCTTTGACACCATGCAGGTCAATGTTTAGGGAAAAGTTGGCAGTTTTAAAACTTAATGCACATGTTACATTTGTTATTTTAGTATTTAAGTGTGATTTATTAGTAAAACATGACAGTGAAAACTAGAAAAGCACTCAGAGAGCACAGACCTCCACCAAGCAGCTCAGGGTTTTCCACAACCGCTGTAAAAGATGCAACTCTGGATCACCACTCATTCTGATTGGACGGCTAAGTCTCTGCTCATGTTCCTGCAGATGGAGAGCTCCTCCGTTGGCTTTGCAAGGAAAGCTGGGAAATGGAGTCACAAAGGCTTGAAAAACATTGATGTTGTTGCAAATAAACTACAATTGTCATAAAGACTTGAAGTAAAGGGGCTGACACCCTCACAGCAGCAGAGGAGATATGATGGGATTTCCCATCATAGAACTTAGTGCTCTTTTGTGACATCAGTCTGGATAGGAGGCTTGTTCACGAGCAGAGGAAGGATGGATCGGGAGATTGATAGGCAGATCATTGACAATGGAGGTGATCGTAAGACAAAGCTCTCGATTTATCACTCCACCTTCTCCTCTCCTCACTTAGCAAGATCGCAAGTCCAAGCAGCTTAAATGGGTTTCCTTCGTAGGATGTGCGGACTCTCCCTTAGAGATAGGGCGAGAAGCTCGGTCATCTGGGAGGGGCTCAGAGTAGAGCCGCTGCTCCTCCGCGTTGAGAGGAGCCTGCTTTGAGGTGGCTCAGGCATCTGGTCAGGATGCCTCCTGGACGCCCCCCTGGTCAGGTGTTCAGGCACGTCCCACCAGTAGGTGGCCCGGGGGGGACCCAGGACAGACTGGAGAGACTATGTCTCGCAGCTGACCTGGGAATGCCTCGGGACACCCCGGGAAGAGCTGGACCAAGTAGCCGGGGAGAGGAAAGTCTGGGCTTTCCTGCTTAGGATGTTGCCCCTACTACCTGACTAAGGACAAGCGGAAGAAGATGGATGGATGGATCAGTCTGGATCAGGTCCAGATGAAATTTAGCTTTTATGACAGAGACATGGAACCCCAACTTAAACAAAAAAAAAAACAAAGAAATGGCAGAGACAGGATTTTTTAGAATTTGGCCCAATGTTAAGTTATGGCATTCTTTTAAACTCAAAGATTTTTTTGGCATCCAAAGAAATTTATGGATCACCACCAAAATGTAACGGCTTCTTCTTTGACCAAACCACACCTCTGGTAAATCTTTCATGTAAATCCATTTAGTAGTTTTTCTGTGAAGTTGCTACCAGACAGACAAACATACATCGACAAAAACATAACCTCCTTGACATAGGTAATAAATGACTCTTTATACCAGGTTCTGCTGTTTGAGTATGTCTGCCTCATTTGGTCTACTAGCTGCTCGAAGGCACCTTGTTGGGCACCCCTGCTGTAGAATGTGTAACTTATAAAAGGAAGGACCTTTGCCTTCAGATTATTCTCTGCTGGTATTTTAAAAACCTGTTTGCCGTTTCAGATTGAGAAGATCGAAGGAGTTCTGTCGTACAGAGATCCTCATTTTTGCACTCAGCCAACATGATTGGCGGGACTATCCACCTGCAGATCATGTCAGATGTGGTGGAACAGAGGATCATACAGCAGGTGAGTTAGCATGGGAAAAAAATCTGTAAAACTTAACAATACATTTAAATGGAAACTTTCCTATACCTGAGAGCTGAAATTCACAGTTCCAGCTAATTAATCTGGAGTTTGGCTCAACAACTGTGCTTCTTAAAAGAATGACCTGATTCATACAAATTGGACCAACTGCAGCTAGAGTAAAGTTTGTGTCACTGTTTGATTTCATTAAAATGTTTATTCCGTTGTCATTGTAGGTGACGGCCATTTTGAAAGACGCTGGGGTGAACAATCTTTCGGTGCAGGTGGAGAAAGAGGCGTATTTCCAGCACATGTCTGGACTGAGCACGGGCTTTCATGAAGTTTTGGCGATGACTCAGCAAATGGAGTCGATGAAATACCTAAAAGACGGGACGTGTATCATGTGAAGACCATCTGTGGGACCAAATAAAAGTCAACATTCAGACTCTTTTCCAGTCAAATGTACAGTATATGTGTGTATGTGGTTCTAATAAATCTGAATATATTGGTTTTAACTTTGTGTTTGCTAAAATCTGTTTTGTTTAGAATAACATATTTTGGTGCATTTATACAGAGGCTGATTAAAACTTCAAAAAAAAAGTCTCAAGTAATTTTAGTTCATTGCTTTGACAACTTTTTATTTATTTTTTTATTAGCTTAATTATGAATTATTGCTAGTCTAACAGCACAAGGATTTTACATTTAATTAAGATTTTCTGGGATTTTTCAGGCTAATATAGGAAATATTACGGAGCATTTTTTTACTATTAAGTAGACAAAGTGGTGCCCTGTGTTTTTTGTAGTATAGCTCAACTTCAAAATTGAAATAATACATCTATAAGATGGATTTTTATACTGTAGGATGAAGAAAAATGTTTGACTAAATGTTATTTAATGTTAAAAAGTTAGACCTTGGGATAAAGAAATGAACCAAGAAACAAGACAAAAAAAGAATAAGAATAAGAAATGCTTCTTTACGGAGTGTTTTTTTTCTCTTCTACCAGCTCAGTGATGAGTTTGAAGTTTTTATGATTTAATTTATAACATAATTATGATCATTTGTTTGGATGTGAAGGACTTGTTAGATTTCTAATCAGCATTAATCCCCAAATGAAAGTGCATAACTGAGTGCTAAATTCAGGTGTAACCCACTAAAAGAAAAAAAAAAAAACAGAATGTGGATTGGCTTTGTGGTTTTATTTGAGCTTTGGGCATTAATCTAATGCATATAAAGTGGAAGAAACACAGTTTAACACCTCTGTTGGTACAGTGCAGAGAGAAATGTCTATGACACTAACTGATGAGTGTTGCTCCTTTAAAACAGATCTACAAAATATTTTGTCCTTTTACCCACAAACCTACATGTTCATTCATGTAGGAGTCTGTAATGTGCAAAAAACAGGGTTCATGCATCCTACATCTGATTTGTCTTTTACTCGATCTCGTTGGAGGTTCCTGCAGTTGTCTTGATCTCCATCTCTGCAAAGACATCAGAGGAAAACATTACGCAGTGGACAAGATGATTACTCTTATATTTGTTCAGTCAATCCCTGAAATAGTTTACCTGGACAGGGTCCACTTTGCAAAATAATGTCATCAATGGCGATGTCACTTCTTACAGATGAACCTCTGATAGCTTCAATAACAATCTGGTGACATTTAAGGAGAAACATCATTAAATCTTGTTTGTTATCTTATCCACATTCAAGAAACTAACCCAGAAAGCAAGACACTTTAGAGTGTGAAAAATTCTCAGTATTTTGATCCCTGCAGAGTTCACATTTTCTTTAATGAACTGTAAAAAAAAACTGTAAGAACAATCTTCAGCACATGGAATCCCAGAAACCTCCAACTCTCTCAGGGTCCGTTTACACAGGAGAAACACAGAGAGTTTTAGTTGCGTTTGCACCTTGCATTTACCCTAGACCGGTCGTTGGAATGCCTGAATCGACAACCTATTGAGACCGAGGTCTAGAATAAAACTTTCGAGAACATTTTGGTGTTTGTTGCTGTGTCAACAGGGTTAGCTGTTGTCAGAGGAAACAGTGACACATGGCGCATGCACAGCCCCTTTGGACAAAGGTTTCTTGCACCAAGGAACAAAAGCATCAGCTATGGCTGACTACCAAGCAAGGTGTATGCTGGCAATTAGGATCGACAACAAAAGCGTTGGATACTACAATGACCAGTGGAGACTCATTTGTTATACTCACCAAGGACACTACAAACTTACATTGCCATCTACATGCCTGGCATGCATGCTACCGTTTTTCAGTTGTTCTCATGGATCCGTGTGAATGTGCATTATCAGAACTCAGAACCATCAGTGAGTGAATGTGAGAGTGAATGGGTAAGTGTAAGTGTAAAGCAGCTTTGGGAAGTTAAAGAGTAGTGAAGTGCTATATAAGCTCCACCATTACCATTTATCACACCGTCTCAGAGGGAATGTGTAGTGCTTTTTAAAATGTAAAGGAAAAACCTTTCAGTTCTGGTGACAACATTGTCTTGTAAACAGGCCCTCAATATGGCCCACCATTCAATTTGAAATATTAAAAAATGTCAAAATGTACCATTAAAACAGAATAGCATATTTCCAGGAAAATAGAGCTTTAATTAACTCTTTAAAATTCTCCTTTGTGCATTACAAAATGTTTGTTAGAATAAAAAACTGGACTGCCAATAAAATAAACACAAACCACTAGTAAGTAATCTGAAAGTTTATCGTTTCAGTTTCAATGTGGTCCAGTTTCACTAAGAATAAACAACCATGGCCTTCTTGGTTACCAAAGTTGTCCACCCCTGGGTTACAGGCTTTTATGGCCTGTGATTAGACTTTATAACTCCCCCCTATATCATCGCTGTTCAGGTCCTAAAGAATTAATGTGTTTTTCATTGTTTTACCTCTTATATTTGTAAATAAATGAATTACCAAATATAACATCCAGTGCAAAGTCCTTGATGCCAAACTTTGCTTTTCTGTCAAATTTGATCTACTATCAAACAGTGATGTCATATAAAATTCATGCTATAGGTCTTGTTAATGTTACTTGTCAGAATTACTTGGCCTTGTTCATAGTCTTACTTTACTTATTCTATTTATTTCCTTCATTAGGAAGTTTATATAGCTCAAAGATTCTGCATGTTGCAACCTGCTCACTTAATTTTTCACTTAACTTTTTATGCTCTTATCTATTTTAAACCCTTTGTTTGATATTCATATGGCTGAATGTCTCCTTGGAGATTAATAAGTATTTCTGATTGTAAACATAAGCATTAAGAGGCAGGGAGGAGGCAGGGCTCTGCTCTGGACTGACCTGATGTTGGCTGTCACTCTGGTACTCCACTGCTGCTCTCAGCCAGGCCACGCTCTGCTCTCCGCTCTGCTGCCACAGAAGCTTGTCCTCTCCGTCCTTACTGAGGTGGATGTTGAGCTGTCCCGTACCAGAGCCGTACATGTGGTAGAAGAAACGCAGACACTGAGGCCCCCTGGAGCCCCTCAGGATGGGGGAGCGAAGCCGAACTCCTTGACCAGGCAGCAGAGGAGACGCCTCCAAGTGCAGGTAATATCCTGTCAATCAAAGGTCAGAGGGTTCAAGCAGGATGATGAACCATCTTATTTTCAGCACAAAGGTTTACTGGACATTTCAGTTTCTGGGAACTTAAAGCAGGCCCCTCACCCAGTCCTGAGGTGTGGTCTCCTCTGGGTCCGGTGTATGAGGTTGGGGTTGGTCCTCTCCTCAACTCCCAGTCAGCATCATCCCCCTGTTTGTCCTGAGTGTAACCACACAGACCCCTCTCAAAATCACAGTGTCCCGGGAGAGGTGAGGACAACGAACCTGCGAAAGGAGAATGAACGACCTAAATCATTAAAGTACAAACTGAACCATCAACAAAGATCTATTAAAACAGTTCTGTTGGTCACCCTCTGTTGATGAGTGCGTCTTATCCCTGGTTGGCAGCTGCCATCATACACATTAATAACTGTTGTCATCTTTACATCCAGATGGGATCTTTGTGTCATTTTGGAAGAAAATTCTCTTGACACTTAAATTCTCCAAGAGCAAAAATCTCTGCCAATGCATTTCTGACATCGTTATTTAAGTTATAATTACAAATGTGGGACACTGCTCTGTCCCCAAATGTACAAATAATTTTAAAATCATTGATCCACATCCATTTTCAGATCACCAGCACTTCTTCCTTGTGCCATGACCAGCATTTACTGAAAATTCTTTAAAAAGCTGTTGCTACCTTTTTGGGATATCTTTATCACAGACAAACAATCAAATGGACAAACACCTTCAAAAACACACGCTCCTTGGCAAAGGTTAAATATTATAAGGGATGAGCCAGCATTTTATTTCTTTGTTTTCATGTCTTTCCTCAATCCAGAGTCCATGACAATCAGATAGACTCCATTATTTTGATTATGCATGCAGTAACTAGAAAGAGAGAGAGCAAAGCTTGCCCACCAATATTTAGCTTAGCTCAAACAATGGAAGTCAATAGGAAGTATTAGCCTGCCTCTGCCTACAGTCATCAGATAAAGTCTTCAGCAACTCAGTTTTTTTTACTAAGATCAGCACTTTATGTAATTTTTGAAAGTAAAACACAAAACTAAACTACAGAGCACATGCACAAACCTCTGTGGATGTGCTTTGTTTTGTGCATGCCCTGCTGTTTATTTCGCATGTATTTCTTTCAAAATTCAGATAAAGTACATAAAGTGCTACGCTTAGTTTTGAATAGATAACATATAAACTAGTCACAACAAGCACACAAGACCATTTGTAGTTGCTGAAGAGTTCATCTGGTGACTGTAGGCGGAGGCAGGCTAACGCTACCGAGTGTTTGAGCTAATCTAATTAGCAGCGGGCGAACTCTGCCCATCGTTTCCCTGGTACATCCCTTAATTTTGTTATCATATTGTTTGTTTGTTCCTTCAAGGTCAGACCACAGTGAGCCAGCATCAGGGGGCTCTCAAATCTCAAGTGACACGCATTTAACCTTTTCAAACTCTCACACACCACTCCTGGTATTTCTCACACATGAAATTTATGTTACACCCACTGAGTTACACCACTATGCATCAGAACAAATAGCGAGATGCTCTGAGCATCATAAAGCTCAATGGGAGCTTGACACGACCCAACCATAAGATCAAACACCCATCAGTCAATCAAAAAATAGCACTATTTATCTAGATAAGACACAGTTGATCTGACCACAAAAGATGCATACTAGACGCTCATGATGGGAGCGCCTTATGGCAAGAGTTCACCAAGTTATCTAATTAATTTTGTTGCCTACTGATCAATGACATTATTTATTGTACAAAAGGAAAACAACACGAGCTTATTCTACTTCTTCCTCCACACCTACCGTTTAACAGTAAAGCAAGGTCTAATCACACTGACAAAAGGCTGTTACCAGACATCATACTAAACCAAAATCAGTCATGTTAAGTAGTTAAGTTAATAGTTATACTTAGATCATAATAATTGTTTGATTTGAATGAAAATAAAAACTGAACATTTTTAGTTTGAAAGAGCATGGTAGAATGTTGGAGGTAAAAAAGAAAAAAGAAAAATGATCATTACCTCCGCCAAGGAGGTAATGATCATTTTGACATTTGATGGTACATTTTGACATTTTTTTTAATATTTCAAATTGAATGGTGGGCCATATTGAGGGCCTGTTTACAAGACAATGTTGTCACCAGAACTGAAAGGTTTTTCCTTGGGAGAGTTTGTCTCTCTGTGAACAAAATTACTCAGAAAGTTATGGATGGATTTTGATAAAATTTTCAGGAAATGTTCAGCATGGGAAAAGGAAGAACTGATTCAATGTTAGTGTTGATCCAGCGTCTGGATCCGCCATGACGAAAAATTTGATTTTCGGGAATAACTAGCCTACTGAACTAAAATAGATATCATTATGAAGTCAATTGCTAATGCTATGTTTTCATGTTCAAGGAATCTAAATATATAGATGAAATAAAGGTAGGACTAATATTTATGGTGAAAATCACAATATGGGTGAGGACTGTGGCGCTGGCGGAGGTCTAGTTTGGATTGTTATGCTGCACCATTACTTTGGTACAAAAAAAACTAAGATTACAAAGTAACAATAAAAACAATGAGGTAGTTATGAGGGCAAAAATGGACCTGGCTCATTTACACAATTTTAATTTTAAGATACAAAATAAGTGCATTTAGATGGTTGATGACTTATTTTTAATCCTTTATAAACTGTCATGCCCCGTCGCAAGCCAGCAAAAATCTCCCTCTGAGCTGAGATCAGAACTCGAGAGCCCTACAGTGCGGACATGAAGTTTTGTCTTTACACACTACATGACTTTTTTAGTTTGACACCTAAGTAACAACTATTGCCCTTGTTTTGAGGAGAGTGTTTGTACCTGCTGTCAGCTCACAGTCTCCAAGGCTAACAGTGATGTCGTCTAAAGCCACTGAGCTGCAGTCCCAGAAACTCCTGCAGGTGCTGACAAAGACCACCTGAACGGGAGACAGCAAACAGAGGGTCTTTATTAAAGGCAGTGCTCTGACATCTTAGAGAAATCTGACCGCTTTGCATGTATTAATCACAAACAGATCAAAGCTGAACAACTCTTAAACTACTAGCTTTTTGTTTTGTCTGTTGTTTGTCTGTCCCTGCTTTGTTTTGTGAGGGACTCTGAAGGAAATAATCAATTAAACTCTGAGAGTGTTTTAGAATAGATCAGTGTGTAACATCGGGAACAAAAGACCAGTGTGGAGAAGCTTCAGAGAACTTTCCAGATCAGATATAAAACAGTCAGAACACACTGTGTCATCTGGTTCTTAGTTATTCATCTGCCACGCATGTTTGGCTGCACGTCTGTCCTCTTTTATCTTCATCCTCTTCTGTCCTTCCCTCTGTTCGTTATTTACTACTGAATGAAACCTTCTGTTTGAGTTTTTATTCCATCTTGTGGCTGTTGCATTAAAAGCAGCAGTTTTGGTTGAAGGTTTGAAACTGAGACAAAGTAATGATGCTTTCATTGCACTGTTATGAACGTGACATGGAGCTAATGACCATAAATCAAATCCAGTGCAAAGTAACTACATGTCCATACATTTATTTTCAGAAGAGACAAATATGAAGAGGACAGATTTATGATTGATCAGTGGATCTGTCTCCAATTCTTACTTTTTTTCTCTTTGTCTCTACCCAACTCCCCTCTTTAATCCACATCCCCAACACAGCTTCAGTGGATGGCTGTTCAACATGAGACTGGCTCCACTCCAGGATCTCCAGCTGCTAAACAGAATTATTTTTTAGCCACTGTGAGTGTAAAGCCTTCTGTAGAAGCGCTGTAGGTTGGCCCACTGCTGCGCTCATGGTTGATTCATGCTGGGTTTGAATGTTTGCATATTCATGTTTGTGGATATGTGTATTTTATATATGTATATTTGTAGATGTGTGGGTGGCATGATGGCACAGCAGGTAGTATACATGCCTTACAGCATGAAGGTCACAGATTCAAACCTCCGGGGTGGGCAGGGCCTGTCTGTGTGAAGTTTGTATGTTCTTCTCGTGCCTGTGTGTGTTCTCTCCAGGCACTTCGGCGTCCCCCCACAAAGCAACAACATGCTGCTTAGGTTGACTAATGTCTCAAAACTGCCTTAGATATGAGTATGACTGTGAATGGCTATCCATCTGCATGTGGACTCACTACAACTGTCAGATTGTTGCTGTTTTAACTGTCTGTATTTCCTGTTTCAATTTTTTTTAAAGTATATTAAATATCATTGATGTATTTTGAGGATTGTGTTTTAATGTGGAAGAGTAGCTGTTGCTTTGGCAGTAGCTAATTGAATAAATGTGGCCCTGCGATTGACTGGCATCAAGTTCAGAGTGTGCAGGAGATAAGCAGTAAAGATAATGAATGGATCAGTTTTCAGTTCAGTGTTAGAGAAGAACAGTGGGAAGAAAACTCAAACTCCACATAAGAAAGGCCCTGAACGTTACAGGGATCGAATCTGCAACCTTCTTGCTGTGAGGCACATGCACTGTTGCACCTCTGTGCAGCCCTGACATGACCTAGAATACTAGAAATGGTTTTGACATACACTATATTGCCACAAGTATTCGCTCACCTGCCTTGACTCACATATGAACTTAAGTAACATCCCATTCCTTATCTATGTGGTTCAATATGACGTCGGTCCACCCTTTGCAGCTTAACAGCTTCAACTCTTCTAGGAAGGCTGTCCACAAGGTTTAGGAGTGTTTATGGGAATTTTTGACCATCCTTCCAGAAACACATTTGTGAGGTCACACACTGATGTTGGACGAGAAGGCCTGGCTCTCAGTCTCTGTTCTAATTCATCCCAAAGGTGTTCTATCGGGTTGAGGTCAAGACTCTGTGCAGGCCAGTCAAGTTCATCCACACCAGACTCTGTCATTGATGTCTTTATGGACCTGTTTTGTGCACTGGTGCACAGTCATGTTGGAAGAGAAAGGGGCCAACTCCAAACTGTTCTTACAAAGTTGGGAGCATGGAATTGTCCAAAATGTCTTGGTGCACTGAAGCATTCAGAGTTCCTTTGACTGGAACTAAGGGGCCAAGCCCAGCTTCTGAAAAACACCCCACACTATAATCCCCCCTCCACCAAACTTTACACTTGGCACAATGCAGTCTGACAAGTATTGTAGTGTAGGTCTTATTCAATATACCATCCAAGAGCCATTCTAGACCTCTTACTTGTAAATACATACATAAAAATGTAAGACTATCTATGGCCTTTAAAGGATAACTTCGGTTCCTGCAGCTTTTACATTGTTTCTAGAATGAAGAACAACAATATACTCACCCAGAAGGCTTTCCTGATGCAAACGGTGCTTCGGGAGATATTTAGATCCAAAATCGAGCAGCGGACACCGATATAATGTAGCCTGTAGGGCATAGATCGCCGCTCCTAAAAACTGCATTAATCGTCCAAAAACTCATGTTTCTCACCAATATTCCATCATGATTCGCGCCGAATGGACGGCCATTGCAGCCTGTGTCTCTCCACACAGCGCTGTGTGGCTGAACTAACCTCTGAACTGACGAAGACCCGGGTACCTCTGCGCATGCGCAGTACTCTCGGGCGTTGCGATCACTTCTTCATTTCTAAGAGCTCCTTATCTGTATACTGTGGCTCCAAACTGTAAGGACACCCATCATATTCAAAGTCCTCCTCCACAACATCTTCATCCCATAGATATTCGTCCATTTTGCACAAAACTGGAAGAAGAAAGTCGATTTGTAGCTGCCCTGAAACAATGAGCCGCACTGCGCATGCGCGAAGAGCATGTAAACAAACTCGTTGGTTCAGCCACACAGCGCTGTGTGGAGAGACACAGGCTGCAATGGCCGTCCATTCGGAGCGAATCATGATGGAATATTGGTGAAAAACATGAGTTTTTGGACGATTAATGCAGTTTTTAGGAGCGGCGATCTATGCCCTACAGGCTACATTATATCGGTGTCCGCTGCTCGATTTTGGATCTAAATATCTCCCGAAGCACCGTTTGCATCAGGAAAGCCTTCTGGGTGAGTATATTGTTGTTCTTCATTCTAGAAACAATGTAAAAGCTGCAGGAACCGAACTTTTCCTTTAATTCCTAAAATCTGATTCAATACACTACAGCAGTGGTGTCCAAACTTTTTACATCGAGGGCCACGGTAAGAGGAATACATGGATGACTGAGCCACTTGTACCTCATTTTTAGTGTATTTGTTGCAGTTTTAGGGTTTAGAGGTGGGTTATCACCGGTCAAGGGGCTCTTGTTACCCTGGGCTATCACTGGATTTAAACCTAGTCAGGGCTAGAATGACCTTCTGAGCAGCAGAGAGGAAGATACTGACAGTTTATCTTTACACAAAGATAAACCATCAGACACAAAACAAGAGCAAACTGCAAGAATGTTGGTGCTTGAAGATGAATACTGCAACATACTTTGTAAATGAGACTTATGACAAAATAAGCATGGCAAAAAATGTGCATTGTTGACGGTATTTGCTGCTGTAATTGAAATGCTTTTATTCATTCAACTGTTTCAGGGGCCAACTTAAAATGGGCAGAGGGCCGCATTTGGTCCCAGGGCCACAGTTTGGATACCCAGCACTACAGGGATCAAGTGATAATGCATATCTGGTATTATATTTCAGACCAAAATGAACAAGTTATAAATGGCTTTTGGCCCTTATTAGCTACGCTGTGTTTGTGTATTTCCTGTGAAGTGTTACAAATCAAACAGGATAACATCGTTTGGCTCTTTTCTCATCTTAGCAAAGAGCTAAGCTAAGCTAGCCGATCTGCTTTGGTCAGTTTCTACTTATGTAGAAGGAACTGTAGTTCTTTTTGAATGTGCTCAAGTAAAAGTAAAGAAAGTGCTTTATTTGAGACATACTCAGAGAACTGAGGGGAAAGGGGACCTTAGTGGGGCATGAGCTCGAACAGAGCATCCCAGACAGACTGAGAGTACGGCTGGATCAGGAAATCAGTATGTGGAAACCAAAGCATATGGCACAGAATTTAGGCAACCTATAGGTTCTATATGAGCTCCATAAGTTGTGGCTACATCTTCACTGACCTCTGCTCTATTCATATTCTGCTGTTACCTAAAGTCAAGTTTTAATCTTTATGTTTATTATCACTTCTTTATCACGTTACATACCCTTGATTATCTCCCAAATGTTTCTTACCTTTAAATATTTATCCTTAACTTTTTATTCTTTGTGTCTCAAAATGTATCTCCTCTTTTTTTCATAATCTTTTCTCTCAAACCGTATCTTCCTTTTTTTGTTTCTCTTTCTGAGTTAATGTGTTAACATAGTAATTTGCCCTACTCCAGTTTAATCTCCATTCCTTTGTGGACTCATCATTTTGTTTATTTCGTCTGTCTTCGGCTCATTAACCTTTTGGCTCCTTCTCCACGCTCTTGATCCTCTCTTTTATCTCCTCCAGATCCTCTTACTCTTTATTTTTACTGATGTCAAATTTCCATTTCCTCTCCTCTGACCTTGGCAGGCTTTGTCGTCTGAAAAGTCACATCTGTCCCGATCCAGATTCCCCGGGATTTCTCTCCTTGGGTCCAGATCTTCTCCTGGCTGCCGCTTGGCTCCTGCTGCAGATAAACGGTGAGGGCTTGATCCGTCTGGTTCAGGCCTGCCGTTGCCAGAGTTATTCCTGGTTGGTGAGTCAGCAGAGTAAATCACAGCAGAGATTCATACACACAGTCAGACAAAATGAAAAAAAACACCACATATCAGGACAGATTTCTGAATGCTGCTCACTTACCCCGCAGAGAGAAGTAAAACCTCAGGCAGAACTTCATGTTCCCAGGGAGCGTTGGACTGGCCAGACGGTTGATGTAAGTGGTGCGAGGGTTTAGACGAGAGTGAGCCAACAAGAAAGATCCTGGAAAGAGAAGACGGCCATCAGCATCATGCAAAACTTTCCATTCCTCACATTCCGATTGTTGTGATATTTCACATCGAAAGTTACACCTTTATATCTGAAATTTCACTCAGGCTGTGAGCAGAAGTGAAATAAATGTGTTGTGTTTCAGGTCAAAAATGGACATACAATTTTATTTAATATCCATGTCCTAAGTTGTCCTTTGAGAAGCACATAGCAGACTGCAGCATAGAACAGAAAACTGGAGATCATTGACAACATGTGTAAAGATCTGAGCCTCCTGAGGAGGAAGAGCCCCCTGGTACGGGATCTTTGTGTTCATAGACCAGTCCAGCTTGTTGTCAAGGTGATCACCTAAATGCTGATATGTTTGCACCTCCTCAGTGACCTCTCCTCTGATGGTGATTTGCTGTACTTAGAAGTTGGAATATCAGAGTTCTGTGTGGGAAATTTCTTGAACTGCTCCCCAAAGTCGGAGTTTGTGACTGGGAAGTCAGGGAATCCTAACCACCCCGGAGTTGACAATCAAAGATGGCTGCCCCAAGAGTAAACATAAGAGATGGGATTTACGATGCTGAGGAGCAGTTCAATCAATCAATCAATCAAAGTTTATTTAGCCCTTTACAGTAACCCAAAAGGCCCCCAAAGTGCTTTACAGTAGTGTCAGAAAATAAATAAGAACACTATGGATAAAAACAACATAAAACAATACTGTAAGAACAATACATAAAAGCCAAAGATACATAAGAATACAACGGAAGGTGTGACACAGCAGCGAGGTGCATAAAAGTCATATGGAAAGATGAAATAAAATAAAGTCTAACTGACATGAACATAAACCTAGAAGCCCTAGTCAGGGTTAAAAGCCATTCTAAAAAAGTGAGTTTTTAGTTTAGATTTAAAAAGACCAAAGTCGGTCGTGGTGCAGATGTCTGGGGGCAGCTTGTTCCACAACGTAAGTCCCGCAATAGCAAAAGAACGGTCCCCCCACTGTTTACATCTCGACCTTGGAAAATCGAAAAGGAACTGGCCAGAAGAACGCAGGGTCCTCGTATGGCTGCGTAAAGTTAAAATCTCCGATAAATATAGAGGAGCCAGGCCGTGAATGGCATCCTTTCAAAGAGACGTTAAAAGAACTGGCTTGTTCACGAACATCACATCTCGAGGGAATGACAGACAGAGCAGTGGCCTGGCACCTTACACCACCTGATGTGAAGGCAGAACTGGCAGATTCAGTGAAGCTGGAGGGGCTGACAGAGATGTGCCAAGTAGGTCCATTCTTATCAGGCATCCGACAATAATACATACATTTTTATTTTACAAGTGCCCTGACTTTCATACCCAGAGATGTATATCCAAATACTGCTATGTTTTTGACTCTGGCTCATTTTGTGGGTGCTTTTCAATCGCCTCCTCTCTGATGAAGCCATAATACTGGCTCCAGTTCAGGAAGTCGGACTCGGTGGCACTGAGCACTTACTACTTTCTCTCCTCCTCCTCCCTGATAATACAGTGGCAAATGTATTCACTCAGTCAGGTGGTGCTCAATAATATCTCCTCCCGAAAGTCTGTTGCATAATGCACGTGTATAGAAACTTAAACACTGAGATGTAGTTCGTTGCTCACATGAGGGCAGCTTGTCTCCATGCAATGTGGAGAATTTGAATGGCTTTGCAAACCAACGGCTCACTCAAGAACTGCAAAGCAGTTCTCATTGTTCACTTAAAAGAGCCGCTCAAAAGACTTGATTCGTTCACGAGCGTCACATCTCTAATAAACACTTAAGCTCCTGAAATATTGCATTTCTGACCAGTGTTTGTGGCACTAAATCAGCAGTATGCATAGTATTGTTCAATGTTTATATAGAGAAATACTGCGACAGTATTTTTCACATTCTTCATGTGGTATGTGCGAACTACAACGCAGGATGTGCTGGTAGCCTGGTAGATTGGCAAGTATTTTTTCCAAAGTTGTAACTGGAGCGCTGATAACTCAGATATGACGTCATTCCTACTCCCCTCTTCCCAGTTTCAATGTAAATGAAACACAGCGTTAGACCAAAAATCAATGACCATCTCCTTAGGCAGGACTCAAACCTGACATGATTAATGTTGTGTAAATTATACCATCTTTACACTCATGATGCTCATGATTTCTTACTCAACTCCATGCTGTTGTTTGTTCTGACTGCCTCAGTGTGTCATTAGTGTGTCAGAAGGAACACAGAACTGGGTGAAAGTAGTTGACTAAAGAATCTCTGATTATAAAGGCAGATGGTTTGGTATGGTTCTTGATCTATATCAGATTTCTTTATTTATTTGTTGTTTTGACCCACCTGCTCCTGTGGTGTGATCCCCGTTTCTGAAAATATTTGGCTTCACAGATATTCTCTTCCATGAGCCCGTCACCTGGTGCTGAGTGTACTGACAGAGACCCGACTCAAAGTCACAGTTCGCGATGGAGGGATTGAAAGGTGGCTCTGTGAGGAAAATGAGAGCAGTCAGCGTGTTAAAATGGATCGATTAACACTGAACTGTCCCAGGCCTCAGAAATAAAGATATTAAGGCAGGATTTCATACAGATATCTTCTAGACATCTATATCCCCAAATGTTGTTTACCAACTCTCCTTAGCCTCCCACTCAAGCCACAATATCAGGTCAAAATTCTTATTTGAACAGAGTTGATGAAAAACAATGCAAATGCCACACATGTGATAAAAGCAAGAATTACCATTCAGTCCGGCTCTTAATAATCCCGGGCAGTAAGGTAATGTGTAATGCAATATTCACTTTATACATCTGTGCAATGATGGGCAATGTGCAATATAAGAAGAACCTGAGCTCCAAGGCAGCTATCACTCTGCTCTTAAGCATTTGGCTCTTTAGTGCTATGGCACTTGAATTAGCATTATGCTCTGTGGGATTAATTCATATTATTGATATTTGTCAGTTTATTAATTGTCTTTTTTATGTGTTGACGACAACCTTCCAATAGAACTGGGGATAGAAATTAGCCACTTGGTTATAATCCCATCATGTACTTACATGGAAATGTCCATTAATAAATACTGTGCTATTTAAACAAAAGTAAATAAATAAAAGTCAAACCTAAATCTCAAACCTTGAAGAAAAAATAATTAACTCTCTTAGTAAAAAACTATTACCAGTATAAAACAAAGTTATGTAAACCTCAAAACATTTAAGTAGGAGCTTCTTAAGCATGATAATACTGACAATTACTATGTTTATTCATTATGCACTGATTGAAATGAATCACGGCCCTTTACATAAATCAAAACCCATTCATAAAATCCCAATAAGAGAATGGAGCAGGTGTATAGTAGAAATATGAAAAGTAGCAAATTGAATGAAAAAAGATAAACAACATGAAACAAACATTCAATAAAACCAAACCTGTAGAATTCATTTTACATATATGGTTCAATAATCTTTGACCCCTTTAAAATATTTTAATGTATATATGTTTTAGGAGACTTCCCATGAAGAATCACATCAGAAATTTAACATTTCTAGTCCTGGCACATTGTGGGCACAGCTCACCAGAGTCTGTGCTGCAAAACTCTGGGGAAAAGGAAATGTCATCAACTGCAACCCGTCCGCCTCTCGGGCTGTTAAAGGCCACTTCAAAGACCACCTGGAGAGACAGACAGACAGACGCTCATTAACAAAACTGCACCCTGTCATCTGCATGCAAGATGCACAGCCTGGCAGAAGTCTAATTCATGAGCATACCAGCACAGCTTTAAAGCAGTAGCACTCGTATTTATATCTCTTATTCTGCAAAAGCCAGTATGATGAAAGAGTGATACATAAACGTAATTATTTTCAAAAGGATGGAGATACAACAGGGATATTTAGAGAAATAAATGTATAAAGAAATCTCACATTATTTCAAAAGGCAACTAGACCCGTAGTCTAGTTGGCTGTAGTTAAATAAATGTGTTTTTCTCACTTCCAAAAGTGATATTCTATAAGTCATTGCTTCTCACTGATTTTTGTGTTTCTGTAATGACTAGTTAGTTTGAAAGACTTAACACACCCAACCAAACCACCCAAAAGCATTGTTATGAAAAAACAATCTCTTATTAAAGTGTCTGTTTCAAATGACTGGAAATACTTTTGTATTGAAAAAAAAAAAAAAAAAAAAAAAAAGATTATAGTTAACACGTTGCAGACCAGCAGTTAACCACTTGTCCATGGCCCGTTTGTTTTTCTTTTGTTTTATTGACCACTTGTTTTCTGCATTTACAGACTACTTGTACAATTATACCACTTTCCAACTGCTTTTTGACCATTTGTGCACTTATTGACCATTTCTTTTGCACCTCATGGCCAGTTGTTGCAGACTATTTTATGCAAAATGACCACCGTCTGATAACTTGTTTTTTCTTTCTTTTCAACAGTTAACCTTTTTACAAATATTTGCCAAGCGTTTAATGTAAAGTACTTTTATTTTACTTTAAATGATACACTTAACAGATGTTTTTTTGTTAAAACTAAAGCACCAGAACCAAAAATTAAGTTAGACAATAACAGCAGCAGGAGAAAACAGATTGAAACATCTTGATATAAAAAGACAGTCTTACCTTTATGTGTGTGTATTTAACATCTGTTCCATGTTGCATTCACTGACCTGGACAGAGTATGGGGCCTTCAGGTCCACCTGCACAGGCACCCATTCTCCTAGTGTCCTGCTCCAGTCACTCTGGTTCTCCGCCCGCCTCCACAGCTCCTGGTACTGACCCAGTTTGTCTCTGGTGTAAACAGAGAACAGGTTCCTCTCTCCTCGCTGCGCTGGTATTGAAAGCTCAGGCAGCCCGACATCGGCACCATCACATCGGAGACACCAGCTTGGCTACCTCCTTGAAGGTCTTTGCATAGACCGAGTCCACATACATCAAGTGACCTGGACAGGAAACATTTGAAGTAAAATTGTTTTTATTCACTGCCAAGAGTTCATGATTTTCTCAAACCAGAAGGAATTGACTTTTTTCATCTAAAATGTCAGTCAGGTGTCTTAAAGGTTTGAAAATACTCAGAAAAACTGAAATCTCTTAATAGGTTCAGATGACAACATTCTCTTCGAGGAATGTTTATGTTAAGTATTTTTAATTGTCTTATAGTACTCACCTGTTAAATCAGGTTTCAACTTTTAATAAATCTGTCACTGTGGTAATCCCTGCCAACAATGAAAACAAAACCTGCAAGAAAATTAAACTGTCTGCTGCCTGTCAAATTTCAGGCCCTGCAGAGATCAGTTTAACTCATGTTTGATCCTATTTGTTCCCTGTTTATGTAAGGCACTTTGTTCTACATATTTTGTAAGAAAACTGCTATACAGAAAAGTTTGATTGACTGATTAACTGATTGACTTATGAATCTTTAAGGCCAGTGGAAGTGGCTGCAGGTATTGAAATATATGTAAGAACTGTCATTTGCATTGCAGGGCATACTCATATAGTACAGGCCACAGTTTTAATCTCTATTCATACACACTAAAAGCTTTACCTGACTTTTCCCTATGCTTAATATTTTAAAGGTACTATGAGGAGAATCGATTACCGGCGAAAAAAAGACTCTGCTACCCATGAGCACGTGCGGCGGCTGTCATAATGCTGCGTTCCAGTAACCTCAGAACTGGGAGTGAAATCATCTCTGACTTATCGGCGTTCCAGTTGAAGTCGGAAAAAAACATGGCGATCTACCAGGCTATTGTTGGCTGTTGTTAGCACGCCCTGCATTGTTGTTCACAAATATCACATGAAGAATGTGATTATCACTATGGCAGCATTTTTGTAAATATAAGTCTAACAATACGATGTATACAGTTGATCTAGAGTGACACACCCCAGTCAGAAGTGCAAATAAATAGATTATTACAGGAGCTAAATAACTGTTCACACCGGGGGCATCCATCTTTGATTGTCAACTCGGGGGTGGCGAGGTTTCACCGAGTTCCCAGTAGGAAATTCAGACTTCGGGGGACATTCCAGTTGCAGTTTCCTACTCGGAACTCCGAAATTCCTACTTCTGACTATAACTGGAACGCACCAAGAGACGTGACCCAAGCCAAAACGTGAGTTTGTTGTGATGCTAATAAATGCAGCTCGGACCTTCCTCAGAACTCTGCATCGCTTTACAACTTTTTTCAACAACTTTTAGGATGCAAAGCGACAAGGTAATGTATCTCTTTCTAGTTACGTAGCGGTAGTTTTTGATGTGTGACAACAATCAATTTTTGGAAAACTTAGTACCGTAGTTTTGTAGCCGGCTATATATGGCTACTTACAGCCCGGTGCTCTAACACGTGTCGAATAATAAAAATTTGCTCTATTTTTAATTGTCTTGTTCCCAAAGTTGAGAATCCAGGCCAGTCCAGCCCTGTTCGACCTGAGCGAAGCTTAGGACTAGCATTCATAGATAACCTATTCTAATGCTGTAAAACTCATCTTAAAGTGTTTATTTCAATCAGGCATGAAAGTGTGACTTTTTGTAATCACTTAGAAAATCCTCGCAGTCCCTTTAACCTAGACTGTTCTAGCTGTTAGTATGATGGGGTTTGTTCAAGCTTCTGTTTTTCTGTGTGGACAGAGACGTACAAAACTGATGACGTCGAGTGTATTTTGACATCTGCTGCATTAGTCATGTTGAAATTCCTTTTATTATCTGATACTGCCATTTGTTTTGTACTGCACATATCATAAAAGTTAAATAAAAATACAGTGAGAAATCAGCTAAAACTCATGAAGAAGCTTTAAGTCTTGCTTAGTCTGTCAGAGATGAAAATGCCTGGGGCACTGTCTCACTAAAGTATTTATAATAATGTTTAATCCCACTCACCGGATTTGTTGTTGAATGTGTGATCATCCGGCATGTCGTTGTGCAGGAGCTGCCCTGCCCCTCCTCCCACGTACCAGTTTACATTTGCGTTCCACTGATTGCTGTATCCACACAGGTGAGAGTCCTCGAAATCACAGTCTGGACCGATGAGAGATCAGAAACTGAGCAATGTTGAAGTATGTTTGGGCAAAATGCTGTAATGCTAATGTAACCTGATAATGCAACAATTAGGCACAGATGGTCTTTATACGGACATTTGTGTGATTGTATTTGCTATAGGAAGATGTTTGAGTGACGTATGTGTGAAATCACAGACCCAGGCAGTATCCAGGGCTGATGTGGATCTCAAAGATGGCCACGCTGCTCCCCTGGCTCCCTCCAGGTCTACCTTCGATCACGACCTAATCAGCAACACATGCTCAGTTAAACCCTGCCGTCAATAATATGGACTGACATGAGAATGACATCATAGGAAGGGTGGAGGGTCACAGAGAGCAGCACACATGATGCTCATAGTAATGTAAAGGACTCTAAATCAGGAGTGAGCAGCAGGATCAATGTGAAATAAGAAACAGAGGACGAGAGGACATGCAGATATTATCATGAGGTCAGAGCTTTAGATAAACTGTACTCATGCACGCCTGAAAAGAATTTGCTGTAGTGTATTTTTTTCAGTACCTGTTAAACACAAAGCAACATGAGCCTGATGGTTGTAAATTTGCATTCAGTCCTTAAGGGGATGCAACAAAATGCATTTCATTTTCATGTCTTGCCTCACTCTTAAGTCCATGACAAGCAGATAGACTCCATTCATTCGACTGTGCGTGCAGAAACAAGGAAAAGACTATCAGAGCTCGCCCACTGCTTAAGGTTAGCTTAAACACTGGGAGTCAATGGGTAATGTTAGCCTGCCTCTGCCTACAGTCATCAGATAAACTCTTCAGCAGCCCTAAACAGTCCTGTGTGCTTGTTGTGACTCATTCATTTTACCGTGTTTTGTCTTATCATTTATTTTTAGACTAATATCAGCATTTTATGTAATTTTCAAAAGACATACATTTGAAACTAACCTCGGGGTGCATGCACTAATGCTACCCATTGACTCCCATTGTCCAAGCTAATTCATGGTGATCAAGTTCTGCCCGTCTCTTCCTTGTTACTGCACGCACAGTTGAAAGAATGGTGTCTCTCCGCGAACACGAAAAAATGTTGGAATATTCCTTTAACATTGCTTTGTGCTTTGCAGTTTAGTTTTGTATCACTATGTATTAAATATAGTTGATCTTCTAACAATGGGAAACAAATTTGTTGCTCCTCTTCAAAAATGTTTCTGGAAGATTTTAAATTAACCCACTGGCTAATGTTAAGTTCTTTAACAGCAGCAGTGCCTGCCTACTACACATCTGACTGATTGTCCTATTCATTTCTGAGTTTTTGAAAGATTTCTGTGGACTGTTGCCTCTATGGACAGGTGAAAAATGTCCTATGGATATGTAAGACAGTCTATCTGGCATGTCAGAATTTAAAAAATCCTTAACGCTTCACCTATTTGAACTTGTAAGTGGAGATTCCACCTGCTCCCAGTCTTGATGCTAACTTGGTTTTACACCTCTGATGACATCATCACTCTTGGTTCACAGATTTGAGACTGGTGTCCATATTTTCCAAGAGTGCTCAAAGAAATTAATCATGTCTGTACAGTGTTGATTTTTTCACTTACAGGAAACACAAAGAGCCTTAAAGTGGAACAAGACTTCAGCATTAGCACTTATTTGTCTTTCAGGCTTTTACTGTGTAATTTTGTAAATGTAAGGCTGCACTCAAGTTTGTGTTAAGGTGGTGTTCGAGTGAGAGGTAAGAATAAATAAGACCCTTTTATCAGTCTATAGGTTTAAATCTGAGGGCTGAAATAGTCCCTGTTTATGCTCTGAGGGGCCCACACATGGTACAGAGCTGACTTTCCATTATGAAGGTCCCGACCCTGTCAGACTCCACTCTGCCTCTGCATGTAATATAAACATGAGCTGTACTGTTCCCACACTGTTTAGACAATGTGTGTGTGCGAGTGTTTTTCCACACACTTCTTGCTGGCCTCACTTTTGGCCTGCATGTCTTATGTCAACCTATATCCATCCTCCTTTCAACAGCAGCAGAGTTGTTTTTTTCATCCATGCTGTTGCAGATGGTCAGAGAGCAGTTCAGGGCTCACTACAGATGGATTAAACATGCTGATGAGTTGTTGAAATAAATATCATTCTTTCTGGAAAGATCAAAGCTTGTAAGAATTATGACTTTTCTTGATATATCCAGACTGTTGTTTTAATTCTGACCTGACTATTCATATTACATTTCATTGTCTGATTTTGCAGTTTTTGTAGATCACAGACTTCAACTCAATATTTAATTTTTTCCGTAATAAAATGAACCTTAACTCATATATATTTATAGACCTTAGATTAACGTCTGTGTTGGCGTCATATTAGTTTATTTTAACTTGAGTAGTTTCCAACACAAGTAAGATGTTTATTCTTTTAGGAAATATGCCTTATTGTCTTTGGTGTGTAAAACTTTAATAAATCAAAATCAAAACATCTGTATGTCTTGTTAGTAAATGTTTAGTTGAAATAAAGCTATCTGCATGTACTCATTGGGCCCTCTCGACAGTGTGAAGTTGTCCTCATAAGGCCTGTGGTGCACAGCAGTCCAAGTGTGATGGTCAATAATTTGTTAAAGGTGCTATGAGGAGGATCTACTTGCGGCAACATTAAGACTCTGCTACCCATGAGCATCTTGAGCATGGCGACTGTCGTAATGCTGCGTTCCCGTAACCTCTGAACTGGGAGTGACATCATCTCCGACTTATCGGCGTTCCAGTTGAAGTAGGAAAAAAACATGCTGATCTACCAGGCTATTGTTAGCTGTTGTTAGCACGCCCTGTGTTGTTGTTCACAAACATCACATGAAGAATGTGATTATCAATATGGCAGCATTTTTGTAAATATAAGTCTAACAATACAATGTATACAGCTGATCTAGAACTACACACCCCAGTCAGAAGTGCAAATAAAATGATACAGGAGCTAAATAACTGTTCACACCGGGGGCATCTATCTTCGATTGTCAACTCGGGGGTGGCGAGGTTTCACTGAGTTCCCAGTTGGAAATTCTGACTTTGGGGGATGTTCAGTTGCAGTTTCCTACTCGGAACCCAGAAATTCCTTCTTCTGACTACAACCGGAACGCACCAAAAGACCCAAGCCAAAACGTGAGTTTGTTGTGATGCTAATAAAGCCTGCAGCTTGGACCTTCCTCAGAACTCTGCATTGCTTTACAACTTCTTTTTTCAACAACTTACAGGATGCAAAGCGACAAGGTAATGTATCTCTTTCTAGTTACGTAGCGGTAGTTTTTGATGTGTGACAACAAGCAATTTTTGGAAAACTTGGAATCGTAGTTTTGTAGCCGGCTATATATCGCTTCTTACAGCCCGGTGCTCTAAGACGTGTCCAAATAATATAAATTTGCTCTAGTTTTAATTGTCTTGTTCCCAAAGTTGAGTATCCAGGCCAGTCCAGCCCTGTCTGACCCGACCAGAAGGCTACAGAATGGCATTTATAGATAACCTATTTTGATGATATAGAACTCATCTTAAAGTGTGCATTTTGATCAGGCATATATCTAAAAGTGAGACTTTTTTGTAATTACTTAGAAACTCCTCACAGTCCCTTTAATTTAATTCTAAGTACATGTACTCAATTTCGGTTAACCAGTGCATGGACGTTACTAGTGAAGCAAAAAGTATTACTAGTACTACTAGTGGACTGAAAAATTTTTCACTCATATTGCTCGTAAAGCTTTGAGTTTTTACAAGTAACACTTTTTAAGTTGACTAGTAGTAGTAAGAACAAATTTGTCTGCTAGAAGATGATTTTGCTTTACCAATAAGTCCTACTCACACGCTTGTGTGCCAAAAACCTGCTAGCTAACTCAAACACCTCACTAGACGTAGACTGTTTGTAGTCTACTAGTAGTACTAGTAAAGCCAATAAATTCACTAGTGCTACTAGTAGATTTAATTCAAATGAAGTAGGAGAAATAAAAAACAACAGCCAATGAGAATTCCGAATTTGTTTTTTCTCGCCCCTTATTAGCATTTAAGGCTAACTAGCGGTACCAGTGAGCATTTTAAGTCTACTAGTGGTACTAGTAGACCCAAACAGTCTACTAGTAGTACTGGTGACACTTTTTGCTTGACTAGTAAAGTCCATTTGTGCAGTAGTTGACCAAAATTGAGTTCATGTACAACAAACTTGAGTTGCAGTAGAGCTGAACTATGGTTGATATCACAGATAATCATTTTCTGCCCAAATGGCTTTTCATAGACATGGGAAGAACAGGATCAAAATGAAATATGTTATTTGCAACAAAGCTATGTTTCTTTTGAGCATGCTAGCAGGAAGGCAGTGTTTCATCCCAAAATAGTCTCTTACAGTCATCAAAGTAAATTTCAACCTAAAGTGCCATTTATTTAATCTCATGATGAGCTTAACTGTCTATTTAGACCTGATCAGTGATGACATTGCATTTACAACACACCAACCCTTCTTTCAAAACCAACACCAATTCAACTGTTCTCATAAAAACTTGAGCCATGTCTTCACAGTCTACTAAAATAATAAAATACAACTCATAGACCACCCAAACAACACAGAGCATAATCAGTTGCTGATGTCTGATGGCAGAGATTTAACAAAATACGGGAGCGGTTGTGCACTTGGAGCCAAAAACATGAGATGCTCCACTAAAGAGGAACATTCAGTGCAAGCTCAGCGGTTTGACAGCTGCTTTCCTCCTCTGACATTCAGATTTTTTTCATGTTGGTATATAATAACACAACTGAGCCATGACAACACAATATGGAAAAGCACCACACTGCCAAAGTGAATATCACAGGAGTCTTCTGGGAAAACACACATAGTGCACATAACAAAGAATGAACATCGTCTATCAACATCACCATGTTCTCTTAGAGTAGCATCTCTGACAGCTCCATCACAGGCATGCTATAAAAAATAAATACCAATTAGAGCACATTTTTACCCCATAGAGTTTTTTTACATCTCAGTTCTGACAAGAGCCAAGGGGAGGCATATTTTTTAACATTGTCTGTCCATCCTTCCAAACATACAGGTCAAAGACTTGCAAACACAACCTCTCATGGAGTTTCCAAGGGGTTTTCTTTCAACTCTGTCACCTAAATTTGAGAATAAGACACAGGTATGAAGTATGTTGGTTCTAAAGGTCACTGAAGAAAGTTAGTTTTTCACAGTTCTTTACACACGTTTCTCAAAACACTAACGGATTCCTTCAAATTGTACACACAAACCTGAAAACCTCACACACAAATTGCTAAACCTGACACTCCCTTTTCAAGATGACTCTTTGCCATCAAATCTCTTAAGTGTTCACAAAATGGAACTCGTGTTCTCATTTGGTACACACAGCCACATTCTCCTAGCCTTGCAGAGCAGACAGACCTGCCTGATTCTGATATCCTGCAGCTCTGGTCTTGCCAGCCTCCGTTGTCCAACAAATTCACTCGGCTGAATTCTTAACGGCCCAATCAGGGAAGAGAGCCGGGAGCTGTAGAATGCTGACGTGACGGCAACCGGAAGTTGAGAACCAGAAGTTGAGAACAGACATGCCGATTAGCCTATTGTCCTCATAGATACTTAGTAAAAGTTGGCGAAATGTGCCCTCCTCAGAAGTTTACTTGTAGGGATTGTCTTTGACGAGGTTCATGTCACATATAAGTGTTAAATTAATCATCTGTGTGGTACAATTTAGTGTAAGACGATAGTTTAAGGCCGTTAGCTGATAGCAGCTAAGTTATCGGCTAACGGCTAACGGTCATTTACTGTTGTTAGCTGTTAGCGGCTAACAGCTAACAGTCATTAACTGTTGTTAGCTGTTAGCAGCTAAGTGAGGACCAGAGGATCTCATCCACATCACAGAGGATGGTCTCTCTGGCATCACCACAGGCCTCCTCCATGGCCTCCTAATCCTCCTGCTCTTCATCTTCGTTCTTCTCTTCCTCAACCTCTTACTCCTCCATCTCCTTCTCCTCGTCCTCCTCTCACTCTTACCCCTCTCCTTCTTGTTGTCCATTGTTCAGTGCTCATCAAACAAAGCAGAGGTTCAAGACCCTTTTATGCTGCAGTTCTCCTGACTGAAAATTGCTCACCAGACCTGGGTGTTTAGAGATTTGCACAATTGTGTGTTGTGGGCTGATACTTTGAGATTTTAATTGGGGTGTGTGTGCAACAACTGACCATTGTGTGTACAGCTTTGACAACAAGGTGATGTGTAATTGACATCAGTGTGTAAAGAAGGAAAGTCAGAGTCTAATGCAGATAAGGGAGTGTTTAGATGTGGCAAATTGGGCCGAGCAATTGGTACTTGAAGTGAGGGTTTTGCAAACTGTGCCAAATTATCAATTGGTGTATGTTAAGAACCATGAAAAACTGTAATGGAGTCTAATGGCCATCCTGTGCTTATGGATCTCAAGACTTCAGGAGTACTAAGTGCTTTTTCTGAAACACAAACTTAACTTTTTGAGCTCTGAAAGACTCGAAGAATAGTCATTAACATTCTGCTGGCACCAGTAGAGGCACCTCAGACTAAACCTCCACCTCCTTCCTCTTTAAACACGGATTAAAGACCCCTCAGCATGTTACCGTGTATGGGTCAGTGTTGTTCTGCAGATCCATGCTTGAGATGACCCAGCTGTCCGAGGGCTCCTGGCTGCTCCACAGCGGCTTGTCGAAGCTCTTTCCCTCGCTTCGCTGCAGCACCGTCAGGCTGCCCGAGTTGGAGATCTGATAAACAAGCCTCAGACAGCTCCACTCATCCTGCTCCAGAGCTGGGCTCAGCAGGACACCAACCGTCTCTTTCTGAGGTCCAGGGTCTGATCCAGACTCTTCATCTTCGGCTTCAGCTGGGGCGGCATCCACAGCAACAAAGCGACCTGAAAAAGAGAGTTAGGGGGGAGTTAATAGCAAGAAAGAAAGAAAGAAAGAAAGAAAGAAATCATGACCCATGTGTCTAGCACTTCTGACAGTGGGGTGATCAAAGTCAGTCTTCATTCAGATGCATTTTAACATTACTTTTCTGAAGCCTCATTCATGCTGCATTTCATTATACTTATTTGAGCCCCCATGATGTTTTGCCTCCACTCTGAATGTCACAGAGTTGTACCAGGTTAATGAGTTGACCCTCCATTTGCCCTGTCTCCACAGGTAGTAGAAGTAGCACACAGTTTGTGGGAGAAGTGTGAGTCTCTGCCTTTGTGCAAAGATGGAGCACTGTGTCCTACCCTCTGCATGTAACCAAAAGCTGTATCATGCTGTGAATTGATGCAAATAAAAGCAAAGTCATTGAAACTGCAGATCCAATGATGCTTTAAGCTCAATGCTACCTTGGTGAAATGTTTATTGCCTATTAAGATGATGATGATGCTTTAATGTAAACATTAATGGGAGGGTTTTACATAAACACACGCATACACACAGGCGCTATAATTAACATTACAACCCAAGATTATGCCGTTCAAGGACTGAAATGAAGCCCCTTTTTGTAAATCTAATACTTAATGCTATTTGACAGGATTGTAGGTTTACCTTCACTAAATTTGATAGATCTCTTAGTCATTTTGAACACTGCGGTTTTAGACAATTGGACGGACTTGACAGTTTTTTCAACTGATTCATGTCAGGCCTCTTCAATGGTTGACAGATTTTCATGGGTGGATCATTTTGGACTTTAACATGTGAAAATACACTCGTAAAACATGATAAAGTACTGCAAACACATAAAATAACAAAATGGAAGAGATATATAATATTAGAGAAAAAAGTGTTTGGGTTGGCCCGTGAAACCACAAGGACAAATGCAGGCCTCCTCGCCCTTTTATTCAGGAGTCTAAAACTGGCCGCCTACAGCCCCCTCTTTCCCCCTTATTTAAAAAAAGCAAAATGCAAAATAAAGGACACTTTGCAGACTTTATTCAGCCTACCTGCATGATTTCAATCAAAATGTTTTTTAAAGAATATGATTTGAGATAGCTTTTTTTTTTTTTAACATGGTAGCCACTGAAAACAGACTCTCCACGCCTTCTTCAGAAACCAAAGAAACAAACTCTCTGGAGTTCCACCCCTTGTGTTGTCATCAATCTTTGGGCAGCCCAAGTCTGAATCCAACCAGTGGCTCCTTTTCTGCAGTCATTTCCCCCTATTTCTCTTTAGTCTTATTTTCCTACTTTATTCACTCCCATGCATAACAGTAATTTCATGCTTTTGCACTTGGCAGTCAGCATGATCAACCAAAGAAATGGTCAATCATAGTAGACAGGAAACGGAAGTGCAAGTGAATGAACTGTGGCTTAGTGATACACGAAGTGTTGCTTTACACAACGCATCCCTCCCTTCCTCCTACCCCTTTTCCTATTTCATTCTTCCTCCTTTCCTTAGGGCTAAGGAAAATAGGGGGGTTTGGAGCAACGGTGGATCCCCTAAGAAGTATCCCAAAATAATATTCTGCTGCCTTTATCAGCTACGATGCACATCATCTTCTACACATAATAAACAATTGTCAAATTCATCCTGTTTGACGGTGTGGACCTCACAAGTGAAATAACACCAACTATGCAAGATGTAATGAAATGTGTCTGCAGGATTTCAGGCAAAGATTAAGACACCAATAAATCAATAAAGAATTGGATTGATAAGCAAAACTAATAATGTCATTGGTATCATTTAACTCCTATCAGTTTTCTATGGCAAAAATGTACTTTCCTTTCTATTTGGTCCATCAGGCTTGAATACACAGTTCTGTGTTGGACTGTAGACAAACATTTCTAGAGGATGACCACAAGAAACTCTAGAAAACTGCTGCCTGTTAATTACTGTTTTGCAAACGGAACAGCACCCCTACCAGTTGTTACTATCTTTTTCTGCCTCTGCATGACACAGTTTTTAGTTTAAAAATGACACAAAGACTCGCAACAATGTGCATTAGTGTCCAAATATTCTACAGAGCATGTTGGTCTGTGAGAGGAAACTGGAGGACCTGGAGAAACCCCACGCAGGACATGCAAACTCCACACAGAGAGCCTCCATCCAACTGGAGAGTCGCACAAGTGTTTCTTCTACACTTCTACAAACTCAAATTGTTTCCGACTGGATCCAGATTTTCATGTTTCCAGACCAATGCTTTTAACAAGTCTGTAACTGTGTGGTTTCTGCCGTTTTATCATGGGTATTCATGGGCCTGTCTTTGTTTCTGCAGCCAGACTCAACGTGGGTAGTTGTAGTTTTTGCCAAAGTTTTGACTCGGCATCATAGTTTTTTATGATCAGAAGTTGCCACTTGGTCACCGACACAGTTTGCTGGTTGCCTGCTGAAGCACTAAATCATAAACAGAGAAAACAGTGGAAGCTATTAGATCAAGGTTATGTTTTAATGTTTTTTAACACTAGAACTACCAAGGCAGTCATTTTGACTGCTTTCAAAATTTGCAATGTCATAACTTTGATTGATTAATATCTACATACCCATAGGACCCTGACTTTTCCTAAATGTGGGTATATTTTCTTCTGAAATTGTTCCATCATTAAAATTCAAAAACACAAAAG